>JARYHS010011408.1:18225963-18535678 GCA_031002005.1 Vandiemenella viatica
GAGGATGGCATCAAATGCATCAAACCAATCGAGAGACCGATGACAGAAAAGAAAAAGATCAACTGCGAAGGAAGTAATTGACAGAAGATTAAAATAAAGTGTGTGTTTCATTTAAATCAGCACATAAATTATTAGTTGAGTTTCGTTTATTTATATTCGCTCAATGTAGATGTTTCCGTTTTAAAAAGCTAGTCTGTAAATATAATAAGACTGTAATCGGAATAAAGTTTTTGAAAAAATGGGTTTCCAGCACTATAAATAACCTAGACAGGATTGTAACGGAGGTCATCTTTGAGGATGCCGATGTTCAGTGCTTGACATCCGGGATGCGGATGTCTTGCGGAAGCGGATGTGGAGGTAGAAAAATAAATTTATAATTATTTAGATTTTAATATTATATCACAAATAAACTTAAAATCATAATAAGTTTATTTTTTTATCACAAATTCTATATTTTGTATAAGTAAAGACTATTTACATATTTGATTTATTTTGCTTCATCTTTCAAAAAAAAAAAAAAAAATGTTGGATGATTTCACAAGTGAGCTAGTTCAAGCGTCAAGCTTAAAATACCACGCCCCTGCACATTTCTGTGCCCACCACCCGCCTTTCCACTGCTCTAGCTGCCCATTCACTGTCCAATTTCTAGGGCTCTCGATGATTCGATTTTCCGACAAAGGATTCTTGATGGGCCGTGCGAGACGTTGCAGCTCTACATGTAGGACATGTTGGATGTTGTTGAACACCCAGATAACTAACACGGGTCCCTGCCGTCCAACAAGCTATGGAGTTGGATCGTTATTGGAGGAAACATCTGCTTGGAACATCTTGTTGGACCCCTTCCAATAGCGCGAATGGATGAGCGCATCTGACTGTCATTCTACACGAATGTTCTGTAATTTGGACCGTGGATAGACCGCTTACTTTCGTGTAAGTTCAAACTTGTAAATCCGTCACTTAGGTAATAACAAGTTTAGTGCATTGTTGCCTTTATTGCAGGATCGTAAGATAAAAACAACCACGTTGTTGTTAGTTAAGCAATGATTTGCTGAATCTCGTATAAACGGAAAAGAACGATTTATATTGCAATAAAAAAGATCTATTTTATACATCCGCATGTTGAGCTCCGTTACATCTCTAAACGTCTGCTACTCTGGATTAACAGGATTCACGGAAAACTACTGGACGAATTTTCGTGTGGTTTTGAATAATTCACAGCTTAGTCCCGGCGGTAAAATAGCATATGGTTCATTTTGATGTGAAACCGAAAATCTGAAAAATGTATGCTAAAACTGTACACAAATTAGTAGCCATTTTTCTTTCTGGACCTCGATTCATGCAAAAACAAATCTTTGGAATTTGGTGAGATTTAGAATTTAGTATAGCCTCTTGTCCCAGGAAAAAAAGTGAATATGTTTCGTTTTCTTGTTATGTTGAAAAGCTGAGAAATTGAGATAAAGGTGCTAGGAAATTAATAACGTTAGTTTTAGAAAGCGTAATACTGTTTTAAAATTAATGAAATATCTTGTCAACAAAGTTTGTAAAACGGAAAACGCTGAAAGAATTTGAAATTAAATTTCGTAAATCTTAGAAGTAGATGGAGGAGGAAATTAAGATTGGAAGTATGTAAGATAATGATTAAAACTAAGAAAAGTGTAATTAGATGGCTAGGAAAATTGTTACCTGAGCTTATGCTGCAGAGCAATTCAATTAAATTCAAAATCAATACACTTAGTTGGTTTCGTTGTTGGAATCTTGGTGCTATTTTCATGTGCGGCAGTTTTAATAATTTTAATCTATTACAGGAAATTTACGTCAAAAGAAAAGAAAATGTCGTGCTGGACTTGATATCTTGCTTTTATATCTCTGAGGGTAACAGTTTTTCGTTTGACTCCTTACAGCAGGGGTGGCCAACCCAAATGATCTTGCGGGCCAGTTTGGAAATGCATCATAACTTCGTGGGCTGCATATAAAATTATACAGGGTGTTACAAAAAGGTACGGCCAAACTTTCAGGAAACATTCCTCACACACAAACAAAGAAAATATGTTATGTGGACATGTGTCCGGAAACGCTTGCTTTTCATGTTAGAGCTCATTTTATTACCTCTCTTCAAATCACATTAAACATGGAATGGAAACACACAGCAACAGAACGTACCAGCGTGACTTCAAACACTTTGTTACAGGAAATGTTCAAAATGTCCTCCGTTAGCGAGGATACATGCATCCACCCTCCGTCGCATGGAATCCCTGATGCAGCCCTGGAGAATGGCGTATTGTATCACAGCCGTCCACAATACTAGCACGAAGAGTCTCTACATTTGGTACCGGGGTTGCGTAGACATGGGCTTTCAAATGCCCCCATAAATGGAAGTCAAGAGGGTTGAGGTCAGGAGAGCGTACTAACATACTAACGAAACTAAACTAAAATGAGCTCTAACATGGAAAGTAAGCGTTTCCGAACACATGTCCACATAACATATTTTATTTGTTTGTGTGTGAGGAATGTTTCCTCAAAGTTTGGCCGTACCTTTTTGTAACACGCTGTATATCCCCATATTAGTTTTAGACCCACTATAGACATTTTTTGGAATGAATATAATTTAATTATCTGCAAACTCATAAAACAGGCAATATCTGTCATATATTCGCATGATAATTATTTTAAAATCAAAATTAATTTTTTCTCATAATTTAGACAGTTAATATTTGAATATATGGATGCACAAATAATTTTTTCTTTTTTAATACATTGGTTTCCACTACTTTGAACATTATAAAATAAATATATTTTGTAAAAGTGTGATTAATCTCGCGGGCCGCATAAATGTTCAAGGCGGGCCGTGTGTCGCCACCCCTGCTTTACAGTGTGCTTGCAGATGTCAAGTTAAAGTTTAACCATTCATATTTTTTTTTTAAATCGCTTAGTATAGTTTTTTTCCTTATGGGTGGAGCAAGGCACTGGAAGGAATGTGTTGATGGCCTTTTTGAAGGAATGCGTTGATGGCCTTTTTGAATGAACCCTCCCGGGATTGGCGTGGAGTGATTTGGGGAAGCCGCGCAGGGCAACGCCATGCTAGGTGGCCAGTTGAATTGTCGTGTTGTTGGCGCGCTTTACGACACACCTGCCTGAGTGTGCCTGTCATATAAACACGGCCGGCCCTGTCGCGGCGCCGCCATATAAATCCAGAGATAACGCCACTCAGGCGGCCGGTTTGTCAAGCTAACACAACCTTTGGGCAGAGATACTGAATGGACGCACCGGTCGAGCGGACCTCTGCAAACGACCGACATTCTGTTCTGAGTAGCTACCGAACTGTCCACCGCAACGGGAATCGGGAAAGATAACGTGAAATCTGTGTGGCACCTTCAGAAACCAGCACTGTAAAATTCCGCTCTCCGTCGCTAGCCGCATTACAACCCGGTTGTTCCTCATTGACTCTAATGAGGCACATAAAGGAAAAATAGCGCTGTCCGTTAAGTACGAGTTACTCTCGCTCGGTGAGGGTTACTCAGCGTGGTCTCTCATTCCGGAGGACGCGGGTTCGAATCTCCATCCGACCATCCAGATTTCAGTTTTTGATGATTTCCGCCAATCACTTATAACCTACACCTTTCGGCGTATTCCTGACTTTTGAATTCTTTTACATAAACTATTACTTTTTACCTTTTACATCTCAATTAAACAATATTCAAATTCGTTCTCTGGTCCTTCGGCAATGATTAATAATAATATTACATTTTTTTACCTTATATTGTTGCTAAGCATTTCTACATCTTTATATACTAAGACGTATATCCACGATCGTCATTCCGGGTATAATTCCTTTCCATTCATCATCTGAAATCAACTTTTATACTGTATCCGGCATTATTTCACGATTTCTACTTTTAAATTCTTCCTGTATTATTCCGCACTATACATAACTTTACATACTATGAACAATTCACATTTCACAACTTCAGTAACATCAATATTCTCTTTAGCAGCCAGTCGTACAGATGATTCATAATACGTTATCCTTTTATAGCTCGGCAACTCCCTACCGGCACCATTTCCAATTTCAGTTCCGCCAGATCTACTCAATCACTTTCATTCCATCTGTCCATTTTCATTCTTTATTATTATCTCTTATTATTTATGTAATATCCATGATCACCCACACATTATTTCTTTGCCGTCAAAGATTCTTAACAAAAACTTCTCATTAATATCTTATACATCACTTTATTTATATTCATTACACACAAAATAAATATTATTCATTCTTATTTCCTAAAATTTTACAAATCAACGGAATGTATCACTTTATTTATATTCATTACACACAAAATAAATATTATTCAATCTTATTTCCTAAAATTTTACAAATCAACGGAATATATGTCTGTTACACTTCCAAAGCTAGTACAGAGATGGTTCCTTCAAAAAGGCTATGGCTCCTTGCTCCCTGATCTTTTTCACCTCTAATTACCTCGACGTCAACAAGGCGGAAAACCATTAAAAAAACCGGGCAGCGTTGCTCAAACAGATCGCGTATCAAATTGAATTGACTAACATAATTTTAAAAATGTAAAATTTTTATAAAAACCATTAAGAGGTAATTTTTTTATTGAGTTTATTATATGTTTTGCTAAATTGTCTTTCAGATGGTGTATATAAATCAAACACACAATAATAAACTTGGTTAAAATGTTATAGGGGACTTTATATAGTTGTTGTCTTATAAAAATATAATTTTTAAAAGTATTTTTTAAGACGTATTTATTACCAGATTCTTGAAATACTCCATAAAATGCAGTACAGATTTTTTTTTGTTGAAACAATTATCTGTTGCATTATCAGATGTGTCAGTATTAGTCATTCGGTTATTTTGAAGAAAAACATAAAGTACAAGAAGATCGTATGAAAAATATTAAACATTTAGTCCTAACTGAATTAAAGATATCATAACCAATAATAAATTATATGAAATGTTCTGGGGTTCTTATGTAAAAATAAACTAGAAAAACTTGTTCACGTAATATGGATACTGTACTCATACTATATAAACGCCGTCGATATTTTGAAGACCAGGAAAAAATCTGGTATTTCAATTTATTTGTGTCTCGTTATTGTTATTATAGTTGGGTATTTACAAAATACGTTTCCAGTTGGCATCAAAAAGAGCGGCATTCCTTTAAGTTAATGACTGTGTGGGCCTCATTGCAGGCATATGTGTTAAGGGATCGCGCTTAAGTGCCGATAAAAATTGGTACGGTTGGGACAATACAAAATTAGGTACAAATTAGACCCATATAAGTTAGTTGTCCGTACAATTATTTTTGACATCCAATGGTCTTTGAGTTGACAAAGGTTAAGAAACGCGGCCTACAAGCGCAGAACTGCAGAGATTTATTATTATTATTATTTGCCTCTGGTTTTGCGCTTCATCGACGACACTAGAGGCAGCAAGGGACTGGGGACAATGAATTGGTAAGAATTCGGCCATGGTCTTTTGAAGGAACCATCCCGGCGTTCACCTCGTGTGATTTGGGGAAATCATGGAAAAACTGAAATCTGGATGCCCGGACGGGGATTCAAAACCGCATCCTCCCAATGCGAAGTCAGAGCTTTACCTCTCACCCAGTTGTAATTGTAGATGCAATTAGCGGGAAGTTGATACGTCCAAATGAAGAGGTTAGCAGAGGCGGTGTAGCGGTGGTAGTGTTTACTCGCTATATCTGAGGGTGGGGCGGCTCCGGGTTCAGCCCGCATTGTTTGCGCTGTTATTAATTTTCTCCCGCTCCTTCGGTTGTTTATCGGCCCCATTACGTTGTTGCGATTTACAGCACAGCTCAGAGATGATAGGTCCTGTCCGGCAACTATTCGTTTGGTTCCGTGGCGAGGGTGCACTGGATACAGGATTCCAGCGTTACAGTATTGAGACTACCAATGGCATCCTACGACAGCAGAATTATCGTGTCAGAAACTAAGTTCCGAAGCCGTATACCGTTGCCTGTGCTATTTAATTTAATATAATTGCGATGGAGCACAACACTCAGATTTCCCTATACACCCATTTTTCTCCTTTCTTGTCGGTTTTTGCCTCGTACGAAGTTTAATTTTAAATTATTTTTTATTAATTTTAAATTCGTTTTTGGTAAATTATTTAGTACATTCCCTAGGTAATTTATTCCAATCCCTGACTTCCTTATATACGAAAGAAAATTTTCCCATTCCCTTATGCCTGAAATCGAGTGCCAGATTGTGATCATAATAATCTTCTCCTTTCCATGTCTGCAGTCGCCGTGTTAGTTTTTGCCATCGGTAATGTTGCAGCGCATGTTTTAAGAGTGTGTGTGCGTGTGTTTTTGTGTGTGTGTGGGTTTTTGTGTGTGGGTGGGTGTTTTTGTGTGTTTTTGTGTGTGTGTGTGTGTGTATGTGTGTGTGTGTGTTTGTGTGTGTGTGTGTGTTTTTGTGTGTGTGTGTGTTTGTGTGTGTTTGTGTGTGTGGGTGAGAGAGAGAGAAAAAACGAAAGTTTGTGTGGGGGATATGTTGAATTTTTGTATTTGTGTATGTTGTTACCCTGCCTGTTAGTTTAGTGCGTGTTTAGTTAGAATAAAGAGCGGTCTGGTGGCTCAGTGGTTAAGGTCTCACTGTGGAACAGAAGATCCCCGGTTCGAATCCCTGTCTCGCCGGGGATTTCATAGGCCGTTAACCCAACCTTCACCTCTACCACAGCTTGCTGTGTAATGTGAAGTACACCAGAACGCTTCCGTGGTTCGGATTCCACATTAAACTGTAGGTTCCCTGTACCAGGTAGGACTACCAGGGTGACTGTACATAACAAGGACGTAATGCACAGTAGATACCCTGTCACCAGGTCATTACAACCACGCGGAATTATTTTTATTATTATTAGTTTGAATAAAGTTTATTCTTCTTCTATGAACGCCTTGCTCGTGTTCAGGAGTAGTCGGCTACCACAGGGGTTGTTTAACGCGGCTTGGGAACATCTGGAAAGACGAACTGGGGTCGATTCCCGTAGCCATCACTATCGTGTTACTGTAACTGTGGATGACTTTGAAAGTATGTGTTTTCAGTGTTGTTTGTGTGGTGGATGACAGATGAAAGAAGTGGGATGGTGAAATGCGGTGCCAACCCATTCAGCCCCATCTCATGCACGAATCACCATCAACTCTCACTCCATAAGCACCGTGGAGAGGTTTGGGATTTAATGTAAGACTTTGGTGCACAATCTGGTGATTAGGAATCGTGCACCACTACCTCTGCTACCCTGCCGGCTAAGTCCACCACCAGGACTGGAACCAGATAACCCGGACTAAGACTCCGAACACCATCACGGTGCTGCAACAAACAGAGGCAATGGGCCGACTAAATGTTTGTTAGTTGGTAACATTTATTTACTCATATTTACCATTATTTATAGCTTTCAGCATGTGGTAGTTTTCTTTCGGGATGAGGGTGCTGTGCTGTAGTTATTAGCTGTTAGTAATCACTGCCTGTAATATCGCTGGTTAGGTGGAAGCAGCGGAACTTGTGACGAGGCGGACAGCGAGAGTATTGATAGTGTTGGTTGTTCCGGCTGGCGGAGCGCTGGTGGGCGTCTGGGTCACTGCCCAGACCGGTCTGTTCCAACAGACTCGCTCCCCGGCCTGCGTACTGTCCACCGACTACATGATACGTCCTGCACGGCCAGTCTCGTCTCTCAGCTACCCTAAGGTCCCTACTAAGCCACCAACATGGATCCGTGATTTTCTAACAGGTCGATCACAGTATGTCGTTGTTGACGGGGAAGCCTCTTCTAAGCTAGATGTTACTTCTGGCGTTCCTCAAGTAAGTGTAATAGGACCACTTCTTTTCTTAATTTTTATAAACGATCTAGGCGACAACGTTAAATGCTGGTTGCGATTGTTTGCCGACGATTCAGTTATATACAGGGAAATAAGGTGCTCTGACGACTGCTTAGAAATTCAGCGCGATTTGGATGCCGTAAATGGCAGGTTACGCTTAATTGCAAAAAAGTGCAAGGCAATGCGAATAAGTAACAAAAACAATCAGTTTGCTCACGCGTACAAAGTAAACAATTCAATTGTTGACACGGTTGATTCCCTGAAGTATAGTACAAAGCAACATGTAATGTGAGTTGCACATAACTTCCGTCGTAGGCAAAGCTAATTCTAAATTACGATTCGTAGGTCGTATTCTGAGGAACTGTATTGCTCATACCAAGGAAATAGCGTATAAAACACTAGTGCGTCCGCATCTGGTTTACTGTTGTGGATCCTTATCGCATGGGCCTGATTGACTCAATGGAGAGCGTACAGAGGAGAGCCGCTCAATTCATGACTGGTTGCTACAGCCCTTATGAAAGCGTCACAGAATTGATACATAGATTGGTTTGGCATCGTTTGGAAGACAGACGACGTCATTTGCGTTTGAATTTATTGGAGAATATGCGAAATTCTATGACCTACGAGTGCAGTGAGATACTTCTTCCGCCAACCTATTTGGGTCGCAATGACCGGAGGGATAAGATTCGAGAAATAAGATGCCGTACTGATGCTTTTATGTATTCTTTCTTTCCTCGTGCCATTCGGGATTGGAATGCGCAGAATTAAAATTGGTGATTAGCACCCACTGCCACCCACAATGTTTTTTAATTGCAGAGTATGGATGTAGATGTAGATGACGTTTATTTCACCAAAGTTACGAAACTGAAAACGTCGCTATCAGGAACTATCGAACCACTGGGCTGGCAATGTTCTGGGCTCGCAATCAGGAGAACGCGGGTTCGAATCCCCATCCGGCCGTCTAGATTTGGCATTTCCATAGTTTCCTCAACCTTCCTTCCCGTTCTTTGCCCCCATACCTTTTCCTCCTATAATGACGTCGATGTCGACGAGGCGTAAAGCCATACGAAAAAGAAAAAAAAAAACCTAAGGCAGGTGTTATCATGACTGCTCTCCATGCTCTCTACCACATGTAGAGTCATATCGTGCACTACTACGGCAATATTAATATGGCAGAATGCCGTTACTTTTCACGTGTATTGTATACATGCTGTGTGGTAGCTACGTTCTATGTGTGATTAGTGTATTTGTGTTGTGAGATGTTTAGGATGTGAGGCGGAGTTTAATGACTTTTCCAACATTCGCCTTGATGACTGCGAGATACCGCCTGAAAAGTTCAGTCGGGATGGCCGGTACCACCACTACCACCTAGAGGAGGTGGCCTGGCCTCTCAGTTTGTGACTTCACGCAAGTCAGGCATAAGCTCCCGTCAGACGCGACAGAAGAGTAGAGTGAAATATTACAGTCAGAACGGTTTTGTGACGTAGCCACCGGGCCTGTATCTAGGTGGTGATGCCGGTACACGAGTGCCTCGGCTCGCGCCGCGTCATGTTGTACCTCCCCGATCAACTGTGCGATGCCTCACTGGCGCTGGCGGCTAGACTGAAGATATGTTAATTTTGTGCTACTTTGGGACATTCGAGTAAATTAGTAGTTTGGCAACAAAAACTGAAGAAAATCTGTAGGTACGTTGTAACAGCCCTCAAACCTAAAATTAAATGGACTTTTATTTTATGAAGCAATTGCAGTAAACTAGAACTTGTTTGAATATAATCTGGTAGATTTGTTTTGCAATTTCCTGTAAATCAATGTATATAGACTTTGTTTTATGAAAAGAAATTATTTAGAGGCCAGATAATATGTTTAAAGACAGAATTGTACAAGAGAATTGCTTAAATGTTTGTAACTCCAAGTATTAATGCAAGTTACGATGTCTAAAAGACAATTTGCTACAGTTTAAAATGATTTCTGTGAATAATTTTGTGTTTAAGTATCTTTAATTTCCATTTCTGACCATTTTGTAATGATGGTAAATGATTATGTATTAATTCTGATTGTTTTTAATATATTTCAATTGTTTAAGTATTGTTAATGTTCGAGAAATATCTGTCGGAATCTTTTGAAGTGTTCTAGAAATTTATATAAAGCGATCATCCAAGACAGAGTAGTAGTTTTTCACCGACTCAATTTACGACTGCCAAGAACTGTATTATCTGTGGAAGGAGTGTTTTATACAATCGCTGGATTGTATGTATTCATGTAAACAGTTTCGTTGACGCCGTGTTTCTTTGAAAATTAAAAAAAAATGTTAAATTGAACTGTATGGTGGACTATTTATTTATCATATTAATTAAACCACCACCAATCTAATAACGTGACTGCCTCTGGTGCACGCGTGAAATTTGCCTACAAAGAACAATAAAAACAAATCTGAAGTCATTCAGGGTGAATGATTTTGCTGCTGGTATCAGATTGTGAGGTACACAACCTCACCATTTGTGATTTTTAATATCAGTAAAATTGTTGTTTTTATTTATTAGTTATGTTTTTAAATACTAACATTGAGTTTCCAAGGTCACAGAATGTCAAGAGAGGTATACGAGATCCTTGGTGAAAAAGAACAGTTGAAGAGAAAAAAAGTAGCTGAAGAAAGAAAAGGTTGTAGGAGAGAAAATGAAATGAGAGAAGGTGTGGATGGAAAAAGATTAATGGAGAAGCTGTAAAAATCCTGGCGGGATTTGAAATGGAAAATATCAGCCTGAGGGCAGAAGATTAGTATAATGTTGAAGTTAGTGAAACATGAAAGTTGTATTAGATAACTGATTGTCATTTGAAAGTGGAGGATAATAAGATAAGTGGAATACTTTTGTTTCATGTTGAGGTTATAATAAAGAACGTGGAGTTGACTCTTAAAGTACATTAGGTATGATTTTTTAATAGTTGTTTGATTTACAGCGGAGGTATCTAAGAAAAACCAGCGGTGGGCATAGAGGGTTAAATAAAGATCCTATTTGAACTAATCTGACGCTGGAAACTTAAGGAAAAGTAGTATAATTTAGTTTCTAAAGGTGAAAATAAGAGATGAAGGTAAGATTTTAAGGAAGAACAGAAAACAAAGTACATTTTCATATCATTTTCTAAGAACTAAATAACCTTACAAGACCTTTTCTTTACGTAAGCCGCACGTCCGTCACTACTCTGTTATAAGGGGACAGCTGCAAGTGCCATAATTGCTCTGATATCTCCCCACCTCCCCTCCCCCTAAATAGTAAAAATATCCGAATTACCGATCATCGAAGAAGTGAGAGTTGGAGAGGCGCGATTTCCAATCACGATCTTGTCGCACCACATCTGTTGTTCCGACGGGATGAAAATGTGAGAATGCCTGATACTATAGGCGGAGATTTTAACCGAGGTTCTATCTCTCGATTTTCCTGTCTTCGACGTTACTGATGCCGGCATCGCCTTTCACCCTCCTCACTCGTAATCTTCTTAGAGCGCTTAACACAGATTTATCGCCGTTAATGACATATGATACTAAGCTGTGCAGACATGACGTATACCACAGTATCATATTTAAATAGTCGATGAAGTGCTTTTATATACATATATATATATATATTTAAATATATACTCTAGCACTCGATTTCAGACACAAGGTATAGTATAACAGACTATTCTGAGAATAATTACTCTTAGTAAAAATCGGTTGTTATAGAGACCAGAAAAAAAAAAAAAACAAGAGAGGGTTTTCTGGCGAGCGACTAAACAAGGTTAGTTCGCATTTGGCTATGTGTTGAAATAAAAGTTATTGTCAGCTAAGGACCTGGGTAATTCTTCTGTTTTGTTTAGAAATGAAATAAGGCGAAATAATCGTCAAGTGAATGAATAGAAAGACTGTTATTATTATTATTCGCTACTAGAACTTAAAATGATTCTGTATTCCTGACGATATATCAATATATATTACTTATAAAACAAAAATGAGTTAGTAAAATATAACATCGTCGACTTAATAATAAGATACAAAATGGTGACCGTGACAGGACAGAAAAGTGCCTCATTTTTCTTTTTAGACCATTGTTACTTAGAAAAATTATATATAAACTGTAACAGTAACAAAGCGAAGAGTACAAAGGTCCTTAGTGAAAAAGTTTACCATAGTATTTCTTTAATAAATATGTGGTAAACTTGGGGGGGTGGGAGGCAATAGTATAACAGACTATTCAGAGAATAATTACTCTTAGGAAAAATCGGTTGTTATAGAGACCAGAAAAAAAAACAAGAGAGGGTTTTCTGGCGAGCGACTAGACAAGGTTAGTTTGCATTTGACGATGTGTTGAAATAAAAGTTGTTGTCCATTCAGGACCTGGGCAATTCTTTGGTTTTGTTTGGAAATGAAATAAGGCGAAATAAACGTCAAGTCAATAAATAGAAAGACTAGTATTATTATTCGCCACAAGAACTTAAAAATGATCCTGTACTCCTGACGATATATCAATCTATATTACAAAAGGAGTTAATAAAATATAACATCGGCGACATAATAATAATATACGACAAAGGGTGTGAGAAGATTTTCTTTCGTAGATAGGGGGGGTCAGGGATTGGAATAAGTTACCAAGAGAAATGATGAATAATTTACCGAAAACGGTGAAACAATTTAAAGTTTAAATTTGTAGAGGGAAAAAGTAGTTGGGTACCGGAAAGGGAGAAAAATGGGTGAGTACGAAAATTGCGCTCCATCGCAATTAAATTAAATTAAAGTTCTATACTGTACTGAATGAATGTGTTTTTGGCTTTTGAAAACATATCAAATGGTAAAGCATTTCACATCGGGTGAGTTGTAAGTAACGATTTTATAGTTATGTTTTTCTGTTAAAATGTAGATGTGTTTGTAAAACAGCTGTGTGGAAAACAATAAAGTCCGTCCTATTGCCGGAAGCTCCAGCCTTCTCGCGTAAGATGCAGAGTAAGACAAGAACACCGCGTGCTTTCTGCACTAACGTAATTGGTCTTAAGGTAATATTCGTAGCTGTTTGAGTTTCCTCATAAAGGTGTTGGAATGGCTGCAGAGAACACGTTACGGGCTAATATTACTGCGCGGCTATGGCTAAAGAGAACGTGAAACGCAAGTTAGCTAGCCTTGTCTGTGTCACTGTATAGCTTATTATTACTATTATTAATTTAATTACGATGGAGCACAAGCTCCTGTGGCAATTCCCTTAGTCATTTAACTACCCAATTTTTTTGTCTATATATATAAAGATGAATGTATGTATGTTTGTTTATTTGTTAGTTAGTTTGTTTGTTCTTCATACAAATCCACAGTTTTCATCCTATCTCGATGAAACTTTGCACACTTATCCTTTGGAACAAGGAGAAAAATATTGTCTACATTTGGTTGAAAAATTATCTGTATAAATAATACATGTTGTCTCATAATTTCGAAAGACTACTGAATTTCGCTAGACAGACACGTTGGATATGGACGTCTGTATACTGCTTTTTCCGTGTATCGGTCAGATAGCTTAGTGGTTAAAGCGCTTGCTTACTAATGTTTGGGTCGTGGTCTTCTGTTCATAGCTCCGTGGAGGCTATGATTTTTAAAAATTGTTTTTGATCGTGAGAGTCACGTCTGGGCCGTTGGTTATTCGGATTGAATGTTAAACTGCAGATATCACAAAATTAGTGGTGCAATGCGAGGCAAATCGTAGGTAGTCTTGTAATGTTGTAGGTGTACACTTTTTTACGTTATATTGATCCCTCAGGGGTGATTCGCTGTAATTGTGTTTGTGACATGCAGTAATCTATATATATAAAGATGAATGTTTGTATATTTGTTTGTTTGTTTGTTCTTCATACAAATCCCCAGTTTTCATCCGATCTCGATGAAACTTTGCACACTTATCTTTTGAAAAAAGGAGAAAAATATTGTCTACATTTGGCTGAAAAATTTTCTGTATAAATAATACATGTTGTCTCATAATTTTGAAATACTACTGAATGACGCGTTGGATATGGAGGTCTCTGTACTATTTTTCCGTATAGCGGTCAGGCAGCTCAGTGGCTAAAGCGCTTGCTTACTAATGGTTGGGTCGTGGTCTACTGTTCAAATCTCCGTGGAGTCTAAGATTTTTAAAAATTGTTTTTGATCGTAAGAGTCACGCCTGGGCCGTAGGTTATTCGGATTGAATGTTAAACTGTAGATATCACAAATTTAGGGGTGCAATGCGAGGCAAATCGTAGGTAGTCTTACAATGCTAGAGGTGTACACTTTTTTACGTTATAATGATCCCTCAGGGGTTGTTCGCAGTCAGTGTGTGTGTGTGAACCTTAGTAATAATACTATAAATACGGAAGTAAGTCTCTGTCTTTTTGTTACGTTTTGACGACTAAATGGCTATATCGATATTGATGGAATTAGACAAGAAAATCTGTAGGAAGGGCACAGGACATTTTTTCTGGTATGATTAACAGTTGTAGTCACGAAATTTTGAGAGCTTATCGAATGGTGACAGAAATATGTTGGAAATCGATTCTCTTCAAGAGGCAGGTTCGACGGTAGAATGATATAGTGATAGCTTTCCTGTCAAATTATGCCGAGTCGGTGTTGTTTGGGACCAATCTTTCGTTACCAATAACTTTCTATATTCAATTCTGGCAAAATAATTCTTAATCCACGCTTAAGAAGTCGCGGCTAGAGCTAGTTAACTTATACAATCTGAGTGTTAAATTCCTCTCCATCTACTTTTACGATTTACGAATTTTTAAATTCCTTCGGAGTTTTTGGTAAATTATTCATCACTTCACTTGGTAATTTGTTCCAATCCCTGACTCCTTTTCGCACAAAAGAAAATTTTCTGTATTTTACTAATACTTGGTCGTGTTACGAGGTGCACAATCGAAGTTAAATGTTTCACGGTCGCCAATATACTGCAAACTTTTAAAATTTCTTCATGTAAAGTCCCTGGACCACAAAATTTTTAGAATAAAAATTTAACTGACCTTGGCCTAAACACACATAAATGTGTAAACAGCACATTTAAGTGAAATATTTCCCGCTTATTTGATATTATTTTTGCCAAACATAACCTTCAAGGGAAAATTTGCAGTCGGTATCTTTAACATCAGTAAAAACGAAGCAAAAAAGTGTTGATTTTGTATTTCACTTGCTTTGAATTTAAATTCGTAATGCGTTTACCACAGCTCACATGATTGGCCAAATCATTTCTTCCGCTATGGCTCATATTAATAGCACGCCAACACACAATACAAAACTCAAATTTTTACTCCTTTCTTGACTATAACATGCACGAAAATTCTAGGAAATATGCTTCCCTAAATGTTTAGCAATGCTGTTTCTTAGAGTTATTCATGGTTCGGAGTAACAAATTCTACACAAATTAGCAATCAGCGAAACATCGTTCGCGGGATATCCGGAAGTGAAAGAAAACGATATTCAAAGATTGCTAATTCGACTATCAGAAATAATATCGATGTAAAATTGGAGAGATATGTCGATTAATTATCGACTACATCCAACAGTAAAATATAGCGCATCTTGGCGTAATTTTATAGTCAAATCAAAGAAGTTTCAACGCACATAAGAGGAGGCCTACATCTATTAAAACAGGAACTCGCACAACTGTCTATCAATACCGCAATAACCTTGTTCCATACAAATATCTCACTTAAGCAATCAAATTTTAGTTTGCAAATTCGTAAAATAACATAATTCATCTGTACAACCGTAAAATATAGCATCTTTCCGTAAATTTTACGGGAAACCCGTAAAAGTTGGCTGGTATGCAAATAGCTTAAGTGAAATGTTTGATTGAGTTCCTAACTGATGGAAGTGGAACCAATGCTTTTTAAATGATGAAACGCGACGTCTATCTTATATTTATTCAAGAGTGACGTTGGCGTAAAAAGAACAATACATCAGACGTCTTTCCAAAGAAAACGAGCAACCTGCAATACGATTTGGTACGCAACTATTCAGGGCTTCCCTTCAAACAGAATTTCAATAACCTCACTCTGCAGTGCATCTCTGTATTTACCTTCATCGAGACTTCTCGAATGATACATTGAAACCCCCAATGGCTGAAGATCAGTGGGAACAATTGATAGTTTCTAAATTACCTTTCGACAAACTAAATTATTTTTGATTTCACTTAAAATGATGTGGCGTTTGTTTTGATAGTAATACATGTAATGTATTGCTCTTTAATATTGTTTTAAACATAATAAACGCTTTTTTATTACTGAAATCGAGCCAAAAGATGACAGTAATCATAGGAGCACCTCCTAATACTCGACATTAAGAGTAAATACAAGTGACGTGTCATCGTTATGTGACAGCGTCCATCGTCCTTAGAAAGAAAAAAAAAAAAAAAATGGATTGTGGGGCAGTACGTTTCGTTTCATCAGAACTACTAAGGAAGCGTGCATAAACTACATGTCTCGGTCTGGGGGGAGGGGGGGCGGTTTGACTGGAAAGCTAAGCTGGGCTACGTGGGAAAAGGGGGGGTGGGTGGGTGTTCTGAGTCAGGCAACGTAGCTTTCCATTTATATTATTTGTCACAGTTAAAATGAGGTACAGAACACACAACAGCATGTGAATTTTTAATTCCGTCATTTAATTATCACCGTATGTAATTTACGATAGACTGACAAGAGAAAACAGTACAAAATGACTTCTGGAATCAATAGGGGAAAAATTTACATGCTACTTGAGAGTAGGGGCGGGGGTGGGGGGGGGGAGATAGAGGCAAAATCCACATTGAGCTACTAGGGGAGGAGGATCACAGGAGGCCAAGAAGATAACGGACGTCCATAATAAGTCGTTTGGAAATCAATTACGTTAAGCTTCATGAATTGTATATTGTACATGAAATAAAGCATTTACGCATTTTTATTTTATGGTTAGACCGAATTATACCGACGAAAAATAATGTATTATGCTTTGTAATAAAGAATCGTTGGCAACCGTAATACCAGTTCGTCACTTACAGTAAACGGAATAAAATTCAAATTCCCACCATCCCTCTTACAGGCCTATGATTTATTTTAAATTTGTAATCCGGGATCTAACTGTATTATGTTTAGCAAATTTATCCACTGATATTGTTTTACATGATGCATATTGTGTAGTAGCGCATTTCCACTATGTTTTATCAATAGGAGATGTATTTGCCATTACAGTGTAAATTTAAAAATCCTTTCCACATTCTTTTTTTTCAGATTAGCCGGTATACGACGACGATATTCTGATTATTCAGTTCCATAGGCCTATACATTGTGAAATGTGCTATCTAGAGTAGGATCTACTATTTCATTCATTATCATGTTTATTTTAATTATATGAGCAAATCGAAAATTAAAACAATGATATTAATTTATCTAGTAGTTCCAGTGAATGAATCAAAAATTACCTTCCAGCTGGATATAGATATTCTGAACTTAGTCATTTCTAATTTCTAATATGGCAGACAAGTGCAGTAAATTTTGGTTTACGTATCAACACTAATATTAAATACTGGAGCGGCTCCATTTTGTATATGATTTATGGAAGTCGTATGAAAAACAAATTGGATAAATTATTTCAATTTAATAACGTGACAAAAAGTAGCCCCTATATCAGTAAAATTATATTGTTTAAAAATAAACATTATTACCACAATAAAAAACTATGTCGGTATCCTTACTGAAAAAAATGCCATAAGAACAGAAACATTAAAATATATATTTTTATTATCTAAATAAAGTAATACAGGAAATACCGATCTACCTAAAGAATCATAAATATTAAATGAAACAAGTAAGGCCACCTAGCAATCGAAGTACAAAACATTAAATTAATACCAGCCTGTAAACACTGAGGCTGGTATCCCCAACCCAAAATTAATAACAAAGTTGGAATTAGACTAGATTCAAAATAAAGATAAAGATAAAATAAATATATTCTAGAAAAAGACCTATACATTATAAATATTAACAACAAATATAAAATGAAACTCCCGGTCAACGCACGGTACACCCAATATATTATTCCTAATACGAGTACTAGCAACTTGAATATTAATCAGAGATTAAACTAACTACTACGTACATGGAACATCTGGGTTCTGAGCAACTTTCTGTAGGATTGGTGATTTTTTAGCATTACTCTTGGCGCTGCGGTCGAGACTTTGTGAATCGAAGCCGCCCTTGCGTGCGATCCCTCGAGTCGAGGAACGGTTTATTGCATTCCATTCGAGCCCGCGTTAAAGGCACTACTTCTTGTTGTGTGTTGTTTTGCCGAAAAAGGCGCGTTCGCTTGTGTCCTGGCATCTCACGAGCTCCATGTCCCACACAATGCTCTTTAACTTGTGCTTTATCGCCAGGTCCACTGTTCGCTTTTCACTTGGTTACGGCACAACTGATAGAAATATTATACGACTATTGCAAGCCCGTGGCGGTATTTTAAGTATGATCAGGGATCTATAAAAGGTTCATTTCTTAGGGTCAAAGGTCATGACAGGTTTACCTGATCAGGCCAAAATACAACGCTGACCTGTGTGTCACCGTATTCTTTACTCTTTATTTTTTTAAAAAATTAATTTAATTGCGATGGAGCTAACGCTCCCGTGGCAATTTCACTAGTCGTCTAATTACCCAATTTAACATTAATTTTAATTTTTCTTTTATATTACCTGTGTTAAAATTCCTCCCCCATTTTCTTTTACGATTTACAGATTTTAATTTTAAATTCTTTAGGTGTTTTTGGTAAATTATTCATAACTTCACTTGGTAATTTGTTCCAATCCCTGACACCCTGACCAACAAAACTTTCCCGCTCCCTTATACTCGTACATGAAATCGAGTCCCAGCTTGTGGTCATGGTCGCCTTTCCCCTTCCATTTACTATTCCTAATTCTTTGACCAATATCCCTCCAAGCCCCATCACCAACACATGCCCTGTACATTCCCAACGCTGTCTTCACCTTCCTTCTTGCCTCCAATATCTCCCAATCCAGTTCCCTTATCATATCAGTTACTGACTGGGTCCTCCGATAATTTTCACAAATAAAGCTAACTGCTCTGCTTTGCATCCCCTCCAACTCCTGTATTTGATAACCAAAATGTGGGTCCCAAACTACCACCATATGTCGCATATAAATATCTTTATGCGATCTTGATAGATAAATAATAGATAATATTTGTAGACTGAAGTTTTATTATGAACTTTTGCAGTTTATTTATCCCGTTTATTTGCTTAAAAATCCTCTTGATACCATAACGACCGTGTTTGTCCCTATATCCGAAGATTTGCAGGTTCGTTTTCTACACAAGATCTATCAAAGCTATTTTTCGCAACTATTATTTTCAACATTTTGAATACTTAGGTCAATATCCTTAGCTGCTATACTAATGTTGGATTTTATTCTCCGTCTAGTGCAGCTAACAAATGAAAAAACTTTGTTATGGCATATGCGTTTCGGTTTATTAGACCATCATCAGTGCCAGTTTTTCTACAGCTACATTGTGTAAATACGTGATATAAATATGCTTTTCATAACAAAATGGTCAGTTGGTGAATAACCTCAAGAAGAATAACAACAACTAAGTTTGTTCCAGAAGTTATTTTCAAAATCAGACGTGTGCAAATTATGTTTCTTATTGAAAATTGTTCAGTGAGTGAGAAACCTCAAGGGGAGAAACTGATATGGAACAATTCCATACACTAATCAATATAGAAAAACTGGCACTGATGATGGTCTAATAAACCGAAACGCATATGCCATAATAAAGTTGTTTCATTTGTTAGCTGCACTAGACGGAGAATAAAACCCAACATTATTATTTTCAAGATTCCCTGCTTTTTTTCTTTCTCGCCACTTCTCTCCCAACAATTCTCTTAACTTCTCCTCCTCCTTTTTTTTCAGAGAGCCTATCCTTTCAAACAATCTCTGAGCAAACAATATTTATTAAACTTTATATTCTTTTTTTATATATAAATCGTTTTAAACTTTTAATTTACCAATATTTTGGCCTTAAACAGTATAAATATATAATTTTACTGGTTTTCTAAACAGTTGCTATGTCACACATAGTCTACCAATGGCCTGGCCAAAGTTTTGTAACCCAATTCACTAGCTTCTCTGGTACATCCTCTCATCACCCTCTCCAGCAAATGAAGAATTTTGTAACCTTTTCCTACCACGTGCGCAATGTGCTTTGCCTAGTTGAGTTTCTTATCGAATGTTATGCCAAGATATTTACAGTACAAGACTTCAACAAGCAGTTCGTACCCCACCCTATTATCATGATTAACCTTTAGTTTTTTATCAGTGTACCTAATAAGTTGACTCTTCTTGGAATTTATCTTCATTACATGCTGACCTACCCATTTAGATATTCTATCCAGGTCACCTTGCAGATTTTCACTAAGGCTTCCCTCGGCAAAATTTGAGTAAAGTCTCTTAAGTTTGAAAGGAATTAGAAATAATAATAGAAGCACTAAACACAGACAGAGGCGACATCGCTAAATACCAGCAGTATAAGAGCTAGCAAAGTTTGCGAGAAAGAATTTTAGGTCGGCTTTTTGATATTTCTTTCCTCATTGAAGCTGGGTAGGGATGCTGTACGCCTGGCACTTGGGAGCGATTGCTTTTACCTGTCCACATCCCTTCCGTAAAGGTAAAAATTGTGCATTTTTAAATCATCTTAAGACAAATTTTCTTTTTTTTAGATAATTTTCACTGTCTTCTTAACAATATGAATTTGTAGTAGCCAGACAGTTTCATCGTTGCTAACAACGCGCCAGATACAATTAAAAATTAAAATAATTTTCAGACAATTTTAGCATAGCTGAAATTTTAATATGATATAGATTGTAATATAAATTTGGCAGATAGAAATTCGTTGATAAATGGGAGTCAGACCAATTTAAGCCTCGGGGAGAGGAGTTGAGTTAGAAGAGTGCGGCAATTAATACGTTGGTTGCGTGAGACAGTTATCTGGGATAGAGGGCCCCATCAGATATAAGCATTCACAGATGCTATTTTTAATAAGACGTCGAGTATTTATGTTTGTTGGATTGTGTTTAGCAAAATGAAACTCAGTTTCATCATGGTGGGTGATGAATAAGAAAAATATACAAAAATATCTCATTATCTTTTATGTGTGACTGCTAACATATTTACAATAGAATTTTTTTATGTTTTGTTAGTTTTTCGCATCTCATTTCAGTTTAATTATAGTTCTGCTCTAGTTTTTTTTTCCAATGAAATTCTACCACATACAAATAATATTAATTAATTAATTAATTTGTTTGGTTCCTAATTTAACAACCGCATTTCTCTCTGAAAGATTTATGTTATATTCTTTCATTATTATTTCTCGCGTGAAACTGTCTGGAGACTATAAATTTATATCGCCAGGAAGACATAGAAAGTTATGAAAAAAAGAAAATTTGCCTTAAAATTATTTCAAAATGCACAATTTTTTCCTGTGCAGAAACGATGCACATAGGTAAACGCAACCACTCTCATGTACCAGACAAACCACATGCCTACCCACTTCGAAAAGAAAGGAAATATATAAAACAAAACAGCCGACAAATGAACTTTTTCGCTCATCTTATACTACAAAGATTTTTTAAATAATTTAATTTAATTGAAATGGAGCACACGCTCCGGTGGCAATTTCCCTACACCCCCATCTTTCCCCTATCCTGCACCCACCTACATTTGCACTCTACAAATTTTATCTTTAAATTCTTTCAACGTTTTCGGTAAATTATTCATCATTTCTCTTGGTAACTCATTCCAATCCCTGACTCCCTTACCTAAAAAACAGAATCTTCCCACACCCTTGTGTCTGAAATCGAGTGCCAGCTTGTGGTCATGGCCATCTTTTCCCTTCCATGCACTACTTTTCATACCTATTGCAATATCTTTCCATGCCTCATCGCCAGTATACGCCCCGTATACTTCCATGATCCTCCTCATCCTCCTCCTGTCTTGCAATGAATCCCATTCCAGCTCCTTTATCATATCCGTCACTGATTGCATTCTGCGATAGTTTCCAGAAACAAATCTAGCAGCCCTTTTTTGCCCCCTCTCGAACTCCTGTATCTGATACGTAAAATGTGGGTCCCATACTACACTACCATATTCGAGCAATGGTCTCGCCAAAGTTTTGTAACCCAATTCCTTTACTTCTCTCGTACATCCCCTAGTCACTCTCTCCAAGTGCAGAACAAGTGCAGATGGTGGAATAAACAACGAAAGTGACCCACCAACGTGCACCTAATTTAAAAATCATAGAAAACGCTATTAAAAATTTACTCATATTTTTACTTTCAGTAATCTTAATATGAAGTATGATGTTCGATGTAAATACGTAAATAACTAAAGAAGGTAGAGCAGCATGACATTAGCGGTTGGAAAATTGCAACGACGGGAAGGACTTCATCGAATTGTAAATTAAAATTTTATTTCATGTTTTTCTCAGCCGTATAGTTTTACCACTTTTTTTGGATGGTTAAAATGCTACGAAAAGAAAACTTAATGAATGTACGATTGCTTGGGCTTCCGTGGTCGTTGACGAAGTTTTCTTGGTTCTCTAGGTATGAATGTATTCTGGTCATTCATTTAATCGCAGTTCCCTTGCTATTAAATTGTGCGCATAACCTCGCATTTCTAGCAGCATCTCTGGTCGGTTGGTGCGTGACGTCACCGTTCTCCTGCCAATAGCGAGATGACTAAATTTACGAAATTATAGTAAAGATTTACAAACATACATTACATACAAGATTTGGGTTCAGTTACAACGTTACAAATCCTCGAAAGGGAAGATAGTGATAAAAATATTCAAAGCATAGATGTCGTAAATTTTGGAGTATATGTAGGTACAGAAGGCATTAATAGAAATACAGCTCGTAGTGAACAAAATATTGAAGGAAAAGCGGGGGAGAACAGAAGTTATTAGACAAACCACTCTATACTGTTGACTACAGCGTTCCGAGCAATTGTTTTACGAAAATTTTGGCTACGTCTAGTAGTTGTGCAAACTGGTTTACCCGATGGTAGATAGTTAAAATTCTCGGAGAGTTCCAATAAATAATGTATGAAACTGGAGACTGACAATTACCCGCTACGTGGGCTCCATACAGATGATTCGGATTCCACGCTACGGTCGAGCGCCCACGGTTAAAGAACTCATATTAGCCTAACTTGATTCATCACGATTTAATAAGCACGCAGAGCGTCAGAGACAAATGTCCCCAGCTCAGCTGCATGATCACTAAACGACCGCTGACTCCATTACTAGTCTCGTCTGGGACACGCACCCTCTCGCCAGCTGCTCTGAAGTTTATAAGATTCTTGGTTTTTTGGCTTATTATTAGATTGGTGCAATAGACTCGTAGCGTTTGTGTTTGGCGTGACGAAACTCTGGTTGTAATGGATTTGTCTATCGATTGTCGTATTTGTTTTGAAGTTAAGTTTAGTTGTTGTACTTGAGTTTACATGTTTCCAGGGTTACGAATACTTGTCTAGATATATAAAGATGTATGTATGTATGTTTGTTTGTTTTTTTGTTCTTCATACAAATCCACAGTTTTCATCCGATTTCGATGAAAGATTGCACACTTATACTTTGAAAAAAGGAGAAAAATACTGTCTACATTTGGTTTTGAAACATTTTCTGTATAAATAATACATGTTGTCTTATAATTTCGAAAACTTACTGAACGGCAATAAACAGACGCGTAGGTTGTGTAGGTCTCTGTACTGCCTTTCCATATAGCGGTCTGGTAGCTCAGTGGTTTTAAAAAAATGTGGTTAAAACGCTTGCTTACTGATGTTTGGATAGTGGTCTCCAGTTCAAATCTCCGTGTAGGCAAAGATTTTAAAAAATTGTTTTTGATCGTAAGAGCCACGCCTGGACCGTCGGTTATTCGGATTGAATGTTAAACTGTAGATCTCACAAATTTAGGGGTTCAATGTGAGGCAAATCGTAGGTAGTCTCCCAGTGCTGTAGGTGTACACTTTTTTCCGTTATAATGATCCCTCCGGGGTTGTTCGCAGGCAGTGTGTGTATGTGATCTGCAGTAATAATACCATAAATGCGGAAGTAAGTCTCTGTCTTTTTGTTACGTTTTGATGACTAAATGGCTATACCGATATTGATGGAATTTGACAAAATAATCTGTAGGAAGGACACAGTACATTTTTTCTGGTATGATTAACAGTTGTAGTCAAGAAATTTTGAGAACTTATCGAATGGTGACAGTAATATGTTGGAAATTGATTCTCTTCAAGAGACAGGTTCGACGGTAGAATGATATAGTGATAGCTTTCCTGCCATATTGTGCTGACTCGGTGTTATTTGGGACCAATCCTTCGTTATCAACATTTTCTATATTCAATTCTGGCAAAGAAATTCGTAGTCCACGCGTACGAAGTCGCGGGTATCAGCTAGTGCCTAATAAAATAGTCATAATAAAATATTCTTAATAATAATAAAATGATTGGGGGAGTTAATGATAATGTCACAACCTATTAGAAACTGCAGGTGTCTACGTTGTTTACGCTACAAAGAGACTGATATGCAGAGCTCGGTATGACGGGCAAATAATTAGGAATGCAGAGTTAGTACGCGCACAAACACAGTATTTTGAGCTATGCCTTTACTCTTGATATTAAAAACGTATTGCAAAGATCGCATCCTCAACCAGTCTTTTGTGTTTTTACTTGTAAATGATCTGCCACTTTGCGTAAGTTTTATTGTGATTTGTATCTTTCCTATTGTGTATGGTGTTCCCAAGTAAAGCCTAATGACCTTATGTTGCTATCAGGAACATGCTACTTAGCGTTGGTTAAAAATTACGTCGGCTTATGAGGTGGTAAAACACCTTTCAAGCCGGTGTCAGGCACTTAACTATATATACGGTTGGTCCGACCAGAGTACAGTATATCGCTTCATTGTTCCGAGCGCCCGTGAACCGTGGAAAGGTTGGAACAGTTTTACAGCCGGCTCGAAAGCACAATTCCGCTGATTGCGGCCGCACAAAATACGGCTTTTACCGTCACTTACGTTTGAGTGAACAAGGGCCGTAATTTCACCGGAGCGGCCCTGGTCGCAGAACAAAACGTGCGCGGAGTGTTAAGGCCTCGCACCTCACGCTTCCACGATGCTATCGGAAAGGGCGCTTAACATAAATTTCCCAGGCTGTTCATCACGCCCGGAAGGTAATGTTAGAGTCCAGCACCCCTCCAGCCAAAGTGGCGTCGGTGGGCAAATCACCCGGCTTAGCCTACTGTCTGTCAACACGCCGCAGATTAAAAGACCTCTAGCGTGGACTCCTTTACTTCTTCTTCTTACGACCTCGGTAGGATCACATTTAGTAGCTTCTTCACAGATTTGTTTCTTGTTTTCTCTGCCCATAACCTCCTGTCCCAAAAACGTGGGCAAAATGACATGGTAGATCTGTCATACAATAAGGATCAAAATCGCTTAGGATCAGAAAGTCGCAAACGCCTGTAGAGGGCGTTGCGATACAAACCCGAGCTGAGCAAACCATACCTGTCTCCCTTGGATTTTTTATTATGGGGATTTTTAAAAGGACTTGTGTATGAAACACCTGTTGAAACGCCTGAAAGTTGGTTGGAAGAATCGTTGCGGCAGCCGGATGTGTTCGAGATACACCTCGTATGGGAGCGTGCATAAACCACGTAGCTCCATTTTGGCCTCCTGTGACCCCCCCCCCCCACGTAGCCCTACGTGGCTTTTGCCTCTACCCCCCCCCTAACCCCTCACGTAGCACGTAGCTTTTTTTCCCTTTTGATTCCAGAAGACATTTTATACTGTTTTCTCTTGTCAGACTATCGTAAATTATATACGGAGATGATTAACTAAGGGAAATAAATATTCACATGCTGTTGTGAGTTCTGTTCCTCATTTTAACTGTGAAAAATGTTATGAAAGAAAAGCTACGTGGCCTGGCTCGGAACACCCCTCCCCCCACGTAGCCCAGCGTAGAAATTGAGCCAACCCCTCCCCCCCCCCTGGATCGATCCACGTAGTTTGTGCATGGTCCCTATCTTTGAGAAGGTGCGCCGTTCCATGCAACGGAGATGCCGGGCTTGTCTCGATGCATCTGGCAAAAACTTTGAGCATCTGCTGTAGGCTCAACATTTGGCTTGCATTAGTCGCATGTGAGTGAGTAATTATCAATAAAATGATCTTTAATGGTTTTGTTTCTTCTCTTTGTGTCAGTATTATTTTAGACGCCCTGTAGCGGCTCCGGATCGCAGTTGCGACCCTCTGTTCCTATGAGATTTTTTATTCTTATTGTATGACTAATCTACCATGTCATTTTGTCCACGTTATTTTGAATCACGCTGTACTTCTGATATACAGAAGTCTTCGGTATTGAAATCGCAATTGTAGATCAAACAGGTCTAATAAATAGAACTCCACCTCAGGTTTGTCGCCCTTAGCAAGTTCTGTCTGGTGGGCCAACGTTTAAGAGAAATCGGGATTAAAAATTAGAAAAATTGTGGATGACTGACATGTATACTTATAGAGATGACTATTAGCTTCCAGTGCCGGTTTAGCCGTGCGCGTTGGGGTGGTGCATTCCCGTGTGGTAGTTCCGGGTTCGATCCCTCGACCGCTAATTTTCTTTGTATTTTTTTTCTCGTTAATCATCGCTTTTGCAACATTAAAAATTTGTTTTGAAACAAATTCGCCAACTTATTTGTTTTACTTTGAGGAATAAGCGAATGTACCAAATCGGAAAAGCTGACAAAGGAACTGCAGGCCTATAAATTTTTGTAAAAGTTAGTCATTAAACGTCACGAATGAAAATGTTTTGCTATTAGTCGATTCGTAGGGTGGCCACGACGATACGACAGTTTTTGATCAAGTATTTTCAAATGAAAACCGAAAGGTTTCCTGGACAATAAAAGTGATACCGCCAAAATCTACGCATTTATGTCAGATATGGGGCCATCCACAAATTACGTCACACGAATTCATGGTTTTTGGACCCCTCTCTCCCCCCATGTCACAGGTTGTCACATATGTGAGATCCCCCCCCCCGCCCACCCCTGGTGTGACGTCACATATTTTACAATTTTAAATTTGTAAATTAAAACAGCACTTCCAAAATGATTTATGTATTTCTAGTTAAAAAATCACATCAACAATAAATTAAACATTTAAGAAAATATAAAAAATCGAATTAATGATACAAAATTGAGTCATCAAGTGACCATGGATTTTGAACCCTTTCCTTGATACTGTTTATTATTGGCATAATAGTCACTTCAGTCTTGATTTTCGATAGTGTTGGTAATATTTGATGTGTCAACATCATCTTCATCTTCCGCCACGAGCCAAAAAGTGATACAAATATGCATGTGATGTCACAAAGTTTATGACACGAACCCCCCCCCCCCCTCCCTCTTGTCATACGATGTCACATTTTGCTGACCCCCTCAAGGTGTGATGTAATTTATGGATGGCCTCTATGTGTTGTGCATTTCTATCGCCAGGTAAAAAATAATAATAACAAGGCTGCAAAGCGCACCCGAACTATAGCAAAATAATCGTGAAAAAATCCCGAAAAAATAAAAAAGAGGATTGAGTTTCCCTTGGAACGCACCCCGTAAAATGAAATTCTGTGGCACTGGTTACCTACGAGGGACGTGACTTACAGTAGTGAGCGCCCTTGACCAGAACTTGAACGTAATTTTCGATTGCGTTTTCTGCTAAACGGAAATGCGTCTGCGCTGTCTGGTGGGTGTCACGTTGAGACTGGAATCGAATGTGAGCTCCCCCAGTCGCGTCAACATCCGCAGGAGGGAGACGCTCCCACGTGCCTGGGTGAGTCACAGCTGACGGTGCGAGGCTCGCTAATTTTAGCCATCCTGCCGACCAGCTGCAAGTCAGTCTGGCAGCTGCAGATGCGCTACAGGTGTTCCCCGCCCGATCATTACGGCTGCAGTTCTGCGAAATTGCTTACGCAAGTGGAGACGGATTAAGCTTTGTTTTACTTACGTTAACAGGCTATTACCGGCACTTGCCAGATACGCAATCTTATGTTACTTCTTCTGTGATGGTCCGGTCGTGCTAATGGTAATGTACATCTACATATATACTCTGTAATTCACAAAATTGTGGGTGGCAGAGGGTGCTCAGCACCAAAGCTAATCTCATTGTTATGCATTCCAATCCCTAATGGTACGAGGGAAAAAAGAATTCATATAAGAATCAATGCGGCACCTTATTTCTCTAATCCTATCTTTCCTGTCATTCCGGCTCAAATAGGTTGGTGAAAGTGGGAGTGCACATGTTTACCATGTCGTACTTCTCGCAAGTGTCCAGGATATTATGTTGTACGCGCACAGCTCGAATGAAGTTTTGGATTTTGGTTGTTTTTCAACAGAACAGATAGTCCACTACTGCCGTTAATATCAACAAAAACCGCTTATTGTAGCACAAATGTTCTGCAGTTACGGATAGGCCTAAGTGAACTGACCTTAACCATGTCCCTTACGCATGGCACGTTTGTAAAAAAAAAAAAAAAAAAAAAAAAAAAATCCTGTAGTGGCCCCAATATAGAACCCTGAAGTATTCCACATCTGATGAGCCCCTTCTCAGAAAACAGTGAGCCATAAGAAGGAAATTTAAAATGTTCTAGTGAAACTTTCAGTTTTCTATTCAAAAGGTAAGAACTAAGCCGTAATACCACGCAAGCTTAGTTCCACACTTGCCCGCGGTTGCGGAATTTTCAGTCGAGTAATTGGTTTACAGCAGCTTTTACTAACCTGTGGTCCGCGAAGATGGGACAGGTTGTCCGCAGGCAAAATATTAAAATTTTAATCATAGCAACAAAAAAAAAGTAAAATTTTTTACCATTCAATTTATACGGCACTTGTATTGTACAAGGCAATAAGTGTATAGAAGCTACAATTCTGTGAGTCATACTTCCTAAAAGCCATTAATATTTCAACGACCAGACAAAAAAATAGTATTTTCGTTATATGGGACTGTTTTGTATTTATTTATTTATTTTATTTTATGCGAATACACCTATACAGATCACGCAAAACGTAGTCATTTTCTGTCTGAGTTTCTTTTGCGATTCAAGTATTCTCCCATCCGTTTACTGAAGGTAAGTTTTCTCTCTTCTGTCCAAGTTGTACCGGTCTTCTTGGCTTTTATTTCTGGCATGGCTACCCAGTCGTGAATTTTTTTTTCTGAAGATTTTACGATCTAGGTTTTTCCGAACTCTTGATTTTAGCTTTTTCCAGGTCTTGTCTTGTATTATTATTAATATTATTATTTTCTTCAATAAATAAGTTTAAAGTTGACACCAAAGAGAGAGGTATTCCTTTAAGAATTTAGTTAATGACAGTTTTATGAGTGTTTTTTATAACTGTTTTTCCGTACGAATTCAAAATATGTACCATTTACATTTATTGTTTTATAATTGTACAATACAGTATGTCAATAATTTACACGTAGGTAAAGAATTAAGCTGATACAGGTTAGTGGTGCGTAAGGCTATTACTGATATTTTACTGGTCCTCGGTTGAGACGTGCTGGCTTGGAGGATGCCGGGATCTGAGCGTCGTTCCTCCCACGCAGCGGAAGGAAGTGCTTCCAGAGATAAAAGTCAACAACCTCTGCTCTTCTCAGATAGCGAGTGGTACGCAGTACCACCGCACTTCATTGCCAGTCACTCTGGTCCATCGTACTTTCGGCTGTTATCCTTTATGCCTAGATTTTGTAACCATCATCCTGTGGGCAATGATCTTCCTTAAAAACATACTATATGTAGTAATTTTCTAGATCTTGTAAGCTTGAAAGTGAGTTTACATATTTTTATTGTTCCCTCCCCTCATGCCCGCGTAACTAAAACAATTTCAGCGACTGGCGTTGGCAATAGTACCATATGCTCTTCATACTTAGGCATCTCTACACTCAGAACTTTAGTAGTACTTTATGTTACATGACGACAGTAAGATTCGTACTGGACATGAAGAATGGTGGGTTATAATCAGAGTTGCCAACAATACAATGAAGTGTGATACTTTATTTTAGATATAAATTATTCTAACAATAAATTGTGCGGGAATGGTTTATTTGTGATAAAATTCATGGAATGGAATGTTCTAAAACGTTATTAATTTCCATACGACATATTACTGCTAATAAAAAAATGAAATAAAACGCAGTCTCTTAAAAAAAAAAGTTTTTGTTTGTTTTTTTGTTTGTTTGTTAGGAAACAGAAGAAGTTAGTGATCTAGTATATATATTTGCAAATAGCAAATGTAAAAATAATTGTTTCCGACTTGCTCCTGTTCCCAACAAGAGGGTATCATAATAAAATACTGGATCAGCTAAAGTAGCTTCCAGTCTGGTATACCTAAATATCCTCAATCATCCTATGAGGGAATTATCTGAAAGACATTGGATTAGATGGAGTATTTGTAAAGAGTGTTAAGTGAATGGTTAATTAATTACTGCATTAATTTATAGGTGTTACGCAAAAAATGGAGTATTCTTATTTTTGGACCGAATGCTGTTCACTTATCTCTAATAAATTTCTTTAAGTAGGAAGCAGTGTAGTATAGTATCTGGTTGAAGAGAATTTCTGGCGAGTGTGAACGGATAAAAAATCTATAAGTCAGAGATGATTGTTGTAAACGTTTTGTCTTCGATGAAGTCACGAACTCTTGTAAAAGGTATTGGCAACAGTCTTGCAGGCTGTTGGACGATCTTGTTAGCGACGGAGGATTAACGCCTCTCTACACACTCGTAGTAACATTTCTATTAGATAATCAAATAAACATCTAAGTCGGCCTCAAATGTGAAGGATAAAAGTTCAGAGTTATCTCAATTTCTAGCTTTGAATAATAATACAATAATTATTATAATTATATTTAAATTACTATAATAATTATAACTGTTGAATTTTTACGTGTATTCACTGTTAATTTATTTTAAATGTAACATAATTATGTTTACCTTGCTCTGGCTGTATAGCCTTCGTACCGAATGGCAGTAATATATGTACGTTAACATGGGAACGTGGGAAAGTGATGATCAGGTGGTGTAATACATTAATAGTATTACTAGTATAGTTTTGTATATTATACGTAAGTAATATGAAAGTTATAACCACGTTAGTGGTTTATATAAACAATGTATGCAGTAAAATACATTGAATGGATATAAATAAGTAAAAAATCTGAGCTGTCAAAAAGGAAGGAAAGTATAAAAAGAATTTATTTGAATTTACAGAGAGTAAATAATAAGAAAGCATACTAATAAAATCTAGTGATTTGTTTTTCTATAAACATTTTCTTTTTAACAGTCTTCTATTACCAATTCTTACGACGGAAGAAGACGCACACAAACGTATAAACTCACAGGAACAGTAAACCCCATAACCACCAGAAAACTAATGCCTATTTGTTAATATAATAAGCAAGCTGTCACTAATGACGCCACCTGTCACGTCATGACGTCAACTGTCACTTTGCGTCGTTATTCTTGGTAATTGACATTATTTAATAACATTTCCAAGCATCTGCGAATAAATTAACTGACAGAAAACTGAAACAAAAATATATATTGCCTTAAAATCGACATATCAATCATTAGATGCTTATATTTACGTAATATCCTTTTGATATATCTATAAAAGTAATCCTTAGATTCTTTGTCCATAGATATGTAAGATAAAAGCTTTGTGTTTCGAGCATCAATGTAGCTAATGATTTGGTTAGATTGTTACTTAGCACGGGTCAGAATTACAACTAGCATTTTACGTTACGGCAGAGGGCATGAATTTTTTTTTATTTTTTTTTAAATAATTTAATCTGTGTCCTATTATTGAAATGATTAATTCGTTCAAACGGAAATAGTTGCACACTGATCCCGATCCGTGCATCCTACACTACACTTGAAACAAATATTACGTGGCATATTGTAAGTTTATAAGATTTATTTTAATTTCCTTTGCTTCCACTGAGCCTACTATTTCAGAACTATGTCAACCATTCAAACGTTTTAATAATCGGTCTGAATCACGGATAACAAAAAAGAAATGTGTATAAAACCCTTGAAGATTTTTGATCAAATTTATATCCTTATACATTATTGCCACTAAAACGTGATACTGTTCACGTATTAACATGCGTGAGATAGAAGTATTGTTCTCCTGGTGGCAAGTTTATCATAGTATGTGGTTAGCTTGAAATGCAACCTGAGGGAAATTGAAACCTTTTGCTACAGCGCAAGGCACGAGGAATTACACTGAATTTTATTTTATAAAAATTATATTTTGTTGAGCAATTGCTAAGACATGAATTGTCAGAACACCGAAAGAAAAGTATATACTGCGTTTAAATCGGTGTATTAATTATCAGTTTTTTTCTACTAAAATCATTACATGGTTCGAATGAAAGAAGTTCCAAATTGGTCGCGATATATGTGGCCTAAACCACAATTAAATATTACGTGGCATAGCGTAAGTTGTTAAGATTCAATTTTAGCATCCTTCGTTCTCACTGGGGTCATTATTTCAGCCGATGTAAGCTGTCTCAGCCGTTAAAATATCGATTTTCGTCACAGGTAATAAGAAAGAAAGATGTAAGAACCTGTTAAGATTTGGGATGCATGATGACACTGACATGCGATACAGGGACTGTATTAATTCACGTGTGATTAAAGCTTTGTTTTTCTAGCGGCAAAGTTAGCGGAGATTGTGGTTAGGCTGAAATGCAGCCTGGACCAAGTTGACAACTGAAGCTTTTTGCTGCAGCACAAGGGACGATAAATTACAATGAGCTTTATTATATAACAATTCTATTTAGTTAAGCAACTGCAGAGAAATAAATTACCGTAACACTCAGTTAAACCCGTTATTTTTGACGGGCTTTGGGGCTAGTTCAATACTATAATGCCCCCTCCTTATTACGAGACGACATGTTAATTGTTGCTATAGATAAAGGTTCGTGTGGTCGTATTGACCTGGTGACTAGGTTTCTACTGGCTGCTCAATGCACCTCTATCGTAACGGCCTTAACCTAAGCCGGTATATCTACAGGGCTTAGGGGAACGTGGAATTCGAACCTATGAAAAAAATTTGAGCAGAGCCCGGGATTCGAACTGGGGAGCTTCCGATGTCCAGAAGTCTAATAACCACTCAGGGCTCACTCTGGTTATTAGGGTTCGGATTTTTATGACAAAAAAAGAGAAATATTAATTCAAATTTGACCTTAAAATGAGTAAATATGAACTAAAAATGGCAAAATATGAGCAATAATTTCACCAAGAAGGTTTTGAAATGCTCACTGTTCATTTTATTAAGAGGGATACTGGCGGATACCATAATTTCACAATTCTTTAGAAAAAATTGACAAATTGGAAGATTAAGAAGCCGTCAAAAAAAAAAAAAAGTTTCTGCCTGCTTTTTCGAGATTAAAAGGGCGGGTGGAACAATGACGTGATTCGTTGTCCTTGTGTCTTGCTGTATAGTAATGCTGCTTCACATGAAATCGCTTTGGTGAAGTCACTTTTACTTTACATAATTTACAGAAAAGAACTCTTTCATCAATGTTAAAATATTCCTCTCCAAATTCCTTTGCGTAACTCCGTAACTTTGCACTTTCAGAAAATTTTGTTTTCGGCATGGCGGTACTCACTGATCCACTACATTTTTGACACTGACTGAGGATTATTTTCAAAAGTACTGGCGACAGTGAGACATTGATTGAGCGGCTTGACACAGGCGTGCTGCTGATGCATTGTCGAGATTAAAAGGCGGCCGGAACGTTAGCTTTTAGAGAGTCACAATAATGGATAATTTTAATTATTGACTTATGAATTCCGACCAATTTAGTGAAAATTAGTTTTGTTTTTTCCTCCAAGGGAGCGTGCATAAACCACGTAGCTCCATTTTGGCCTCCTGTGAATCTCCCCCCCCCCCCCCCCTACGTAGCCCTACGTGCCTTTTGCCTCTACCCCGCCCCCCCACGTAGCACGTAGCTTTTTTCTCTTTTAATTGCAGAAGACATTTTGTACTGTTTTCTCTTTCAGACTATTGTAAATTACATACGGAGATAATGAACTGAAGGAAATAAATATTCACATGCTGTTGTGAGTTCAGTTCATCATTTTAATTGTGAAAAATGTTATGAAAGGAAAGCTACGTGGTCTGGCTCGGAACCCCCCTCCCCCTCCCCCACGTAGCCCAGCGTAGCCTTCAAGCTAACCCCTCCCTCCCCTGGACCGAGCCACGTAGTTTGCGCACGGTCCCCAATGTATGATAGGAGTGCAATGTCTTAATTTCTTCTCATCTATTACTTCTAGCGAATTGTCGATACTATTAAAAAAGTACCAGATATTTTCCTCAAAGTATGACCGTAAATATTATAGTAATATAACCAAAACTAGGAAAATGGCATGGATATGCCTTTATATGTTATTTATAATACAATTAGAAAAGTTCGATCAGTGGTTAATTCAGCATTACAGGTTAAAAAGAAGGCAGGAAAAAATATGATTTGTCATGAAGGTCCGAACCCTGTTGATGAGTTAATGTTTAAGGTGGTTTCTGTGAAAACTCATTGTCCCGGGTTCAAATCACGCTGGTACCAAGAATTATTAAGAGTTCTATGTAGCCATATGAGCATCGCCAAGACGCTCTGTGGCTAGGATTATACGTTGAACTGTATGTAGAGCCACGAGAGAGGCGGAATACGCGGCAGATCGAAACTTTGTAATCACGTCGTGGGACCACGCGAATTTACATAGTTGTTGATATAACGCTGGTTGCCTCGGTCGGTGGTATATGTGATATAAGAAGACAGCAGCGATTTTTTTTCCCGACTATTCGATGTTAGTATAAAGGCAAAGGCCACCTGCGGTTCGCAGGCAGGTTCCAGTATTAACGGTGACATTAAAAAAATAAGGCGAGATAGAAGAAAAACTCCTTCTGCGTGCAGCATCCTTGATGAAGTGGTTTCCGTGGCCATAAAACGGGTTTGTATTTTTCGGGCGGAATCCCACTTTGACCAACGGACCATGGAAACATCTTGTGGTATATAAAAATATGAATGTTGAAATAATGTTCTGTTCCGCAGTGTGTTATTATGCTGTTTAACGTTTATTACCTGTAAAACGAACTGCAATTAGGAGACTGAGCTTGATTGTATTGCGAACAGGATATTCTTTGACGGAATAATTAACGGCTTATTTCCTGTTTTAATTTAACGCTGACTGGCGATTACAAATAATCGTCATCGGGTAATAGGCGACATCTGAATAAAGATTAGTTACTTCTGGATGAATTGCCAGAGAGTAGACGAGATTAATAATCTTAAATGGGCCAAGATGTTCAAAATTTTAATGAAGTCAGATGTGAAATATGGAGATAGAATAATACCTCATAGTCTGTATAAGAATCAAGTTGCTATAATAAAAGTAGAGAATCATGAGACACATGCATCAGTTGAAAATGGTGTGAGACAAGGTTGTAGTCTATCACGACCCCATTAATACTCAGCAAGTATGTAGACGAAGCAGTAAAAAAAGTAAAGAAAAATTGAATGTGGAATAAGTGCTGAAGCCGAAAAATTAGTATGCTACGATTGGATGATAACACTGTCCTCTTGGCAGAACAGACTGAGGATATTAAGAAGTTGTTAAATGACATGAACTAAATAATAGAAGAAGATTTTGAACTAGATATAAACCATAGTTAGACAAAAGTGATGAAATGTAGCAGAAATAATAGCAATAATAGTAGATTAAATATAAAAATAGGATTGTAAGTGAATTCTAGGAAGTAAAATTACAACTGATTGCAGAAGCAGGAAGAGCCTTCTTTAAAAAGAGAAATATTTTAGCTTTAAATATTGTTGTAGGACTTAGAAATAACTTTTTAAAAACTCTGTGTGGAGCACAGCAGTTTATGGAATACCAGAAAGAAGAAAAATTGAAGCATTTCACATGTGGTGCTATAGAAGGATGCTGAAAATTAGGTGGACAGATGAAGTATGAAATGAACGAATTTTGGAAATACTGGTTGAGAAAAGAAGTTTGTGAAAGAGGCTTACAGGAAGAAGAGACAGGATGGTAAGGTCATATTTTGAGACATGCAGGTGGACATATAAATTATGAAATGAACCTGTTTTCGTTAACTAACCTAGCAAAACGTGAGGAGACCCAATACAGAAAAGTGACGAAGGTTTTAAAGAGAGTCAGTTTTGATGGTGTCCAAACATTAATGGGCTTTAACATCCTTATGACGATTGATTCGATTTTCTTTTTAGGTTTTCCTTTCTTGAAACCTATTCTTAATAACGTAATGATTTCGTGTTAATGGCTTTCATCAATAACAATTTCTCCTATCATCATTCTTCTTTTTTTTTAATTATCCAACCGCCAAAGATACTGCTCCACACCTCTCGTTACATCTTTGACCATTTTCAGTGTTAATATTGCACTTTATTATTCTACTAGTTTTAACGCCCGTCAAAAACCGGGTATCATCTATGATGGTAGTAGGAATTTATTCTGGAAAAGCTTGTAACGAATAAAGATCATTTTAATCATGTTTTTCGTGATATCAGTACCTTACCAGAGTATTTGGCTAGGATTAAAAAATAAATTAAAAATAAATGCATTTTACATTAAATGACGGAAATTATAATTTCAAAAACGGATAACTGTTATTTATTTGACTGATACATTTCGCTATTACGTACATTTCGTGTATACACTTCTGTGAGTTTTTAATAAACTTCATTGTTTCTTATCTTCTGCCAAAAAAATCTTTTGTTTTAACCTAGTTCTTATACCTGATCCAGGTAATATAGCGTATCGTCGAATTTCCTCCTCCTTACATGAATTTCTGCATCTAGTTGTCATAAATAAACAAAAAGCACCATGTAAATTTAAACGAACGTCGATTGTAACTTTGAAACGTATGATTGTCTCACATTAATTTTTTTTTTCTATCCCTGCTCTTCGTATGTTTGTGCAGTTACTTCCACAACAGAGAATTACCTTTTATTTGCCATCGCAATTGCTCTTTCTTTAAACATTATAACTGCAAGGAAAATCGAATTCTATTATTTATTTGAAATTTACACTTCCTTTTAACAGTATAAACGCAAATTAAGTCGGTACAGTTATTCAACTGAATTTTGCTGACTATCCAATCAGCGCTGTCGTGGCAGGCAGTGTAACTAACGCTTCGGCCATTATCGAGACTCGCAGGAGGTTGCCGATCTATTGAGGCGAGCGCGCAGTCTCCAGACAACGCATTTTGTTAAAGAGGATGTACCGTCTCGCTTTATGCTCCGTGCGTTACGTTTTAATCACGGCGGGGTCGAGGCCGCTGCGTGAGTGGGGTTTGCAGACGGCTGGACTGGTCGACTGTGGCCTTGCGCGCAGAAAGCGACTCGGACCAGGGGCGGTGCGTTTAATCCCGCAGGCTCCGCTTTATTGTCCGTTTTAATGGCCTCGTTGAACCAATCTCGTTTTACGACGGCTGCCGTCCTGGTGCAGCTCAGTTAATGTCAAGTTTATTTACGACTCCTTAAGGACTTTTTAATGAAGAATCTCTCTCAACTATCTAAAAACAACACAATGTACTTGGTTTTATTGTAGGCAGCATGTTACCGGAGAAGCTGTCATCTGTATATATTCTGTGTTTGGTATTTCGGCACATTACAGTGCTATTACGAATTTTAAAATATTATGTGGTAACCGTAATTTGTTAATTTAATACACACAGAAGAGTATCTTGTTATTGCCTAAGTATGTTGCAGCAAAACATTTAACATAATGTAATCTTAATCTGTTTTCAGCGAGAAACTGGATTTTCTTTTTGATCTTACTCCTCGTCAACGTCGAGGTCATTAGAAATGCAGGAAAGGACTGGGACAGTGAACAATGAACGAGAAAAATTTATGTCATGCCTTTAGAGTTTAGAAAGAACCTGCGTCCTCCAGAGTATGAGGCTAGAGCGTTACCCACTACGCGTGCTCGAATACTACCATACTGACCTTGAAACTACGTGTCCCTCCAACAAAATCCGCATTCGTTTAAGGTAAAACATCTCATACGAAATGCTGCTCCTTTTCTGCTACATCAAATATTGCAAGATGTGAATCTTGTTGTTAGGATGCCACACCCCATTCCTGGCGTAGGTGTTTACCATGGAGGATATACTTTCTTTTCTGCTACCGACACCTTCAATAAATCTACCAGTTAATTTTTGTTCTGGAATTCTTTTCGTATCGTTGGGTTAAATTCTCTTGACCAACTCCATTCCGTATCACCGAGATTTGACTTTATGCTACCACAGTCTGTTTGTTTTTGTCTGTAAATATCGGGTAGTATGTGCCTCAGTTCTATAGATGCCCTAAAACATATCAGTACGGTGGTCGCCCATTGTCATGAGAAGTTATCTAGCGTGGTAATGACACACAAGGAAAATGCGTGAGGACATGTTTGTTAAAGATTGCAAGTAAACTGGAGTCTGAACAAAATAAACAGCGAACGGAGAACCTTTTGAACAGCACGGAGGACTAAAACAAGTAGTGCCCTAAAGCACCGTATATTTTTTATTGCATGCATCTGTCATGTAAATGGAATGTCACCTCTGGGGGTTCTCTGCTGGGTGATGTGGAGAGACGACTTGCTCTGGGGTTACACATATTCTTCCAATCGATCGTGCTGGCTGCAGGTGTGGTTGTGCTGATCATCCGTATAGCATTTCGCTATCATATTTCACCACAGTACCAGCAAATATTCCTGTGACTGCTATCTGAATGTAGTTTTTTGCCATGGCTTTTATGTTCTAGTCAGATGTTTGATAGGTAGTCTGTCAGTTGTTGGTAGAATCACTTGTCCTCATAGTGGTGATCAGCTTGGTCATGAGTTGTATGAGTGTAGCTGTTTGGTCGTCCTTCCCACCTTTGGCATGGCAGCTGCGACAGTGGTTGAAGTGCCTCGACGGCTGCCTTCCTGCGGCCGACTGTCGGTGTGATGACGTTCTTTAGTGTAAGGCGAGGAGCTGCAGATATGGTCTGCTCCTTGGTCACCAGGCGGTCTTCCCTACGCATGTGCTGAAGGATCTGCTGTTCCCGCTCCTTGGCCTCTAATAGGCGTGTTCAGCTGCTGTTTTGAGCTGCGGATAGAGACGACCTCACTGTCTTCTTTTGCTTTTTTTTTATCTTTCAATTTCCCCTGGGTGAAGCCCATGGGGCGGGCTGTTGTAGGGCCAGATGGGCTCTTTTAAGACAGAGAAATAATTCTTTATTTCAATTACAAAAACATGGTACATTAATTTTGGGTGGATGGAATGGATAGGAAAAATGTTGACTGGAATAGAGATGGATGTGGTGATAGGTGGAATTATAGAGAATGGAATTGTCGCTTGGCTCGAAAGGCATCATTTTCTATGGATCAATGGAGTGGTACAGTAGATGGATACAAAGTCTCGGGGCTGTTGGCTCTGCGTCGCTGTGGAGAATCTGACGACAAACTTTGCTGGTCGACGACGAAGCGAACGTGTAGAGGCCCAGCTCTGGATAAGAATCCATTAGCGGAAGATACCCCTCCCATAGTATTGGTGTTTCCGGTAGATGAGACGAGCTGGGCTCATAATAGGCAAAATAATTGCGTGGAGTAATTATTTGTAGGTGGACAGAGAAGCAGCGCAGAACCGGCGAGGCGAGCGACCGCATCCCGCCGTAACAGCTCCGTAACTCGATTGTTGTCTGCAAGACACTCCACCTCGCTTCGGTCGCGCTGACTGCGGCTCGCTATCGCGTCCGGCACGAGGGCCGTGGTAAATGTGGTTCAGTGAAGGAACCAAAACAAACCGCAACCAAGTGGGGAAAAAACGGCAACTGGAACCAAGGACCCCGATGTTCCTCTACAAGACAAGAGAAAAGAACCGCGACGGGAACCTGGACAGAGCCACCCCCGGACGGAAACAGCAGCCGAGCGTCCAGCGGGAACCAGTCGCCAAGGGAAAGACCAAATCACCAGGGATGGTTGGCACAAGAAACCAACCACGATCAGCCAATGTTTTAAATGCCAGGGCTTCAAGCACCGGGCGTTTGAGTGCAACAATCAAGTACGTTGTGTCCGCTGCGGGGGAGCCCACAGCGTCGCGGTCTACACGCGGCCACGTGAAGCCACGCCGACGTGTGCGAACTGCGGGGCTGACCACGCGGCGAGCTACGGCGGATGTGCTGTGAGGAAGAAACTACTAGCCTCGCCCGAACGAAGCCAACGCCCATCAAACCACACCCGGAATGCAAGACAAGGACGACGCCAAGAGAAGAAGACCAGGGAAACAATCGTCGACGACCCAATCTGCCACAGGTTAAGACCACTAAACAAGGAAGCGGTCCACCACCAGCCCCAACAATGCTGCAGGCACGACCACGGAGAAAAAACAGACAACCAGCTGGGGAGAGTCGTCCAGCTGCTTACGCAGCTGATCACGGCGATGCTCCCCAGATATCATATGAACCCCAGGGGGGTTTTGACATAAGGGCGCCTAAGGCGCCCATAGCCCTTTTCCCCCCAAAGCGCAATAAATAGAGTCACCGAAATATCCCATCCTAAACAGAGACACATTAAGTAGTGTTGCTCCGGCAACGGAACTTTTTCATAAACATGCCGTTAAGGCAGTGACACAAAAAAAAAAAAAAAAAAAAAAACGCGTCCGCTGCGAGCGCTCACACCATATCCAGTTACTGCTCCTTGGAGCAGAGTAAGGAGGAATGTTTGTCTTTCGGCATTTACTCCGTCTACATGTCCAATGGAACATTTCTTCACTGTAGGTGTATCTTCATTGTTGGCTATACTTCTTGAATAGTAGTGGGTGGTGTCTGACGCCGGTTTTAATTAGCAAATGGTCAGCGTCTCCATCAGAGTTGTGGAGATTAGTTGCAGTTGCAGAATATCGAGCCTGCCATTCCGTTGGCCTGTGACGCGGCCAACTCATCTCAACATGGTGGGAGGTGTTTGAGTCATGTGTTGGAAATGATCTTCGAGATTAGTTGTGTCAGCAGTTGAACGATTTTCCCCAACTGGCCTTCACGACGCAGCTCTCCTCGGCAGTCGTAGCAGCAGTATCTCCAAGTTTGTAGTTGATCTGATAGCATTTTTTCCCTGCGGAGGCCTTGGAGTTCTCTGTTGGTAGGTACCTGGTGTCTCGAGTGCCTAGGTTGATCTGTTGTCCGTTTCCCTGGGATTGTCGTTCCTTTTAGTTGGTCGGGTGTTTCTGGTTGATGGATGGCACCTGTTAGTGGAAGACTGGATCCTCTTTGTAACAGGTCAGACACCATAGCACGCAGCATGATCACCGCTACAGTTGTTACAGGTCGGGGTGGCTTCGCGCGTACGTGTGCAGATAAATACGCTGTGTCCATCACCGTAACAGACCCATCGAACCTTTGATGTGCATTCCTTCACCTCTCTGTTGGACGGCTTCATAGTCCACCCACCGTGAGTCGGGTGCTGGCACTCATTTTGTGTCGACTTCCCACTGTCCATCCGTCTGACGATCTGAATAGTAGCCATTCAGCAACGTTTTTTGGATGGTGTAAGTAATTTTGTGCGTTGTGTTTTAGCGCTGCATCCCGCCGTTCGAGAACGCGGCGTTCCAGCTGCCGGTGGAGGCGACCAACACGTGCGGGGAGCTGCAGCCGTCGGAGTACTGCGTGCAGACGGGGCCGGCGGGCTCCAGGAAGTTGTGCGACCTCTGTCTGCCCGGCTCGCACCCGCCCTCCTTCCTCACGGACTTCAACAACAACGACAACCAGACATGGTGGCAGTCGGAGACCATGTACGAAGGCATCCAGTACCCCAGCCAGGTCAACCTCACGCTGCACTTCCGTGAGTACCACAACAACTACCTAAGAGTGTTATCCTCAGCGTACTACCAGGGTTTACTTAACTAAATTTGCCCCGGTGGCAATTTCTTCACAGTCGTGCTCATCTATCCAATGTTTCTTTTTAAATCTTAAAATTTATTGCGTTGTATGGCACAAGAATACAAAAACCGTGATTATATTCAATTACAATAGATGAAATGAGACATAGCAGCTTTAAACACACAGACGTCGAGAGACTGCAGCTATTCAATTGTCTTTTTAGTTGCTAAATGAAGCTGCTGGATCATTCCATTGAATTTCTTGAGAGGGCACTCCATGGTGATGTGGTGCATAGTTTGCTGGTGTTTTCCGCAGTCACAAGAAGGACTCTCTGTTATTCCCCACTTGTGGATCCGGTAGTTGGATCTACCGTGTCCTGTTCTCACACGGTTCAGTATCGTCCAGATTTTCCGAGGTAGGTTGCATCCATGAGGGATCCTTGTAGGATCTTGTATTAGTGCTCTTTTGTCACGATTGGAATTGATCCACTCAGCGCACCATGCTTTGTTACTGTTTCCATTAACACCGTCCAACTGGTTTTCCACATATGAATTTTTTTTTTCAGTGTTTCAATAAATTGTTCACCAATCGCAATGGTAATTCGTTTTACCTCAAGTGCCAGTTTATGGTCATGGTGATCTCGTTCCTTCTATGTGCTGTTCCCAATTCTACTAATGTCAATCCAAGCCTCACTACCAATAAACGCCTTGTACACTCCAACCACTCTTTTCATCCGTCTCCTCTCTTCCAGTGAATCCCGTTTCAGCTCCTTTATCATACCAGACACTGTTTGTGTTCTGCACTAATTTCTAGAGACAAAATCGGGCTACCCGCTTTTGCAGTTCCTCCTACTCCTGTATTTGGTACCCAAAATTTCGGTCCCATATTGACCACTATATTCCAGCAATGGTCTGTGCAATCGTACAACAGAAGTACTAAGTTATTGATCCAAACCTTTATGGTTTCATTCCATAGTGACACGTAAAAGGTCTAGTCACTGCCGGTAAACATTGAGGACCTGAAAATGACAAAACTGTAGTCATCAGAACAGTAACACAACACAGAACACGCTACAAAGGGCTTGAGATGAGTTTAAATATCGAGTAGACATCATTTGGTATTTTTTTTTGCTGGTAAATATTAAAAATGCTTGATGGCTCAGTGATGCAGATGGTGTATCAAACAGAACTTTCGTCTGTTTCGTTGTCCGCCATCACGCCTCTAGAGTAAGCGATTGGGATCCATGTCTTCCCAATCAGAATAATAATTGAAAGATGTGTCGAAATGTTTGTTATGACAGACGATGAGGAAAACTCGTGATTATTACTAGAATAAAAAACTTTGCATTACATTTTCTTGCAATAAATCCACCAGAGAGTTTTTATTAGTGTGTCACGTATAAAGTGCCAGGAATGACGCGTTCATGCCACTCAGTGAAGCTGTTACAGTTTTCCAGGTTTCAGCGCCTTAATGAAGATCCCGTACTACATTAAAGGACCTAGTGGATTGTTTCAGGGCTTTGGGAAAAGTGGGGAGCGGGGGGGGGGGGTGAGTATTACTTTTCAGTGTTTGGAGTTTTAGTTGTTCCTCGTCTGGCAAAAAGATTAAAGATACAAAGTATGACAAAAAAATAATGTTTTTATCCACATCCTCGTTACTATAGGTTATGAAGATGCTGCTAGGCAGCTTACGTAGGCCGTCGTATTAGCAATTCATATCTAAATTGTTTACTTTTATATATCTGCGAGTGTAGACATAAGCTATCATATATCATTAAAAATCTATCATCATTTAAGTATTGGATAATTAAATATGGTTGCTGCCGAATAATCTGAGACTGAAATTTTGTTTTGTATTTTTTTGTATTTTTTTCTTTGATAACATTCACTCGTATATATGAGGTCGGTTGAGCAGCAGCCGTGCAATACTTCATCTTATGGACTGAGAGGATCAGAGAAAAGCGAAGAGACTGCAGTAATTACAGGCTCTGAGAATGAGGAGTGGGAAGTTAGACTATCAGGCGAGCAGATAGTATCCGCATTCAGAAATTTGATGATTTATCCCAGACTTGGGAGCGACCTCTTCCGTTAGTTTATTACAAATGGAATTGGAACGAAGTGTTTGATTGCGGCTACAGTAATTAGTGGAGTAAAGAATCTCCAACGTTTAGCCATCAGATACAAAACCGCTCATCTCTTCGACAGGGATGTCAGTACTCTCCAGTGAGCTGTTCAGTGTGGCGGAAATCATCATTATTATCATTATTATTCTGTAAGCGGGTTGCGTCTGTCCCTCCGTCCAGGCATAAAAAAAACTACAGAATAAATGTGGATTGGGCTTTAATAGTTTGAAACGTATGGTCTAGCTTAAAATGAAGGGGATATACGAGAAAAGTAAATGAATTGTTTTACACAACTTTGGTCAGACCATCGCCTGAATATGGTAGTGTAGTATGGGACCCACATTTTTGGTATCAAATACGGTAGTTGGAAGGGGTGCAAATAAGGGCTGCTATATTTGTCTCTGGAAATTACCGTAGAACACAATCAGTAACCGATATGATAAAAGAGATAGAATGGGATTCATTGCAAGACAGGAGGAGGGTGAAGAGAGTCATGGGAGTGTACAAGTCGTATATTGGTGATGAGGCGTGGATAGACATTAGTGTAAGAATTAAAAGTAATGCATGGAAGGGAAAAGATGACCATGACCACAAGCTGCCACTCGATTTCAGGCACAAGGGTGTAGGTAGATTTTATTCGTAGGTAAGGGGGCCAGGGATTGGAATAAGTTACCAAGAAAATTGATGACTAATTTACCAAAAACGTCGAAACAATTTAAACTTGAATTTTGTAGAGGAAAAAAGTAGGTGGATGCAGGTAAGGGGAAAAATGTGTGGGTAGGTGAAGTCACCGGAGCGTGTGCTCCAACGCAATTAAATTTATATTAAATTCTGCTGTATATCTTAAGGTTCCTGGTAATCGCGGAACAGAACAATAAATGATAATTCAGTTGTACCGAGAACAGAAAGGCGCCACAGATCACACTGTATCTCATATGAACACTCGTTTACGAGATTCCCACCAAAGATCACACTACAACGCAGATAAACACTCCACACTTTGGATTCTGATAATATTGTTTTCACAACGTTACCTGGGTTATTTATATCTTCAGTTTTCAGAGATACAGTACGTTAGAATACAAGGAAAATGCTAATGAAACCGACACACGAATGATTAACCGTTACGAAATTGTGGAATTTAATTTACGCTAAAGGTTGCAAAGATACTACATTACAAACGTTAATGATTTTTACAACTAGAAGAAAAACAAAAGGCAGGTGCATTAATATGAACACCGAGGTCTACGTGGATTAAGCAGCGGCAATATGGTATTTACGTTATAATTCAATTTCTTTGACATTGTGGCATAAACTTCTTTCAAGGGCCCTTTAAAATAAGTTCTTAGCTGCTCAGAGGAAATACGCAAAACGAATTTCTTTTTCTTCCGTTGACAGATAGTTAATACGTTTTGTAGCTGATTATTAAGGGTCCAGTTTTGGTAATATTGCCACATCTGGTTGTTACTGTTGGACACTGGATGAACACAGTTTCAAGTGTTACACTAACGCGTGATTACATGTTACTTTTAAATTGATTTGAGTTTTACTTCTTAGCAATACCTTTCGGCCAACCACCGGAAGTTCTAAAATTTTGCATACTTGTTGCTTTAATACATTTTAAATCTGGGTGGCTTCTTTGCAGCCACCAAGACATCATGTTGGTTTGGAGGATTTGTTTTGTGGCCTCTTCTTAGCCAGATGTTTTACTTTTTTTTTTTTTTTTTTTTTTGCTTTCTGTATGGTTGATCTGTTTACAGCGGTAATACAGTCGGGAATATATTTCTGTTTTTAGCCACGCTGCAGAACCAGTTTTTTGTTAGAGCGCTAATGACCCCGATGTCAACACGTTCCAAAGCCCTAATAACAGCAGCAGTTAAAACATTTACATTTCTGAATTTATTGTATCGTCTTACGGATGGAAAGCAATGACCAGTTTCAGACTTCTCTCATGCTCTGGATGTGATATGCGATATCGATTCGTATAAGGTTCGTGGAGACCTGCTATTTTCTGTTGCATTGGATCATCTCTGGAACAAGTTGTGACTTCATCGTCTGCAACTCATGAATCTGAGATGAGGAAATTCAGTTGTTCTCGACTGTACGACTCCCCAACTTGTCTTATATTGAATTACCACCATATACTTTTCAACGAGAACCTACTGGGTCGCCCTCTGTGGATGCCCAGATCTATGATTTCGTTCGCACTTAATCACAGAGCTTGATGAATAAGCGATAACCCATAATAAGATGGCCTATTGAAATAAAAAAGTCTTTATAGTTTAGGTGTTTTATGAGGTTTTTACGAAGCATACTAACTGGTGCTCACTACTTCGTTCGTGTTTGTAAAGACTTTTGATTGGTAGCTACCGACATGCAACCATCATAGTGTACGATGGCAGACGCGAGGCTAATACCACACGCAAACACCAGTAATCTGTGCTTAGTAGTTGTGTTTTCAAAGTGATATATAAGGACACACACGTATTTAGTCGAAATAACAAATACCCTCGGTCGACCACTTTGAACTACAATATCCCCCCCCCCCCCCCAGCTTAAACAATACAGTTATTGATATGGTCGATTCTATGAAATATTCGGGAGTAACAGTACAAAGGAACATGAAATGGAACATACACATTAATTCGTTACTGGGTAGAGCAAATTCTAGGCTGCGATTCATAGGTCGAAGCTTGAAAAATTCTAATGAACAAACAAAGGAGATAGCTTACAAATCTCTTGTGCGTCCACATTTGGACTATTGTTGTGCCATTTGGGATCCGTTTCGTAAGGGGTTGATCGAAAGTATAGAGAAAGTAAAGAGAAGAGCCGCTCGATTCGTGACCGTTTGCTACAGTCCTTATGAAAGCGTCACAGAACTGATTAGTAGACTAGGCTGGGAGTCTCTGGTAGATAGACGACACACGTTTCGTTTAAACTTATTGGTAAACATGTGTACTCCCACTTTCACTTACGAGTGTAGTGAAATACTTCGTCCACCAACCTATTTGAGACGGAATGACAGGAAAGATAAAATTAGATAAATAAAGTACCAGACTGATTCTTATATGAATTCTTTTTTCCCTGGTAACATTAGGGATTGGAATGCACGACAAAGAGATTAGCTTCGGTGCTGAGCACCCTCTGCCACCCACAATTTTGTGAATTGCAGAGTATATATGTAGATGTAGATATAGGGACCTACGTGTCTTTAGGCGAAATACGAAAATGCCTTTCAACCACCATATCTCTCACGTCTCCACAGCTACCGACATTGAACTACCAAAGTACACCATTGGAGACTTGAGGCTATTACCACACATAAACACTAATGGTCTGCACTAGGTACTTTTGACTGCAGATTGTGAAATATAGGGACACACATGTGTTTAGTTGAACTATGAAAATGTCCTCTGTTAGCCAATTTCAATCACCACATCTCCCACAGCCCATAGCTACCGACATTCACGCACCATGGGGAACATGGTAATTGTGGTTGTGATTTAGGGCACATCAACGTCGTGGTTATTTGCGTTTTCTTTTTCTCAAACATTTACATGTTTACCAAGTTTGTGTGTGTTTCACTGCTTACATTGCACGCTACCCTCAAAATCTCCTATTTTCCCTCTCCCTCCTCCCCCTCCCCCCGCCCCGCTCGGTATACGCCAATGCCGGTATCATTTTAGATTAATTATCGGGCGCGTTTATAAGAAATTTGTATGCCTTGTGTTAATATGCGCTCTGTTGCTCTGTTTGTGAATTGTATATTTTTAAGAACCTTTCCGTTTTTGACTAATCCTATACATGGGCAGAGGGGATGGGTTTTGCTAAGTCGTAAACGGAACTAGGGCAAAAAATATCGATGTATTGAAATATCGATATTTTGCATAAAATAATCGATATTTGTCGTAGATATTTTTACTGTCGATATATCAAAAATCTATGATGTATTTGGTGTTTAACGAACGCCAATCAGTATCCAGTTTGATCTATTGCATATATATTTTTAATTTTTCGAATTTTCTTAACTATTTTAATATATTTTGGAGTATTTTTAGAAAATTACTGGCTTTTGGCACAAGTATCGATATATCGACATATCGATATTTTTCTCTCGATATATATCGATACTGTTTTTAAATATTGATACGATGTTTGTCGATATATTTTTACGTTTGCCCATCCCTAAACGTAATAAGCAATTTTTGGAGTAACGTATTCCTAAAGAGAATACAACTGTGAGATAAAATGATACAACTTCAGTAAACGAACGAAGGGAAGTTAGGAATTATCCCTATTTTGTGGGAAGACTACATAAGAATTCCACGCTACGGTCAGATCTCCGTAAGCCAGTCAGTTGGTCGGACGAGTGTTTATTGGCGCTTTTTGGCCGCTGACGTCACGCGTGGTACATTCCGACCACGCGATTGTATTTAAATGACACCGCTGGGAATGTGCAGTTAATCCGCGGCAGGTCCTTTAATGGAAGCTGCGCTGAAGCATTGTGGCCTCTCCAAGGACGGGCATGTGACCCGTAGGGTGCCTAGGATTAAAGGAGTCAGCACCTAAAAATACGCTGACCTAGTCTGGCAGTAGGGAAGGTTCGACGCCCGGTCCTAAAATACCACAAATTCCGGAATGGTCTACATCTACCCCTACATCCATACTCTGCAAATTACAGAGGGTGTTAAGCACCAATCCTAATTCTGTGAATTCCAATCCCGAAGAGCACGAGGAAAGAAAGAATACATAAAAAAATCAGTACGGCATCTTATTTCTCTAATCTTATCCTTCCTGTAATTGCGACCTAAATAGTTCGATGTCGACGCGCCCTAAAGCAACAACAACAACAACTAAACACGTTGGCGTAAGAAGTATTTCATTAAGCTCGCAAATCAAAGAATTTCGCATATTCTCCAATAAATTCAAATGAAAACAACGTCGTATGTCTGCCAAACAATCCCAGCCCAACCCACGTATAAATTCTGTGACGCTTTCGTACGGACTGTCACGAATCCAGCGGCTCTCCTCTGTACTTTCTCTAACATATCGATCAATCCCTTGTGATAAGTATCCCAAACTCGACAACAGTAAACCACATGTGGACGCACTAGAGTTTTTTGCGCTATTTCCTTTGTGTGAGCATTACAATTTCTCAAAATACGACCTATGAATCGTAATCTAGAATTAGCTTTACCTATGACGGAAGTTATGTGCAAGTTCCATTTCATGTTGCCTTGTTTCTTTTATAGCCTTACGCCTCGTTGACATCGAGTTCATTAGAGGTGGGATGGGACTGGAGACAAGGAACGGGAAGGAATTCGGCCATGGCATTTGCCTGGAGTGATTTGGGGAAACAGTGGAAAATCCAAATCTGGATGCCCGGATGAGGATTCGAACCGGCGTCCTCTCGAATGAGAGGTCAGAGCGTTAACCACTCACCCACAACTCTCTGTTGGTCTGGTGGCTCGGTAGTTAAGGTGTCTGAGTGGGGATCTAAAGACCCCGGTTCGAATCCCTGTCTCGGCAGGCATTTTCATAGGCACTTAAGCCTACCTTCACCTCTGGCACAGTTTGCTGTGTAATGTGAAGTACACCAGAACGCTTCCGTGGTTCGGATTCCACGTTAAACTGTTGGTCCCCTGTATCCGGCAGGATTGCTGAGCTAGGTTAAGGCGGCTACGACAGGGGTGGAATACACAGTGAATAGAAACCCTGTCAGCAGGTAATTACCACCACACGGAATTATTATTATTACCACACTCGGTCATCTGCTTATAGTCGAAAGTTGCCTCGGGCCTCGAGTTTTGGGTGAGTACACCTTGTCCCCGTTGTGTACCGCTGTCCTAATCGAGAATCACTATCTGGCGGCCGCGGTGGCAGCCTTTTTACTCGGGACAGCTTATCGATTAATTGCTCGGCGTGTATTAAGAACGCGGCGCATGTATCATGCGTGACACGGCGATCTAAATCACTACGCAGCCAGATGGGGGGCGGTGATAGCGCGTGTGTGCTTATACTGCGCGCTTATCGACGCCATCTCACCGGACCAGCACGCCCAAAGTTAAACACTTCCCCGCCGAACCAATTTCAGCCGTAAAATATGGTTTTAGAATTATATTGCTCAGATACCGTTTATTTATGAACTAACGGTGAGTGGAGACATTCCCGGCGAACTGATGCAATATAATCCTCTCGGGTATCCCACCGACTGGTGATGTATAAACACGACGTTTCGACATCTAACTCTGCTGTCTTCATCAGGTATCAGGTCTCTTCTAGCGGTCGCAATCTGGCTGTCAGCGCGAAGACTGGCGACAGCTAGAAGAGACCTGACGAAGACAGCAGAGCTAACTATCGAAACGTCGTGTTTATACAACACCATCCGGTGGGATACCCGAGAGGATTACATCGAACGATAGTAGTTTAAAGTCACGCAGACCTTCTAAATCTACATCAACACTCTGCAATTCACAAAATGGCGAGAGGCAGAGGGTGCTTAGAACCAAAACAAACTCCGTGCATTCCAATCGTCAATAGCACGAGAGAAGGGAGAATTCATATAAGCATCAGAACGGCACTTCATTTCTCCAATGTTATCTCTCCCATCATTGCAATTCAAATAGCTTGGTGGTAAATGAAAGGTGTTGCTTGCATGTTTGGCAATAAATCGAAACGTAACCTACGCATTTGTCTGCTATACAATCCCAGCCCAATCTGTGTATCAGTTGTGTAAGGACTGTGGCAAGAAGTCACGAATCAAGCGGCTCATCTCTGCACTTTCTCTACACCATCAATTAATTCTTGCCGGTACGGATCCCAAACGGCTCAATAGTCCAAATGTGGACGCACGAGGGGTTCGTACGCTATCCCCTTCGTATATAAAGCGTTACAATTCTTCCAAATTAACCTTATGAGTTGCAGCCTAGATTTAGTTCTGCCTCCCACCAAAGTTACGTGTAGCTCCTATTTCACGTTGCTTTGTACTGTTACACCAAAATACTCTGGAGAATCAACCTTTTCGATAATTGAAATGTTTACTTTGTAATTCTGCATTGTACTGCGTTTGGCTTTTGTTTTTATCCTGGTAGTAAAGTATAAACGTTTGTAATGCTGTATCTTTGTACCATTTACCGTAGATTAAATTCCACCATTTCGCTACGCTTATTGGAGTGTTAATCTTTGATGTAGTGATTAGATTAACGTTTTCCATGTAATCTGACGTACTATGTTTCAGAAAACTGAAGAAGTAAATAACAAAGGTTACGTGGTTAAAAATTAGTATTAACAGATTCCAGAGACTGGAGTGTTTATCTGTGTTATAGCGCGATCTTTGGTAGGTATCTCGTAGACGTGTGTTCGTGTGACATGTAATGTGATCTGTGGCGCATAAGTGTTCTCAGTACGAAGAATTATCATTTCTTATTCCGTTACGTGGAGTCGTAAGATGTATCGCATCTTTTAACCTGGACCATAAGCATTCACACTGTGAGAACAGGATCCAAATTGGCGGAGTATTTTTTGCGTGATGCACGGACAAATGGACAGACAGGTGGAGCCTGAAAGTACAGATGAGGCTTGGACAGAGCTTCCACTTTCTTGCAAAATGAGAATCAGTTATCCTTCTTGAGGTTTTAATTTACGAGCATATATACGGCGAGGAGAAGTCGCACCAGAGGGACCTGTCTGACTGGAGTGATCTGACAGGTCTGTGTGCGTGTCTGGGGTTCGGCCTTCGACACGACCGAACTTTGCTTTTTGCATGTGAATGATGGCGGTTGTGATGAGGTATATACGATTCTCCTTCAGTTACCTTTGCGTGCTTGTTCCTCAGATAAGTTTGAAGCTAGATTTATTCAAGTGGCGTGGATTGAGTTCCGTCATATGAAAGTGAGTGAAAATCGTTTAACACCAATCATTATGCGAATGTACCTTGTCTGATCACACAAATCTTTTATTCTCTTCATGGCTTGTAATTAAGGATCTTACCTGTGTTTCCATTGGGTAGTTATAAACAGCGATTGTCAGTTCCAGAAGCAAAGGGGAAGCAGCTTAAGTGCTGCCCTCTTTCTGCGATTATTATAAGCGAGCCCCATAAACTAAGTGGCTCCGTCTAGGGGGAAGGGGGAGGGGTTGGCTGGAAAGCTACGGTGGGCTACGTGAGGGGTTGGGGGGATGAGGGCGGGGGTTATCAGCCAACCCACGTTGATTTTCATTCATATTATTTGTCACATTGAACATAAGGTACAGAAGATACAATTAATTTACGTAATTTAATTATCTCCGTATGTAATTTACGAGAGTCTGACAGTGCAAAATGTCGTCTGGAATCAATAGGAGAAAAAGCTTCACCCTACGGGTGGGGGAGGGGGGAGGGGTGGTAGAGCCAAAAGCACGTCGGGTTGCGTGGAGGGGAAGGGGTTCAAGAGGAGGCCTAAATGGAGCTACGTAGTTTATGGACGCTCCCTAAGTAATGTTATCTGTGATAAGTGTAGTTTGTGAGGAGGAGATTGCGGACGGTCCCAGGTGATTGCGGAAAACCGCGTGCAGACTGGAAAGAGGACAGCCGGTACGCGAGGACCACGACCCGAAGCTGGTCCCGTTGAACCTCCCCTATCCAGCGCAGTGGCAACCACACTGGCGGCTTAACTTCAATCATTGTGATTCGAAATGTTGCGGGTATTATACTACTACGTATCACCCGGATAGTACCGATGTAGGGGTTTCCATGGTTTCCCCAAATCACTCCAGTCGAATGCCGGGATGTTTCCTTCTAAATGCCATGGCCGAATTCCTTCCCGTTCCTTGTTCCCAGTTCCATCCAGCCTCTAATGACCTCGACGTCGACGAGGCGTAATGCCATAAGTTAAAAAAAAAGTACCTATGCAAATGAATCTGTTCTTCCAATTTTATTTGAACTTACTCCTAAGAGAAGTGAGGGATATGGGTTACAGAGCCCAACTGTTTTTTTTGTGTTTGTACGAGGGTTAGTCAAAAAGTAAGTTACACTTCCAAGTTATGGCCACTTATGAAAACATCTACACATACGCAACACGGCTATGACAAAATACAATGTAAGTTCACGCCAGCATCGGTAGCGTAGGTGCTAGAGTACTAGCTCCGCTTGCTGAAGGTCGCCGGTTCGAGTCCGGCCAAGGGCATGGGTGTTTGACTGTGTGAATCTCGTGTCCATGTATACATACTTAGTGGCAACAATACACTGGAAGAGTAATTACAATCACATTGAGATGGCTGTGTGGCCTCTGTATCCGAATGCCATACAAAAAATGTAAGTTCACTTTTCCACATAGTCCCCAAGAGACTGTAAACATTTCTCGGATCGGTCAACCAACTTTTCGATTCCGGATGCGTAGAAATCACCTCCAGCGCTATATAACCGCCTGGAGACAGCTGCTTTCACCTCCTCATCGTTTAGGAATCGTCGTCCACAGAGATCCTTTTTCAGCTTACCGAACACATGGTAATCGCATGGCGCTAGTCTGGAATGTATGGAGGATGTTGCCATACCTCCCACTTGAATCGCTGCAGCAGTTCAGACGTTTGGCGGGCCGTGTGAGGTGTTGCGTTATCGTGCTACAAAATCACACCGGCGCTCAATTTTTCGCGCCACTTTTCTTTAATTGCCTTACGCAACCGTTTCAACGTTTCCGAAACGATGAGGAGCTGTAAGCCGCTGTCTCCAGGTGGTTACATAGCGCTGGAGGTGATTTCTACGCATCCGGAATCGAAAAGTTGGTTGACCGTTCCGAGAAATGTTTACAGTCTCTTGGAGACTCTGTGGAAAAGTGAACTTACACTGTATGTTGTCATGGCCCTGATGCCCATGTGTAGGTGGATTCATAGACGGCCATAACTTGGAAGTGTAACTTACTTTTTGATTCTCCCTCGCAGCTAAGGCTCAGAAACTGTCGAGAGGATTCCCTCCGACTGTCTTTGTACAGCCCTGGCACGGAAACAGAAGCGGCTGCGTTTATTTATTTTGGACCCGACCCGCCCGGAGACTACTTCCGTTTGTTCTGAGGCGCCTTCAAAGGCGGCAACAGACAGAGTCCAGGGGGCAGTTCTCCGCAACTGAGTTGTCATTTCCACAGCTGCCGTTCGCTACGCTCATTTAGGCTGTCTGTGTGATACTCACTCCTCCATATAGATAAACACCACGCTGTGTGCCATTGTAAACCAAATGATCAGTCCAGTCGTAGGCTTGGTCATAATATATCGATGTATCGAAATATCGATATTTTTCATAAAATAATCGATATTTTTCTTAAAACAATCGATATTTTTCTTCTTTATGTATTTAAATTTTTTTTTGTTTTTTTTGAGCATTAGTTTTAGGTACAAATTGGATAAACGCAATTCAGTATCCAGTATTACGTGTTGCGTGAGTATTGCATAAATATACGCAAGCCATCATATCCGATCTTCTGACCGCATCTTAAAAAGAAGTGAATTAATTTTAATTTAGCAATTTTTAATAAAATGATTAACAGGTTAAAAAAGCTGTTAAATTTTAACAGGTTTTTGTCAACGTATTTGTACGTTAACCGTTAGATTATTTTCAATCTGTTTGAAGAACATTGCTTAAGCATCCGTGTTGCGACGTCGGGGGTTAACGTAAATTAATAACTTCTGTTTTCTACCAGTTTTTTTCATTAATGAATAACAGTTAATGCGAACCAAAAGTCGTTAAAAATAACGATGCTTAAGCAGTATCTGGACGAACCGTTGATAAGAGAAAATCAGACCCGTGTTTGTGCTTTCGGAAATCGCGCTGAGGTACCTGCTATTCAAAGCCTCTTTGTCTTCCCAAAGATTAGTTTCTGCAGTTAACATGGCGGCACCGAACATCGGAAGCAGATTTGCGGTGGAACATATAAAATATTTTCTGAAATATTTTGGTATATTTTGGAAATATTTCTAGGTAATTACTGGCTATAGAAAAAATATCGATATTTCGACGTGTACATATTTATTCTCTATACATATCGATACTGTTTTTAAATATCGATATGATATTTACCGATATTATTATTTATTATTTTTTAATTTTCTCATCCCTATCTTGTCGCGGAAAATATAATAAGAAAGTCGGTGGTTGTTTGTTGTAGATGGAAGATCGCTGTTAATTTATTTACTCCGTTCGTAGAGTTACAGGTTTGTCAGGTCACCAGGTAATTCATAACTGTTACCACAGTTTGTTGCTTAACTTCTATAACTCCTCAATGGCAAGATAACTGCAGAAATAACAACACCGTCGTACATATTTTATCTAACTTTTTTGTTCCTCAGAAACAGTCGTAAATACGTACACAAACAAGGCATCTGCTTCTACCAAAGATTGTAGAGCACATTACAACAGACACAGCGTTCTGCCAAGTGAACTCTGCCGCTCGCGCTCTCGGTAGCTTAAATATGCTCTACAGTATTTCCAGTAGGTGCTAGAGAATTTTCAAGAAAACTTTACAAACAACGACCTACGCTTCTGAATCGCTAGCAATCGCTCCATACAATCAGAATATATACAAAATTACTTACAATCACGAAGAAATATTTTAAAATGAAACAGGCGTTTAAACATAAAACTGCAAAAAAAAAAAAAAAAAAAAAATCCACATAGCCTAAAATCACACTTAAAACAGTATGGCTTACACAACATTCATAATTACAGTATTTTGATTAACACTGGAAAAATTTTACTGCTTTTAATCAAAGTACACATCATTTAAACAATTTCCATCCATCAAACAAGACTTATTCATACGAAAAATATACAAATTTAAAATTAATCGACGTTTATCTCCCTCCAACACCAATTTACTTAATTTATAAGGCCGAAATTAATAGGGATGGCCGTGGTAATATGTTCAGAGTAGTTCATATGTTGGAGACGACAGTGAGAGGATGTGCCAGGGAAATTATAGAGATATATTACAAAAGTTTGGTCAGGCCCTCACTAGAGTATTGTGGTGTGTGATATGAGACCAACATTATGAGTGCCAAATACTGCAGTCTGAGGCAAAGGAGGACAGTTAGATAGTGAAAAATCGTTGGAAAAACATTTCCGCTAAGCCTCGTAAAGTTTACTGAACAGAGCGACTTGACACCACACTTTGAAATAACACTATAATTAATTACGTGAGGAGTTTTTCCGGAACTGCGGACCCACCCTCTGGTGAGATCTGTTCGGATCCCACCTCCCCCCCCCCCCGCCCCTAAGGTGACGTGAGAGTTTGACAGAACTCCCCTCTGGTTTTTTTTTCTTTTTAGCGGTTATACCCCCCCCCCCTCCAAGGTCGGTTTCCGCTTCGTTTCTAGACCATCTACCTCCCTACTAAAGTCGACATCATTTGCAGATTTTTTTTAAAGCTCTGCTGTCCTTCAAGTTTTTCAAAACCTCACGTAAGATTTCCGTTGACCCCCCTCCCCTCAACCTTGGTGAAGTTTCGTGATATTTCCCTGGATCCCCCCCCCATTCCATCTAACGTCATTAATGGACCCCCCCTGACCTGGCTTGGCTCGGAAACCTCCCCCTCCCCTCACGTAGCCCAGGGTAGCTTTCTACCCACCCCCTAGACTGACCCGCGTAGTTTATGGACGCTTCCTCATGATTCACACTGGCCTCCTGTAGTAGTTAGTGTCCACTTGGTTGTTGGCGGCCAGAATCTGAGAGAGGCACTCGGTCACTTTGACTGCCAGAGAGACTGAGAACGTGCGCTATTCCGGGAGATTTGGAATTCGGATTACCGCATCGATACCAATGCTGGAAAATGCTTTCTTGGATGGTAGAGTAGTAGATAGTAGTAATAGTTTAGTAATAGTAGCAGTGGTAGACGTACAAAGTGACATAGTGAAACATTAAAAATTCTAACCATAAAGTGGAAACTGCAAACACCGTACAAAACTAGAAAACTGTAATAAATCAATTATGAGAAAATGCAGCAAGTTTAGAAAGTTATAATATATGTTAACAGCGAAACAATCGTATGTATCGTGCCAACAAGAAAAGACTGTACAGATATTGCCAAAACCGTACATAACAAAAATTGAAATTATTCATTGTGGAATTATCTGTTGAGGCAGTTCTATCATTACCGTGGCGCCAAATTCTGATGATGAATTCTTGCAGAACTCGACGAAATAAATCTAAAATAAAGAATAAAATTTTTTGATATATCGCTTGGTTTTCGAGACATAGCATGTTAAAAATCAGCCATAGGTATAGTTCCTTCTGCTTTTGATGTTTTTTTCTTCTGGTCCAGGCCGTATTTCAACCTAACAACAATCACTAGGAAGAAAATAAAACACCTATAGTGCATTTCCACCATGTAGATATGGTGGTATTGGTGAAAAAAATTATTTTTGGTCCAGGCCGGATCTCACCCTAACCTCATCACTTTTGAGATACAATATCTCGAGAACTAAGCGAGATATCAAAAAATTTTATTCTTTATTTTCCATTTGTCTCATCGAGTTACGTAAGAATTCATCATCAAATTTGGCTATAGCGAAATTTTTTTTCTGGTCCAGGCCATATTACAACCTAACTACGTCAATTTTGAGATACGATATCTCGAGAACCAAGCGAGATATAAAAAAAATTTATTCTTTATTTTCGATTTGTTTTGTCGAGTTCTATCAGAATCAATCATCATATTGTGGCGCCACGGTAATGATAGAATCCCCTCTGTTGAAATATCAAATGTAAAACTGTTGTGTTAAATTAAGGCCTATTTTAGTTTCTAGATACTAGGCTGTAAAAATGTGTGCTGAATAAATAAAATAAAAAATAAAAAATAAAGAGGCAGTATAACTACTTTGCTGGCCACGGAGTCGAGTGATGTGAGCCGTATGTGTGGCCGAGGTGTTTGAGGCCAGCTGGTCCTCGTGGTCGCGTGTCCGCCCGCGCCTCAGCAGCTGCGTGTGGCCGCGGCCATTATCTGCATTCCACGGCTTTTGGTCCGACTTCTCTCGAGTTATTTACATACATGAATCCCTGATCCCGTTGCCGCTGTGCGCAGTGGCCCGTAACTCCCGACTGCGGTCGCCTAGCAACCACACGCGGACCACTCCCAGCACCGACTCCTGCCCTCGCCGTCCGACTATTGGCTGACGTGAATGCGATTTTTTATACAGGGTGAGGCAAAAAGGACTTTACAACTTTGGAATGATGTAGAAATCTGTTGACATGACTTACAGCATCGGCGGAGGTGTCATTTCGTAGCAAAAAAAACTCAAGTTTCACGTAAAAGTTTCAGGTGTCATTTTGGTTCGATGTGACTACCATTTGTCACGCGGCAAACATCCCACCGGTTGTCAATTTACCGAGCGTGGTGGGTGAGTGGTTAACGTTGTGGCCTCGCATTCGAGAGGACGCCGGTTCGAATCCCCGTCCGGGCATTCAGATTTGGGTTTTCCATGGTTTCCCCAAATCACTCCGGGCGAATGCCGGGATGCTTCCTTCAAAAAGACCGTGGCCGAATTCCTTCCCGTTCCGTGTCTCCAGTCCGCTCCCGCCTCTAATGACCTCGACGTCGACGAGGCGTAAAGCCATTGGCAAAAAATAAAAAAGTACCCAATTTCTTCCCACACTCGTTGCAGCAAATCGGGTGTTATCTCACAACCTACCTAAGAACGAAACACAGAGTAATGGAAAGGCTAAATGGAAGATGCGTCTATATCATTTCTACCATCTCTATTAACTACACCGGATATAATTCGCTTTGGTGGCAGTTTAGTCTGAACGTTGAAGTTACTTGGCCGAATAAGCAATTTGCGTATTCCATCGAAGTATGTATTGTGGAGACATATTTTATAGTGTATATCGCTAAATTGGCAAGATCTTAATACCCGCTAGAATAGGTTAGGTCAAAAACATCACTATCTGCAATATATTCCAGCCACTGATTGCATTGCCTGGAACGCATCCTCTCCCATTTCCCTACCATTCCTCCTCTTTCTCTGCTGTCGAGTTCACTTCTCTATTATTTCTTGCCCTTTTTTATCTCTCTTTTGGTCGTCATCGCACCCTCTTTACTTCCAGTTTCTGTTTACCCACTTTTCTTTGAGCTCTTTCATTACTTAACTCTCCAAGTGGCCACAACTCTACCAATCTTATCTATCAATTCTATCCTGTACATCTTCCTGAGTAACCGTTTTCCTCTCATACAGTCTCGTTGCTTTAACCGCACTACTCTCAGATTTTAACTGCGCAATCTGGATTCTGCTAATATAATTTCGTCACACATTTTTCGGAACCGGAAGTCAAAATCAGCACAATGTAAGTAATCGCTTGTAAGGAAACATAGTTCGTTACAACTTAGCTTTTCTTTGTTTATAACTTAGTGTCTAGTGCATAAATATGTTCTTTCAAATTTGTTAAGGATAGTACGAATTTTTTCTTATAATAAAGAACAAGTATTTAAGTTGGTACGCTGGTGGTGTGCGCCAGAGAGTGGTATAAGTATCTTTGGAAATTCAGTCGGTCATGGAGAGTGGAGTCCGCGAGATAGAAAAATGGTGGGCTGAGGCTTGCTTGTTTTTTGGTAGCCTCGCTAGGGTTATAGAGTACACTACAATTAGTAAAGTGAATTAGAAAGGACATTGAGAGAACTGGATAAGATAGTAGCGAGTAAAATGAGGTTGTGTGACCAGTGTAAAAGTTATGTAAGGAGTACACGGTAAATATATGTGAATTTAATACGAGTTAAGTTTTTTTGATTGTTGAGAATTCGATGAAAGCCTTACCTTGGGTTTTCACTCATCAAACACAAATCTTGGAAATTGCAGACGGAGTGTAAACAAATTCAAATGAAAAGAATAGGAGGCACGTGTATCAGATAAACATACATGTGGCTCTGCGTGAAGCAGCAAGAGGCAGCACAATTATTACATGTGGTTCTTATGACGAGGACGGGAACGAGAAGAATTATTATACGCTATGCCACTTCTTGCTCCGTATCAGGCCTATGATTATGGTTTCAAAAAAAAAATCCAGTGGTTAATTTTTTAATGCTTGTAACAAATCTGAAACGGGTGGGAGAAATAATCAAAGTTATACTTTCAGTATTTATTTTATGTTATTTATTTCTCATGTGCATTATTTAGGAAAATTAAATTTACAAAAATACCACAGTGTTAATAAGTGTAGAAAAGAACAAGATAATGAAGACAATAAGAAACACAGGCCCTTTGGAGGATGCGTTATTCGACGGCAAGAAAATGGAATGGGTAGAGTCGTTTGTGTGTCTGGGAAGCAAGGCAACTATCAATGAAAGATGGAGGAGGAAATAGGTTAGAGAGTAAGGAAGAGTGGACAGTTGTATCATCAGATAAAGGATGTAATCTGAAGGTGGAACATAGGGAAGGAAGTCAAAATTCTGCTCTATAAAGTATATTATCAGCCCATACTGACCTATGGCTCCGAAACCTGGTCTTGGACAAAGAGAGACATTAGCAGATTACAGGTGGCAGACATGATGTTTCTGAGAGGGATAGAGAACGTAACGAGGAAAGATAAAATCAGAATGAAAACATCAGGGAGAAACTACTAGTGGAAGAATTAGAAGAGATGTTAACAAGGAAAAGACTGCAGTGGCTGGGATATGTTATGAGGATGGAGGAGGGGAGGATGTCGAAAGTAGCACTGCTGAACAGCGGGAAGGAAAGGAGACCAGTTTGAAAACCTCGGACAAGATGGATGGACCAAGTGAAGAAAGACGCAGAGGCTAAGGGAGTCGTTTGGAAAAGAGTGGTGGAGGAAAAATCTTGAAATGGCCGCAAGATTTGGAAGAGGTTTGTGCAGGACCAGCCGCAAAAGCGAAACGTGTAATGATGATCAGCGCCGCATTTAAGCAAAGGAGCGCGCACCACAAAGAGGGGCCCACACCACAAAGGGGGCCCCGCACCACAGAGGGGGGCCTGAAACACAACCGGAGGGTTTCTCCTTAGGATAGCAGTAGAACTAAAAAAAAGAGGTCGCCCATAAAAATTTTTTACGCCGACTGCCGACAAGAGCTTGCCCCACATGTATAGCCTAAATGTGGCCCTAATGATGATGATGGTGACAACAGCTTCAGATTGATATCGAGGGCGTTTGTACATGCGACCATGCCTAGTAGCAGCGTGGAGAGCAGACAGCCCGCCCAGTCAACACCTCGTGGGACGATGTTCCATGATAAGCTCAACCGTCTGTTACACAACGCAGTCACGATAGGGGAGCAACTGGCCAGCATAGACCAAGCCCTGTCCTGCAGCGGTATAATTGGCTCCAGTACTTCCTGGCCAGGTCAACTCACGATAGCTTCCGCGTAGCATCAGTTACCAGGTTACCACTTCGTGGCAAGCTGTTTCAGTGAATGTTTAAGCCATGAGCTTACAAGGATGAAAAGCAATAGTCTCAGGAAAACACGTAATTAATGAACATATAAACTTAACCAACCAAACTTTATTCAAGTTAATAAACATCGAAACTGACACAAAAACAGCTGAACAACAGCAACGCGCACACAAAAACTGAAGTTTGACAATGTCGTGCACCAAAACTGCTTCAAAGTGAATTCATAAGATCCTAATTTTGTACAAACTGTGTAAATATGTACAATAGTGTAAACAGCATGTTGGTTGAGGTCACAGGCGACCAACAACCACACCTCAAAACAGAAATGTAAGTGACAATATGAATCATGCCTTATTATACCTTATGTAAACAAGACGTTCTGCTTGATAATTCAAAACTGATATGTAAATATAAGTCATTTTCATACTTCCTATATAAAAGAAAAATTTCATTATAACTAAAAAAAAAAAAAAGACAATGTTAAAATATCAGATATTACAGAAAACATTGTACGCTGAAGATACCTCGATGATAGGCGAAACGCGTCCGTCAAATAAATAATATCCGACAACAGTTGTATCGGCGTAATTTTTAAGGAATAATTATTAATTTAACAAGCAACTGTGGAAGTAATGGTCTACAATAATCACATATGAATGTTATCAGTTAACAATAACAAGTCCAAGCTCAAGGTGCCAATGTCAGCGGAACTGCCGTCCTGGTTAGCTCCATGATTTACGCAGTATCCCACGCTAATTGGTCTGCACCTCGACTGCGGTGCGGTGAGGCCGCGTTCTCGTTTACTGCTGCGGTTTTACGATCTCTCGCAAGTCACGACCCTGAACTGCGAGATTCGCCCGGCCCCAACGCAACGCCCCGTATCCGGGCAGAAGCGCCCACCTGATTGCGGGCAGTCGGAACAGGCGGCAATTAACGTTGGGCCAGACTTCAATTAGCAACGTTTCCTGGTTGAACAGCCGGCGGACCACCTGTGGCTTCAGACCAGACCAGACCGACCGCGTCTCCCAGGCAGAAATAGATCGCACGCTATAAACAGACGCGCTGTACTCTACGGAGTAGTTTCGCGACGGAACGACCACCTGCAAAGCTTCCGGACTGGGAACTTCAAACCTTGACACTCTAATGAGGATAAAGGCAGGTGCCTTTCTACGTTTTTACTTCCGTGCCACCGTCCCACTGCAAAATTCTTGTCAATCACACCTGAGTAATCTAATGGAAAAACTTGTCTATACGTCAAAGGGTGTCCATTAATTACGAGAGGTGTTTTTCTGCAATTCCAGATCCCCCCCCCCCCCTCAGTATCCTACACAAAGCTCTCTGGCGTCTGCAGTAGTTCCTCCGTTCGAATTTCGCTGGCGTCGTATGTCCGCTGAGGTTTCCCAGACGACGCCTCAGCAACTGCTTCAGTCTGCATAAAACAGTAACGTCTAGGCTGCTCAGCGTTCCCACGGCTACAAGGCTGCAGAAAAACCCACTGGCACAGTGATATCTGCAGTACCAGAAATCATCCCTTGAGATATAGATATCTGCAAGCTCCACGTCTAAAATTTCTAATAATTTTCCGGAAATTGTTATAATTTGATCTGCTGTGGTTGGTTTCCACTGCCTTCGCAGCATGTTCAATGTTTTCTTAGATCTGCCAATGACTTGAAGTGTAGTGTGTGAGGATTGTGAAGAACAGTTTAACAAAAACACTGAAACAATTTAAAATTAAATTTCGTAAATGGAAGAATTATATGGGTGGGAAAATTACACTGAAAAAACCTACACTAATATTATAAATGCTCCAGTAGCTCCGTATGTGTGTCTGTTTGTTAGGTTTTCACGACTAAATGACGAAATCGATCTTGATGAAATTTGACCAGGAAATATTATGTATCATTAGGAAGGACACAGAATACTTTTTTTGTGATAAATAACATATTTTGTTGTTTTGTTATATCTGTTGCTCAGGCTTTGTTTCTCTCGCAGTCAGTTTGTGTATGATCTGTTCAGAAATTTCAAGTACAGACACAACTTCAAAAATCTGCAGGAGGAACTGAGATAGTTGGGGGCGTCCATTAGTTATGTGAGGTGAACTATGGGGGGAGGGAATAGACAGAAATCTCACGTCATCTTTTAATTCCTGGAAGAACAGTTGAGCTAAAAAACAGTCTACAAAATACGCCAATCCCGACATTTGGGTGGGGGGGGGGGGGGGTTTATCCACCCATAAGAACCTACCAGGTCGTCACCCTTAGCTTCCCACATTTAACACCTCTCGATTAGTTTGTTGCATGTTTGTTCTCCTCATGAGACAGATTCAATAGTAGAATAGTAGAACGCCGGTTCGAATCCCTGTCCGGGTATTCAGATTTGAGTTTTCCATGGTTTCCCCAAATCACTCCAGGCGAATGCTTCCTTCAAAAGGCCATGGCCGAATTCCTTCCCGTTCCTTGTCTCCAGTCCCATCCCACCTCTAATTACCTCGACGTCGACGAGACGTAAAGCAGTAAACAAAATAAATCATCAACAAGAGTCCGTTATACAAAAATGACTGTAATTTCTTCTAAAAGTAAAATCATTCACAAAGATTGATGTAACTGCTAATAGTGATCTTTTTATCGTAACGGGCACTGTACTTATAACATGAAATCAGATAAATATATTTCTCCTTCGTGTTAATTATGAAGTACAGCTTCTTAACGCTATTAAGTAAGAATTTTCTACTGGTTGCTTTTGTTTATCTTCATTTTGTTATTCTGCAGATAATTTTCGTAGCTCGTCTAGTATGAAGCTAATTTTCATCACATTATAGCTACATAAATCTATATTTACCTTCTAGTAAGCTTAGATATGATGCCCAAGCAGATTTAATTTGTCTTATTAACTAATCATATATACTATTATTATTATCATCTGCAATTGGACCCTGTCGAATCACGCAAAGCCTTAACAATCCAATTTTCTGAGTTTTTACACAGCTTTCATTTTTACCCGTGGATTCTCTTCCTTTCTTCAGTCCACTTCGTTCCCAGTCTCTTAGTGACTTCATTCTCCGGCGGTACTTCCCATTGGTTAATTTTTTGTCTGTACGTAATTTTTTGTCTATGTTTTCTGACTAGGTTACTGATACGTGGAATTTTTCTATGCCTTTTTTGATCTGGTGGACCCAGGGCATAGTTTTTAGTTTTTAGCTGTTCTATGTATATTATACAGTATATCATACATATTATTTATAAAAGGTTTTTTTTTTGGTAGCTACTTATCTTGATTCATATCTAACCGAAATCGGTAAATGAGGTAACATTTTAAAGACTAAATACTCCGCTTAGATAACATCAAAAACAAGGAAATTTTTCAGAAATTTATCCTTAAAGGGCAATAGTATCATCATTACCTTAAAGGTTTTTTCTTGCGACAAGCCACTTCTCTCCCTTCATACCTAATCAAAATCGATAAATGAGGTATCATTCTAAAGTTTAGCCTTTCCTCTTTTATATCATTATAAATTAAGAGATGTTTTTTTTCAGAATTCGGTTCTTAAAGGGCAAAAAAATTAATAATGAAGATTACATGTATGAGACAGTTTACAGTCAAGCCACTAGGCTTCTCTGGCATCGATAATCTTAACGCGAGATAGCAACATCACAAAGACGTCAGTGAAGTGTGTGTGTTTTGTTTTCCGGTTATTTTTTTCTGTTAAGGAAAAAATTGTTGCTATACAGATCCTTCATAAACGTTTTATTCGCGAAATTTTCGCACGTGTTTCGATGGCATTACCTCGAAATAACTGGATCACATATCAAAGAGATATCGACATACTGTGTGCGTTTTGCTCAGGTTAGTTGTATTCCGGTGAGGTCTGAAGCTGGAAGGAATAGCTTCAGGTGTTTACGTCAAAGTAGAGGTCTCCTGGGTAGCATATGTCAGGTGAAATCATAAAGATATTGCTACAAATCAGCTGGTTGTACTTTCAACCTAATAAAAATTACCAACCTCACTTTTCACCGTATTATTTTATCTGCGAAATTTTCGCACGGGTCGTCTAGTCTTAACTTACTGAGGGCTCTCCAGGAAGTGTTGTATGAGAAAACGAGAATTGTGTGTAATAATATATCTTGACTGTAAGATTCCCCTTTGGATCACGAATTCCCATGCGTCAGACTGAATGGTGGCGCACGCACCTGTTTGGTTAGCGGACCGCAGGTGCTGTGAATGGCGTGCCGTGCGGCTGCGTGGGCGTTTAACCACCTGCGGCAGGCGGGGACCGGACCGGTCTGCGGCCGACCCGGCGCGGGCGGCGCGGGCGGCGCGGCCTCGCTCTGTCCAGATAGCGGTAACGAGGAGTCCCTGTCGCGTAGGCCACCCGCGCGGCGGCCTCTCCGGCACTCGCTGTCCGCCCACGGTATCCAATAAAAAGAATCGAGACTGTGCACTTATTGAGTAGTATCAGAAAAGACTACCGTGGTCACTTAAGTATTGACTAATGTGTATCGATAACTTGAGGAATTGAAAAAAAGTATTGATACCTTGAGGTATTGAAATGAAAGTATCGATAACATGATATTTAGATGAAATTTTCTCAGGAAACTAGCAGAGTCACTTGATAATGGCGGCAGAGGACTAGGAGACGTCCACTACTTACGTGAGGTGAAAAACGGGGTAGGGGGGAGGGGGGGTCCGGAGAAATCTCACCAAGGGGGACGGGGTTCAACTGAAATCTCACGTGAGGTTTCGAAATTCTTGTTGGATTGTAGAAGTAAAAAAAAAATGTCTACAAATGACGCGAATGTCGATTTTAGGGGGGTATTTCGTCGAAATGTGGGGGTGTAACCGCCTTTGGAAGGGTGAGACCTAAAAAAAAAAGTTCTCAAAAAGCTGCACGGGTGATTTCTAGGGGGGGGGGTCTCACGGACCACATCTCACCTGAGGGGGGGGGGAGGGGGGGGAAGGTTCTGACCAGATCTCACGAAATCTCACCAGAGGGGGAAGGGGGAAGGGGGTCCGGAAATCCGAAAAACACCTCACGTAATTAATGGATGCCCCCTTATAGGACCGCTGAAACGTCTTGCTATGCAAACGTTCTAACTCGGTTAGGTTCCCGAGAATATTTCATCTGTTTGAAGATCTCTCGGGCGTGCAGCCGGGTCATTTGGTCGTAGATGTACGAATTTCACCCTTAGCTTCCCACATTTAACACCTCTTCATTAGTTTGTTGCATATTTGTTCTCCTCATGAGGACAGATTCAATAGTAGAATGGTATGGTGGTGGCTTCCCCGTCATATACTGACTCCGTGCTTTTTGGGGCAGTCCAGGACGCGTTCCTCACGCCGACCACCGGACGCTACCTGAAGATGATGGCACGGTACGCCATCGAAAATTCGTACATCTACGACCATATGACCCGGCTGCACGCCCGAGAGATCTTCAAACATCAGATCCGCCGGGAAAACTTACGATTACACAATATTTCATCTATATACAAAGTCGAAAAATCCTCCACTCTTAAACATTAGATTTTCAAATCATTCATTGGGATTAAGATTTCTAATTTTTTTTATGGTTAAAGGCCTGTACCGGCGCTTTAATTTCTTACAGCTGAATCAGCCATTATATTTTTTATGTTAGTGAAATTTGCAGCAATAAAATCATGTCCTACTATGTGAAAAAAATGTATTATGAATTAAATAAATTAAAACAAGGTTCAACTCCATTTTAATTTTACTTATAAATCAAAACAACAGCAAAATGTCAAGACTCATTATACTGTGGCAGTAATTATCTAAAATATATACTAATCTTACGCTTCCCACTGTCCCTCTGTACAGTCACTTAAAAACAATAAGTTTCGGTGATAATCTGTTTCTTGTCTTTGACTTTGTACTACATGCGTTTGGAAGGGGCTGACGTTGCTGAAACTGTGAGGTATTCCTGGCTTGCTTATACAAGTGAGGGAACACCACTTTCCTATCTTCACATTGCTACGAAGGGTCAGTCGACAATGGTGACACTGGTGTTGCCGAATAAAGGCTCATTTAATCCTTTTTCATTAGCCAGAGTAGCCTGTAAAGAGGAACCTGATGTTCGACTTTTTTGTGTGCTAAGATCGTTTGGTGACTCATATCATATACCGATATTGTAACAAAGGAAGAATCACTGGACGAGTGTTTGCTGCTGCTAAATGCCTACTAGTAGTTTTGCATCATGGAAATGAATGTTTTTGAATCTAGAATCTAGCAAGCAGGACGTTACAATTAAATGATTATCTTTAATGTGTTCAAATCTGTTTTCTATTTCGCCAAGTGAGATTTGATTCATCACCAGAATTTTACTTAAATATAAATGATAGGCAACTTTAAATAACCAAGCTGTCATTCACAGTTGAAATTCACTTTGTCTTCTTTTCTTTGATTTTTTTGCCATCTAAGGACCGCGAATGGTCATCTCGATACTTCTTTTCTTAACTTCCAATAGCCCACAAATGCACCGACAAAAGTTGGTCGAACGCTAAGCAACGTGCAAACAATTGAAACCACTTCAAAGTAATCAAAACGTATTCTAAATCAATTAATGAGGTACTAAAACACTTTAAAATGAAACTACGTAAGATTTAAAAGTTACTAACATAACACTGACACAAGATAGTTGCTGCAAATCGTGGAAATTACGCTTCAAATACAATGTCTCACACAATATTATCAATTAGTGCCCATTAATAATTGTGTCTGGTACTGTAACACTCTCATAATTTTTACATAGTTTATTTAATTTATGTACAGCCATTTGCTACAATATACAAATCAAAATACCTCATAGGTCTGGACGTGACATTGCAGCACGGAAAGCCTCTTCTGACGTGCAGTTGAACTATCTCCAAACGTCCTTCAGCCATCAGTTCTCTCTCTTTCCGACAGATCTTTTACCCTACATCTAAGTTGCAATAGCTAGTACCATCTCGCCTCTCATAATGTATCCTAGATATTGAATTTTTCTTTGCTTTGAAGTGAGCAGCAGTTTTTTTCCCATTATTTTCCATCCGATGAAGTACTTCTTCGTTTGAGATTTACAGCATCCAAAGTTATGCGTAAAGAAACGGTACAGAACATTTCAAAAGCATTAATTCTTTCTCCAGATTTTCGCCATGGCTCACCTTTCATATCCACATGGAAAAATATATGCTGCACCCTTATTTTTTGTTTTGCTTTCATATTAGTGAACTAGGGAAAACGGAAAATCCGGATGCCGACCCTTAAAATCTCCTCCTCAAAAATTAAGCGAAAATCCAAATTTTGCGTCCCCATTTGACGAACCTACCACCATCAACACTGTCAATCGATACGCTCTGGTACTTCACTTAACATTTTGGTGTATGAGTTGCTGATAAGAATGCTGCTGACAAAATCCTGGATCCAGCACCGTGAATCGATACAGCCACCGTCTGGTCCAGCGCTAGGAATCATAATGTGACTTAATCATCATGATTACGTGACTGAGCAAATACACACGACAGTAATTTAGATTTCGTAAACATTGTGATGTGCATTTATTTAGATATATGTTGAACTAGCTGTTACCCGCGACTTTATACGCGTAGACTTTAAATTTGATTGCTATAATTGGATAAAATCGACATCTATACTATATATGTTGTGCTGTACATGAAATTAATCAACGGATCATACACAAACTAACTGCGAGAGAAACAAAGCCTAAGCGACTGATACAACATTACAGAGCATTACACACTCTATCCATTTGTCAATCACCGTTCGGTTAGTTTTCAAAATTTCATGACACAATATGTTAATTTCTCCCAGAAAGTAGATAACTTCCTGATAAAAAATATTCTCGTCTCTTTTGTGTCCGGCGTACCGTTTAATCTTCACCTCCGCATACGAGACCAGCACCATTTGCCATTGGCAGCGTAAGGAATGTGGCCCATCTGGGCGCACGACCTTCCACCTCTCTCACCACAAATCACCATCTGGAACTTGTTTAATGCATTTTGGTGGATGACCGCGTTGGTTCCACTCTGCTGCGGTTTCGAGTACAATTAAAGAACTTCAGTTCGGGGCTGTACCGTGTAGGTGCTACACTCTTGACTTCTCTCATGTATAAACCGTAAAGACTAAACTCTAAGTGTAAGTCCGTGGCTCTGTTTTGGGTAAGATCCCGGATCTAGAATAGTCCCAGCTGGTACACAGGTTCTGGTAATTAAATGCCTTCTTTGTACAAGGTTCACAGGACATACCTCGTAAACTGATCTGATCTATTTCTTGAACCTGATCACTGCTAGACATCTTAAAGTGTATTTAAAGAAAAACTGGATTGCACAGATTCTAAAAAAGACAAAACATTAGTTATTAGGAACAAAAAGAAGAATGTTTATGGTCAAAAGACATAACAGCTGGCTTGGTCTGGCTGAAATATAGACTTGACCTTTATTTGACCCTAGCGTTAACTGTACAAATTTTGAAGACGATCTCGTTGCTTGGTGAATATACTACTTTTTGTGATAATTGTAACACAATAAGAAGGAGACATGTGATTACAGTGAAATTATTCCACGGATTCGAGGATACAACACCAAACTGATTAGAATTACACAACTGTATGTGCAATTTGGCCCGTGAGTATTAAATCTGACTAATCTACAGCAGATATTCTTCAAAATGCGAGGATTCCGTTAAAAATAAACGACTGTCCGCCTAGCAGATGGCGTCTTAAGCTGGGGTATAGTTAGTTTCCCGGTCCTTGTCAGCTGTCCGCAGACACCTGTTGCACAGTGGCTGTCGACGGCGTCTTCACCGACGGCTAGGCTTCCCAGAACCACACGCTGTCCTATTACCGTCAGCTTTGTGTAGCCCCCACCTGTTCCTTATAAACAACTCACATCGTGTCTCACTGCCAGGAGGTAGGTTTCTTCTTCTTCTTTTTTGCCATCTGAGACCATACAGCCAACTCAATGGTGATTATATGGGATTCAGTGCCTTCAGTATGCATTTTTGCAACCAGTTATACACATCATAGTACGGACATGACATTCACAGGTACAACATTTAAAGGGAGCGTGCATAAACACGTAGCTCCATTTTGGCCTCCTGTAAACCACCCCCTCCCCCACACGTGGCCCTAGTTGGCTTTTTGCCCTCTACCCCCCCCCCCCCCCCCCCCCCCCCCTCCTCACCACGTAGCTTTTTTCCCTTTTGATTCCAGAAGACATTTTGTACCGTTTTCTCTTGTCAGACTATTGTAAATTACATATGGATATAATTAATATTCATATGCTGTTGTGAGTTCTGTTCCTCATTTTAACCGTGAAAAATGTTATGAAAGGAAAGCTACGTGGCCTGGCTCGGAAACCCCCCCCCTCCACCCACGTAGCCCAGCGTATGCCTTGCAGCCAACCCCCCTCCCCCGGACCGAGTTTTGTGCACGCTCCCAAACACCGATTCCCGCTGCCAGACTCGAACCGACGACCTTCGGCAGCCGGAGCTAGTACTCTAGTACCCTACGCTACCGAGGCCAGCAGACGATAGCTAGGTCAAAAATGGCAGTCGTATTCTTCAAATATGGTCAAAACTTCAACTAACAACTATTTTTATTCACGTCTACAATCCTCAAAATTCATAGTATCTGTTAATTTTTCCTTTATTGAAATGAAACGTCTTTGGAAGTGGAAGGGAAAAATTTGTTAGCGTTCAAAAGGCCATGACGAATTCCTTCCCCCCATTCTTTTCACCCCTCCAAACACCTCGATGTCGACGGGGTGTAAAGCCCGGAGCAAAATAATAACAATAATAATAAAATAAAGTACAGAATCGCGTAACTACGTCGTACGATATGTTTGAATCCGGAGGAGTCGCACAATGAAACATGCACCAGTATTTTTAGTTTCTTTGTTTGTTTATTTGTTCCTTTTTGTTTATTTATATACGTTCGATGTGGATGGTTTCAGTATATTCTCTGATTGATGTTATAGTAGCAAAAGAAATATGTAATAACGTTTATTTCGTGATGTAGTGAATGTATCAATGCACGTTCAATATTGTATATTTATATTTGTTCCTTGTAGATGGTTTCATTGCATTCGTTGATCGTTGTAATATTAAGAAAATAAATATGGAATCACGATGCAGTGAATGAAGCGTTCGATAAAATCATTCATTTTTATGCGGAATACAGGAACATTCCTCTTTGCAGCAGATGGAATGAGTTAGTTATGCTTTTAAGCGTTCAATCCATCATTTCTGACTGGGTTAAAAGTTATTCATTAACGAAAATTGATTGTAGGGTCGGATATCAGATAATATTGTCCAAGATGTTCTCCGATATAAAAGCTCTAAACACAGAATACAGACTCAGGCTCATGTTGCAATAAACAAATCGATATTGACAATGATTTAAACTGAAACACGTTCTAATATCCAATCGAGGATAGAGAATCTTCTACATCTACATCTTCATATATACTCTGCAATTCACAAAATTGTGGGTGGCAGAGGGTGCTCAGCACCAAAGCTAATCTCTTTGTTGTGCATTCTAATCCCTAATGGTACGAGGGAAAACAGAATTCATATAAGAATCATTGCGGCACCTTATTTCTCTAATCTTATCTTTCCTGTCCTTCCGACTCAAATAGGTTGGTGGACGAAGTATTTCACTACACTCGTAAGTGAAGTGGGAGTACACATGTTTACCAATAAGTTTAAACGAAACGTGCGTCGTCTATCTACCAGAGACTCCCAGCATAGTCTACTAATCAGTTCTGGAACGCTTTTCATAAGGACTGTAGCAAGCGGTCACGAATCGAGCGGCTCTTCTCTATACTTTCGATCAACCCCTTACGAAAGGGATCTCAAATGGCACAACAATAGTCCAAATCATCCAGATTTGGGTTTTCCATGGTTTCCCAAATTACTCCAGGCAAATGCCGGGATGCTTCCTTCATAAGACCATGGCCGAATTCCTTCCCATTCCTTGCCCCCCATCCTTTCCCGTCTCTAAAGACCTCGCTGTTAGAGAGACGTTAAGCAGGTAAAAAAAAAAGAAAATAGTCCAAATGTGGAAACGCAAGAGATTTGTACGCTATCACCTTTGTTTGTTCATTACAATTTTTCAAGACTCGACCTATGAACTTGTAAAAAGAAATGCAAGCTCATCCTACCCACTGATTTAACAGCTATTTATTACTGTTTTTCAGAAAATTTAAAATCTGTAATTTTATAAGCAACAAAAATTAAATACAATCCATTTGGGTACTTATTTTTTACGTTTTTAGTCACAAAATTATGGTGGGAGAGTGGATGGGGCATGTGAATTTTTATTTTGATGGAAGAGGAGTGTTGTAAGAAAAACTTTGGAAACCTCTGGCGTACTGCGTTCATTTCTTGATTTCAGTTGCATGTCAGATGGACGTTTTGACCAACCGTCACAATACAAGTAGTATTTGACCCACTGTTTGAAGTAACTGCAGCCTGTATAATTTACGCCTGATTCGCCTTAAATACTGTACTCTTAGGATCGCCAGGCAGTGATTCCGATTCCCCTCTAATCGAAAATCGTCCCACGGATCAGTAATCCTATTATAGCGGCTCGGCACTGCGGCCACGTCGTGGTGTTGCCGACACATTTCATTTCCGATACAAAGGGCGCGGGGCGTCGATTCGTCTCGCAGCGAGCCCTGCGCTGGGCTGAGGCTATTAAACGCTCATTAGAGCGGCCACTTTCTCGAAATTCCCGCGGCCCAGCGGCCCAGCGGCCGGCTTGTTGACCTCCCGTCCCCCGCTGCGCTCCTGATCCGTATCTGAGGCAGCTGCGCCGGCGCGTCGGAACGCGGCGTCGGTCACTCGGCCTCTCAGGTACCGCTACTGTCAACCCAACAGCAGCGCTGGACCAGCCAGTTGGACTGTAAATGCGGTAAACAAGAACACAACACTGCTGACGAGGCTCGGGAAGAAACAGGTGGAAGAATTAAAACTAGTCCGTACCCGTCAGTGCACTGATGAGCCACACATTGGTTCGGGGAGATACGACGTGGCTGGGAAGTGCAAAATCTCCACCCAGTAGGGGACATCCATAAATTACGTGAGGTGTTTTTCCGGATTTCCGGACGCCCCCCCCCCCTCTGGTGAGATTTCGTGAGATCTGGCCGGACCCCCCTCCTCCTCTGGCCTGTGAGAACTCCCCCCCCCCTCCCTAGTAATCGTCCTCGAAACTTTTAAGGACCTTTTTTTTTTTAGGTCACAACCCCACTTTTATACGAAATACCCCCTAAAATCGACTATCGCGCAATTTGTAGACCTTTTTTTTTAGTTCTATAGTACAAACAAAAACCTCACGTGACGTTTCCGCTAACCCCACACCCCTAAAGGCGCATTCCCACGATCCCTTGTTAACGAAGGCGAGACGAGACGGGAGTGGACGCCATGGGAACAGGGCCGCCTCTGCTAGCGCAGACGAGACGCAGCTACCCACTCTGTGTCGGTAAACATCACAGGTGTGTGTAGAGGTGCGCTGTTGCCATCGGTTTGCAGCAGCGGTGCCCACCCCTTCTGTTCTGTAAAGTGCTCTGTGCCAAACGACACTTGGCAACGTGGTACGGAGGTGGCGGCGAGGTAAGCTAGGGCTAACCTGCGACCCGCGGTGGTCCCTACACTTCGGCTAATGAGGTCCCGTCCCGTCTCGCCTCGCCTACAAGGAATCGTGTGAATGTGCCTTAAGTGAGATTTGGTGAGATTTCGCCGGACTCCCCCCCCCCCTATTCCACCTCACGTAATTTATGGATGCCCCCGTACGGTGTGCGAACGGTTAAAGCTCTGGCCTCACATTCCCGAGAACGTGGATTCGAATTTCCGTCCGGGCATCCAGATTTGGGTTTTCCACGGTTTCCACAAATCTCTTCAGGATAATGGCGGGATGGTTCATTCAAAAGGCCATGGAAGAATTCCTTCCCGTTCTTTGTGCCCAGTCCTTTCCCGCCTCTAATGGCCTAGACTTCGATGAGGCGTAAAGCAGTAAGCAAAAAAAAAAAAAAAAAGTCAATGAAAAATTTGTGTTTCATTTAAGGTTTCCACGCATACTTTGCCACACAATCGAACGACAACTGATTTTCGCGGTAGTGTTAAGACGAGGATGGCCGGGGGCGGTGCTAGGATTTTGGGCCCGGGATAACCAGTTGGGGGCCCTTGGAGAATTCTTCAGTTAGGGTCCTCCCTCAGACCAAATTGGCGACCTTTTTTTTTTTAGCTCTACAACTTGTCGATGGGGGGGGGGCCCTACAACCGGTGATCGGGGCCCCCGGCAGCCGGGTGGGCCCAGGTACATTTGACCCCTTATCTCCACCCCCCTCTCCCTAACGCCAGCCCTGCGGATCGCAAGACGCCAATTATAGGTTATTTAGTCTACGATGATTGATGATTTATTCTGCTCATTGTGGACCGGAAACTGGTAAGTTAAGCGTTACCCTCAACACGAAGGTTGGTTGGGCTCTCCAGAAGTCCAGGTAAGGACGGCCAGTTCCTTTCCTCCTTCCCTTACATAAACCGGTAGTCCCACCTGTTACAAAGGCCCTACAGGTTAATATTGAATCAAAATCACGGAAGAGTTCTACCGTACTTCAAATTACACAAGAAACTGTATCCGAGGTGAAGGTTGGGTTAGTGGCCTTTGTAAATCTCCGACTAGGCGGGTCTCGAACCGAGGAACTTAGGATCTCCAGTCAGACACCTTAATCACCCATGTAGAACCTGTCAGTATCTGTATGAATGTCCTCCTTAACACGCGACTGCTTCTTAGTTTACTAATTCTATCCATTATTTCTGTTTTCAATGCCTGTTTTAGTCAACTAAAACGAAGCCTACGTCAACCAGTAAGATATCTGTTAGAGCTGTAGCAAACCGTACGTATTCGTTACTGAGTAACGAGTACATCGCCCGACTCGAAGTACCAAATCGTTACTGCCATGTTTCGTTACTCGCATTTGTCTTATAGATTTCAGTTTGATTCGATAAACGAACGAACACGATGTATCATGCGTCAAGCGGGAGCCCGAACGGTTCGCCCAGCGGTTGAATGAGCAGATGTTTGTTTGGAAACTAGTCGAGTTAAGTGTACTGCGATTGTGACATTAGGTATTATTCTGAAGTATGTAATTTTCAGTACAGTAAATCAAATGTACGAACAATTTACCTAAATTTACTTTACTCGATGAACAATTTACTTGAACTTTATAATGTGCTAACGAAGTCAATCTTGCGATGTTTCATGCTAGTGCTCAATTGTATCAGAAATAATGTGACACAGCAATCGATGAATTTTAATTACTGCATGATCCATGTGATCAATGCGGTACTGGCTTTGATGTTGAATGTTTGTGGTAACCGCGACGCAACAACAATTACGAATCTAATCACAAAAAGGTGAAGAATTTACAAAAATAAATGAAAACAGTAAAGGAAGACAGTGGTGAAACCTCCTATTTAAAAACGAAATACTTTGATGAGATTATAATATTTGTTAAATACATGTTCCATTATCATATCAGGCTTGTATGCAGGGTTTTGAGTAGGCTACTTTAAAAAATAACCGTCATTAGTTATTGTTGCTATATATGTCACAGTCAGGTGAAAGGTTAGGTCTTTTCTTGTATGCAAACAGGTGTTTGTTTTTAATTAGATTATTCTTTCGTATATAATATTCATTGCAGTAAATCAATTGTACATTCATAGGTTTTCCGTAAGATCCATGTGCTAATTACTTTACTTTAAGTTTTATACAAACAATTTACCTAAGCATATTTGACTAAATAAACAATTTACTTAAACTTTACCAAGTACGAACGAAGTCGTCCCATATGCGACGCGACTCTATGCGATGCTTGAGGCTAGTGTTCGATTGTACCGAAAGTAAGGAGTAACGAAACGATACGATAGTAACGAAGTTATCCCGTACGCGACGCGACTCGATGCATTGGTTCAAGCTAGTGTTCGATTGTATCAAAAGTAACGAAAAACGATTCAACGGTAACGGGTACTGATTGGTCTTCAACGCACGCAAACTCACTGGCGGGTCGTAGCAAATATGTATTTGTTTGGTTCTGTGTAAGGAATATGAGGCGCGCGTTTAATATGTTTCATGGCAGTTAATACAGAAGTGCAACTGTGGGAATACTTGTACGAGATGTTTTTCTAAAAATAATGGGATTTTTCATTTTTCGAATAGCATTCTATTTATTCGTCTGCATCGATGTTATCCCCTTCAAAATATTCCCCTTTAGATATTATACATTTATGCAGTACACTGCTGCTACCCGATCTTTGGGATAGCTTCGGGCTCTTTCAGAGATACACTTTAAATCTCATCTATACTTCTAAAACGACGGTTCTTCAAAGGTCTCTACTTTTCGGAACACGTCTGGTGAATATCGAGGCTGGAGCATCATTACAGTGTTATTTTTTACCAAAAAAAAAAAAAATCGCGAACAAACAACGATGTGTGAGAAGGTGCATTACCGTGATGCAAAAGCCATGAATTTTGTTTATTTTTTTATGGCTTTACACCTCTTTGACTTCGAGGTCATTAGAGGCGGCGTGGATTGGGAAGGAATTCGGCCATGGTCTTTTGAAGGAAGCATCCCACCATTCGCCTGGAGTGATTTGGGGAAACCATGGAAAACCAAAATCTAGAAAAGCGTTGAATTGTTTTGTTGCAAATCCGGGCTTTTTTTCCGGGACTTCTTCAAGCAAACGACGTTGAAGTTGGAGTTAGCCTTCCTTAGTGATTGTTTGACCTTGTGGCAAGAACTTTATACAAATGAAAAATCGCCGAATGTATCAAACACGTGTTATTCTTTTAACAGCTGACTAGAGACATTACACCCAGTTTAGCTCAAAATGTGTTGATACTTTTAAGACATGTTTGCCAACACAACAATGAAAAATTCGTGTCAATCGGATTAATGTAGCCCGCTACTTATTGAACACACCTCGTATTCCATCTTCTGTTGTTTAGCACCTCCCGTGAAGGCCGACTTTAACTGCAGCTACAAACGAAGTCGCTTCTCTCAAGATGAATACAGTTGTCACGGAACGAGGCTGCGTGCGTTAAAATGAGAGATAACCACAGAAAAATAAAAATAAAAATTACCTCGGTTGCGAGCTCCTCCTCTCGGCAGTTCTATCGCAGCGTTCCATCTAACAACGGACCGGAACGGCGCCGGCGAACACTTTCACCGGAACAGTTTACTAACCATTACGACTCCGTGGCACGAGAAGCTACGCCAGCAGAGAAGTCAAACGGTAACCTCTGACATAGGGGAGAACTCAATATGAAACTAATATCCTGCCGTTCCAGTACAGGATTTCTTTATCTATTCTGAGAGTCAAGTATTCTTCCGACTCAATTATTCCGCAATCAACGGGAATACATCTGCATCATCATCAATACTCTGACAGTTTCTACCGCATTATTTTTTCAGTACGAAACTAGCGGTAGTTTCCAGGAGATTTTAGTATTACAGGGTTTCGTATTGGGACCATTGCTATTCACAATTATAGTGAATGATTGTGTTAGTGGTTTACAGTCAGATGTTAGGCTGTTTGCAGATAGCATAATGTAATATAATAGGATTAAAACAGGAGAATGTAAATAGCTTCAGGGTGAAGTGAACAGGATTTCCAGCTGGATAGATCAACATGAGTTGAATATAAATGTAAAGAAGAGTCAGCTTATTAGGAACACAGATAAATAAAAAACAATTAAAAGTTGTTTATGATTATAGGGTGGGGAAGGAACTGTAAATATGTAAATATCTAGGCATAAAATTTTATAATAAACTCAACTGGGCAGGCTTCGTTGCCCAGGTGGTAGGAAAAGGGTTCAAAATCCTTAATTTAGCGGAGAGAGTACCAAGCAGTAAGGGAATTGGATTACCAAATTTTTATCAGACCATTTCTTGCATTTGGTGATGCAGTATGGGACCCACATTTTGGGTATCAAATACAGTAGTTGGAGCGTGCGCAAAGAATGACAGTTTGAGTTGTCTCTAGAAGTTACCTCAGAACACAATTAAAAGAACTAGAATGGCATTTACTGTAAGACAGGAGGAAGTTGGAGAGAGAGCTAGAAGTGTACAGGGTGGAAGGAATAGTGCATGGAAGAAAAAGTTGATGATGATTTCAGGCATAAATGTGTGAAAAGTTTTCTTTCGTAGGTAAGGGTGTAAAAGATTGGAATAAATTGCAAAGAGATATGATTAATAATTTGCCAAAAACACTGAAAGATATCTGGACGTTATGGAGCATTTTCCTCAATTGCTGATGACATTAATAAATAAATGCAGCCTAAGCAATTGAATATTTGTTCGTTCATTTACTTTCCGATTACGCATCGCTTCTTAACTAAAGCGTCTTCAGCGGTTTTCATTTAATGATACGTTGCTCTATTTTATCCACCATTCTCAGCAGCAGAAATCTTTGTTTTGTATGAATGGCTGTTTTGTTTACTTTTTCCTGTTTGCTTTTTGGTCTGCAGGTCATTTTAAGCAAAACAGACCAGCCATTGAGACGTAGAACTCAGTGCAGTATAGTTGCTAGTTTACGTGTGCATTAACAAGCAGATAATGGCCTGCAGTCCTAAACGCAAACAGAGATTTTTGATGCTAAAAATGGTGGATAAATAGGCCAATTTATTACAAAATGAAAACAGCTGAAAATGTTTCAGTTGAGAAGCGAAACGTGTGCGGCAAGTAAATGAACGAACAAATATTCAGTGGCTTAGGCTGTATTTATTTATTAATGCCGAAAGAATTTAAAATAAAATTTTGCAGAAGACAAAAGTAGACGGTACAAAAAAGAGGAAAATGTATGTGTAGGGAAATTACCATCGCAGCGTGTGTTCCATCGCAATTAAAATAGAGGCATTACAGTTATTACACATTGCACAGTTAAGAATATAAATAATAGCATAAAAACAACAGAATTGTGTAACAGAACTGAAAATTTTTACAAATTATTTTAAAACTTAACAATAAACTGTAGCCATCTAAAGATCTGTATACAAATAAAGGTTAAAAATATCAAGAAACTTTTCAATAGAATATGTAGGAATTGGGAATAAAATGAGGTAACACTCATTCATATTGTTCTTAGATACAAAACGCACTGCCCTCTGATATATTGACACATTTTCAACAGCAAGGAGCAACTAACAAAATAAAATTAAAAATTGTGTATTTTATAAAAAAATAATATGAAACATTACGCGTAATGTTATGCATAAAATTAAATGATAGATTACTGGAGGTAACATATACATTTTTAAATGAAGCTTTTGGTTTCAGAACCTAGGATTACTCATTTACGAAAAGTTATAAATGTGACTGCTTTTAAGATATCAGATGTTACACTGGTTTTACAAGCTTTCCGGATCTTCGGTTCTCATCTGTTTTTTCCGCAGACTAATTTGTTATTTAAAAGAATACATTGGAACTCATAATGTTGCATGTAACAGAGATGGTATTATTGAATGTTATGTTTAACATCAAAAGAACCCTTCCAGCGTGAATTTTGTAGAGGGGTAGGTCGGGGTAAGGGCCTTTGAAAATCGCAGCCGAGAGCGGGATTCGAACCGGACCTCTTTCGATCTCCAGTAAGATGGTTAAGAAATACGACTGCTTTCAAGATATCAGATGTTACACTGGTTTCAAAACCTGTCCGCATCTTAATGTCTCAAATAAAAAAAGTGCCGTTATATCCTGTTTTTCCGCAGTTTGTGGTTGAAACACTGATTTGTTGTTTAAATTATATCAATGTAAGTTTTATATTGCGTGTAAAAGAGCTGAGATCATAATGTTGAACATCAGAGAGAGATTATTTCGTGGAAGCAAGGGCTATCAGATTGAGGAGTGGAAAAAACCTGTCCTAGGGTAAACATACCATTAATAACAGTGACTTTGGGGTTTATTTAAGTGAAAATTTATTACTTAAACCAGCTTGAGGAATCTTAGAGAATCTGGTTTCATTCTATAATCATTATTATTAATGCATTTTTTTTGTGTGTAGAATCACCGTATTCGAATGTAATCACCCGTTTCAATCAATTACAAATCAGCTGAATGAGAAATTGCATTTCGTGAAGAGTTCATTCAATTTTACGAATGCCCTGCTTAGTATTCGGGCGGTAATCTGTTAAGAATGGAAATTCAGCGTCTGATGGTCCTCTAAACTCCACTCGGAGATGCGTCTCACGTCTCAATAAAATCCATTAATCATGCGGCGAGTGAAGCGGCCGCTCTATCTGGCCTCATCTCCTCCGCGCCGCCGCGATGACAAATGACACGTCATCCGGCACTCCGCACCAAGCCGCGGCTACTGCAGCAACACGGCGCACATGAAATTAATATTTACCCAAATAGCTACTTAACGTGACTGCGAAAGAGCAATCACAAAATACCTTTCATTTCACTAAAATCTCTCGAAACATATTTGTTTGTAATAACTTTGTTCTTCGTTGTATCCGACAGTTATTTTTAAATTAAACACAGCTTATTAGCCATTGTTTTATTAATTTTTCCACATGCGTTTCGCCCTTTTGGTATGAGGCATCGTCAGTGGCTGTAAATGTACATAGTATTATTTTTATATCTCTATAAATGGTAATATATCATGTATATTCACTCTACAATATTGTAATATCTGTGTAAATATTCTACTAATATGAATGTACGTAGTGTTGTTGTAATAATTGTGTAACTAGCACAACCCTATATAAATTTACTTTAAAATATTAAATTATCTGTATGACTGACAAATTTTATTTAAATACACTCTCTTTACGAATATTGTGCTAGGTATTAGATGTTCCACAACCTTCGTAAGTAGAGTGCATCTACGTAACACAGTCATACAAATAATTTAATGTTATAAAGTGAATTTAAATAGCGTTGTGCTAATTACACAATTATTACAACAATACTACGTACATTTATATTAGTAGAGTGAATCAATATATTAATTACACAGATATTGCAATATTGTAGAGTCAATATATTTAATATTTTGCCATTTATATTGATATAAAAATAACACTATGTATGTTTACAGCCACTGACGATGCCTCATACCAAAAGGGCGAAACTCGTCTAAAAAAAAAGTCATTAATGGGTGGTATTTAATTTAAAACATGTGTCTTTGTTATTTGCGAATGGACCCTATCGAATCACGCAAAGCCTCGATCCTCATGTTGGCTTGTAATTAAGAATTGGTCAAATGTTTTCTCTGGGTAATGAGAACCAGGGATTGTCAGTTCCTGGAGAAATAGGGGGAGCTTAAGTGCTGCCATCTGTCTGCGATATGTGTAACTTAGCAGTCCGGACGGCCGATACGCGGAGGCCTAAATTGGTTCGTGCTTGGTCCCGTTGTATCTACCCGATCCAATATGTTGAAACTACCGCATTGAACCACACACACGGATATTATTATCGAGGTTAATTTTGGTATAAATGAATCTTTAATACTGCAAACAGCGAACATTAGCAAACAAGAACGCAGGCAGAAAAAAGGGTAGTATCGAACAGCAACCAACCCTTAGCACGGGAATGCGTCCCTTTAATTCATCCGTTATGGCTTTTATAGGTCTGAAGTTGGTAGCACTGGTCTCCACTTGCTGTCTCAGCCAGCAGTACAGAGTTCCCTTGTTAGGAGGTTGTATAGTTATGGTAGAACCCAGCGGGTATGTTCGTGTAAGAGTGGCGTGATGAATGTAATGCTGCGAGGGTACGTATAAGGCTGTGTGCTCGGAATGCGAACGCGGGCCGTAACGTTACGGACGAGCAGGAATCCGCGGGCCAGTATTCTCTCCCGAGCTAGGCGCCCGACACTGTGCAGCAGTCAGGTTAACATCACGCCAACAGGGATGTTGCCAACTTGACAACTCTAAATTTTGACGTCAATTCGTCGCCTCAATTGATGTGTACTTTCCACTGCCTGCCACGATGACGTCATTAGTCACATGATCCACAACCCTAAGTCTGGAAGGTTCCCACAGCAAACAGTATCTTCATTCCTCCAAATAATTCGATGTCGTTCGTAGACTCGATTCAAGATAAAAATTTCGACTGCGAAACGTAATGCACATTTAAATCGAAATCAATTTGTGAATACTTTTCATTTGACTTGACTCTACTCATGGGACTGTGGGTTCTACGTTAATCGAAACCGCAGCAAAATCCCACAAATAGCTCTTGCGTGAACCGCGTTAAGAGAAAAATTATCTTAAATCTCTTAGTTTTTCAACGTCACTCCAAAATGAGTCATACCCTACTTTAACGTTGGGACGACGTGATGTACATTAATCGAAACTCCGTCAAAATACATATCTTTACTGTACAATCTTTTCCCAGTTACAGTTTAATTATAATATTACCCTATAGATAAAAATAACTGATACATTAAAGTATATTTCTAAATCTCCGGAGAAGTGGAAAGGATGATATGATCCCTGAGCCAATAATATTTAAAATCTATCAGTTTGGACACGAAAAAGCGTATATTTTTACTGTATTTTCATCCTTGAGTGTATAGTATGATGTCGCGCACGCAGTGCTTGTGATGCATTTTTTTGCGCACCGTAATGTAGTCCCGGCGGTATCGTATTCTTCAGTATTGCCTATCTATATCGTCATCTATCTGTAGGCGAGCTGCGTTTTTTAAGGGTTTGAAATGGCATTACAAAAAAAGTACCGCAGCAATTTGAATGGTATTATCACAATTTGAGAGCACATGATCTAGCTTAAAATCTTTGGGGAACGGAACAAAAAATTATAAACATTTCGAGATGGGACAAATATGAGCCACAGATCACTCTGTCTTTGAGATAAACACCGACAGAAACCTGCTTCGAGAGTCCTACGATATTTTCGTGTCGCAGTGTGAATTAGACTGATTTTGAGATGACGAAGTTAGGTGGAAAAAAATAGTCGTTTGATAATAACACTACGGAACGTCTGAAGAAAATTAAACTATCGACAAGGCATTCTGGAATCCGAAGCGCAGATGCACGCTTTAAATCGGCGGTACGTGATCGCAGAAATTCTGTAGTGCTTAATTGAGTTGCCTCGGAACATGAGACATTGTCAATGGTGCTAATATTCACCTAATGTGTGTGTTGAAATCTTTTACCGTTGCATAAAAAATAAATAAAATCATTTGAGTCTATTTTTATGGTTCCAACAGCACCACGTCTAGATGATGGCTGGTTGTTTTTTGTTTGTTTTGGAGGTTGCGGTATCATTATTTATCTCACTGCGTTCCTCTCATGCAGACGCCAGTGGTTTGTGCTGGTATAACGCCGCAAGAACAGGTTCCCAGTGATAAAGAAAACACGGGCTGTCGTGATCATAACTCATTTTTCAGCGGCGCGGGTTAACGGAGCTAATGAAGAAATACTGTTGTTGTACGTCTTGCAGCTACAGCAGACAGTTGTTTTAAAAAGAGTAGTGCCCATACGAGCTCGTTTTTAGCCTCGTCAGTAAACACCTGCTGGGAAAAAAAACTGAAGCACCCAAAAGACAAGATCGGATGTCAATGTACCTTCGGTGGGTATGTAAACAATTGGAGTAGCAATTCTCTGTGACTGGTAGAAATTCCACCAGAGCGCACTAGTGTTGCTCGAGCTTAATGTTTCCAGGCCTGGTAGTTATACCAGGGGCGTGAACAGTGTCAGATGTTGAGTGATCACTGTGAACTACACGAAGATGGCCCGTGCTAGAGTGAGACAGAGCTGTCAGTACCTGACAAGAGTCTGGAATCTCACTTTGTCCTCATTATGGAAAATAGAAAGAAAGAAAGAAAGATAGAAATAGAGAGGAAGAAAAAGAAAGAGACAGAGAAGGAGGTAGAGTGTGCGTGAGAGAGAAAGAGAAAGAAAGAAAGAGAGAGAGAGAAAGAAAGAGAGAGAAGAAAAAGAGAGAGGGAGAGAGAAAAAGGGAAAGAGAGAAAGAATGAAAGAATGAAAGAAAGAAAGATAGAGAAAGAAAGAAGGAGAGAGAGAAAGAGAGAAAAAGAGAGAAAGAGAGAGAGAAAGAGAGGGGGAGAGAGAAAGAGAGGGAAAGTGAGTAAGAAAGAAAGAAAGAGAGAGAGAGAGAAAGAACGAAAGAACGAACGAAAGAATGAAAGAAAGAAAGAGAGAGAGAGAGAAAGAACGAAAGAGAGAAAGAATGAAAGAAAGAAGGAGGGAGAAAGAAAGAAAGAGGGAGAGGGAGGGAGAGAGGAAGAAAGGGAGGGAGAATGAGAGGAAGGAAAAAGAGGAAGAAAGGAAGAAAAAAAAGAGAACTGCGACAAAAGTGAAAACTTCAATCTATGGATATCATATGCGCAACACGTCAGACTTAGGTCCTGTATACCAAATAATAATAATTCCGTAATGACCTGAAGACAGGATTTCTATTGGCTGCGCCTTCAGCCCCTGTCTCGGCCGCCCGGTAGTGCTACCAGGTACAGAGGACTATCAGTTTAAACTAGAAGCCGAACCGCGGAAGCGTTCTGGCGTACTTCACATTACACAGCAGGCTGTGCCAGAGGTGAAGGTCGGGTTGAAGATCTATGAAAATCCCCGCCGAGACACGTATTCGTTACCCAGGCAGGCACCTTAACCAGTGAGCTACCACCTCGCTACAGATACACTGTTAATATTAGGGGGTATCCATAAATTACGTGAGCTGTTTTTCCGGATTTCCTGACCCCCCATCTCCCCCTCTGGTGAGACTTTAGGTCTCACACTTCCCAAAGCCGGTTAGACCCCCACTTTTCGACGAAATACCCCCTTAAAATCGTACATTCGCGTCATTTTTTTAAATTTATTTAGCTCTACAATCCAACAAAAATTTCCAAAACCTCACGTGAGATTTCCGTTGACCCCCCCCCCTCCCTCTCGGTGAGATTTGGTGAGATTTCGCCGGAACCCTCCCCCCCCCTATTTCACCTCACGTAATTTGTGGACGCCCCCTTTACGCGAACTCGTAAGATTTCACCCAGACAAAAACCGCCCACCACGCCTAAAGAAGTTTTCACATCAAAAACTAAAAGTCTTACATAGTCCACAACCAAAGGTTTGTCGAATCTTTCCGAAGGGGATGTACCAAGATATTGTGTAAGAGACAAAAAGGCTAATTCCTTTCGTTAGGAACCTGCATCTCGGCGTAGCTCATATAACCAAATACAACTCCTAAAACTTCCTGCTCACCTCCAGATTTGAAACCGCGACCGGGGAGAGAAATTTTCTTAAGTAACCGCCTTAACCGCTGAGCTACCAGCTCGCCTTGTTTTGAGGTATACGTGTGCTAAGTACTATCAAAATCAGATAAAAACTGTAGGTTTGTATGAACAACGTCGACAGAAATTAAGGTGAGGGGGAAAGGAGGAGAGGGTTTAGGTCTCTGAACATCAAACTTAAACAATATTTTTCTATTTGTTTTAACGTGTATGTATCCAAAGTTCTATCAAAATCCGATAAAAACTGTGTATTTCAAAAAGCGTCCAACGCGCAACACATCGCAGCATGTCGGTGAAGTGAATTCATAGATTTATCCCCAACCTACAGACTGTCTACAGAAGTTTTCCCTTCGAAAATAGTTTTAGGACAATTTTAATAGCTCCTCTATACATGCAGAATGTACCCTCTGATCCATAGTCCTGTTTGCCCATCGGGTCACTAAACCGGTACAGTAAGAGACGCTCGTGTGTCAGCCACTATCGCTACATCTCGCCACTCGCAAGACTTCAAGACAGAGTATTATTTTTGTTGCCAGGCTTTATTATTTTTTTTATTGTTATTCAATCAAAACGCCGACCACCCTCATTTTCCGGTTAGTCAAGCCCGTATTAAGGTAAAACGGCGAGGCTGTGCCTAGTATTACCATACAATGTTACACGACTCGTTTAAGAGGAGCTACACAATCCCCGGCCGCGCTACTATAATTCAATCAGGTAATTAAATCAGTATTGCTAATTATAGGCCAGTAATAACAGCGTGTCGCGCGGTGATCACAGCCATTACAGCGCTGCGCGAGCCAGGCTTTTACCTCGTTTTCGTGGTACGCTGGCAGTGAACACAGAGTGGCGAGGCTCGTCTCAGCCTTTAGTTATTTATTACTACGTCACGAGGGTTCCCATCCCCGTTCGGCCATGCAAATTTCTGTTTTTCACGGTTTCCCAAATTCACTCCAGGGTTATTATTTGAAAAGACATGACCAAATTTCTTCCTGTTCCTTGTCCCTAGTCGTTTTCCCGGCCATATTGGCCTCGACGTCGACAATATATAGAGTCATAAGGGAAAAAAAGAACTATCACATCATGAGCTGACATATGGGCGCTAAAACTAATCGCTTAGAACTAATTTTGGACTAACAAGGGGCACCTTTGACCTCGAACGCTCGGAATTGCACGAAAACATGTTTAGAATAACAAGCGATCATAAACAAAACAGTGGTGTGTGTCATTTCCATGCAGAACTCCGCACTTGTCTGCTAGCGCCATTAAAGAGCCATGAAAAGGGCCTATTGATGTGTGATTCCTGGTCAGATAATACAGATCGTACAACTAAACCAAACAAAGATGTTATGCTGAAGATGTTGCCACCGAAAACAACAAAATATTGCCAACCCCTTGACGTTTACTTCTTTCGGCAATATAAGCTCTACATCAGAAGGAATACTGATTTTTTACAAGTAAGACTACAAGGTTCCAAACCACAAGTGAAGATACATCATCGTTATTTCATCATGAAACTTCACTCTGTGATTTAAAATCAATTTGCTGCACCTACGTAGATATAAGCCTCTTCAGCCTATGTTCCAATACACTCGGCGTAAGCCACGATATTACATTGACATAATAACATCACCATTTGAAAATGTAATTAGTGTGGCTTTTGCTATTGCACTGTGTGAATGCGAAAGTGAATTGGAATGTGATAACGTGGCTTTAGTGAGGTGTGCATATTGTTCTCTTCCACTTTGTTTTAACCAATTCATTGAAATCCTGCATCTGCACTTTGAGGACTAATTTAAGCACTATCAGGCGTGTAGTACAGCCAGGGGCGGATCCAGGATTTGGGTTTGGGGGGGGGGGGCTTGGCTTGAGTGAATTTTGGTCCAGAGGGCTTGCCTTCAGTGGATTTTGGTTTTGAGGGGGGGGCTTGAATCGGCCATGGGGTAGTCTGTATAGCCTCCTCGGGCCTCGAATCCATAGAGCTAAAAAAAAAAAAAAAATAGTCTCCAAAATTACATACAGAGGTGGACCCAGATACTTTTGTACTTTTGGGGAGGGGCTTGAACCCCCTAATCCCCCCCCCCCACTGGATCCGCCCCTGAGTACAGCTGTATATGCATGTTTTGGGCTATATTAAGTACTTTAGGCAGAGAGTTTTTGGCACTGTTGGTTGAAAATGTAATGATACACTGACGTCATTGAATTACGTATAATTTCCTTCATATTGTATTGACATCTTGTTACTTGGTTCTCACTATTAAAATGTTACTTGAGGTAGAATTCAACGTTTTACATGGCAGTGACACATGCCACTGTTTTGTTTATGATCGCCTGTTATTCTAAACATGTTTTCGTGCTGTTCCGAACGTTCGAGGACAAAGGTGTCCCCTGTAAGAAGCAAATATTGTTGCGAAAACCTCATTATAAACTTGCAACAACAATAACGCATGTATTTAGAAAATCACTTCCAGTGCTGTGTAATGTGGAGACACAAACGGCGCGACTCCCAAGAGACGCGTATCCTACAGCAATGCTACCAGTCTCACGCGACCTGCCAGGAAGTCGGCCGCCAGTCACGTCTCTTGGGAGTCTAGTTAAACATGGCGGATGAACACGCGTTCAACGTTGAGTTTGTGGCTGACTTTGAGAAAAGAGTACGTGTAATCAATACCCAGTAATTCAGTAATTTTCTTTATCATTTTAAACAATATGAAACCGGTTTTAATTGATATTTAATAGACTGTTGTGTAAGATTTTGACAATGCTAGATCGTTACTTGTACTCATTTTCAGGGGTAGCGCAATATTATTCAGTTCAAAGGAGTAATTTAATTCAATTGCGATAGAGCACACGCAATTTCTTAGAGGTAGCAATCAGTCTTCATCGTATAATTAGTTTAAATAGTAACAAGGAATATTAATCAATGGCAAACATTTTTGAAGTCATCAGTCAGATGTTCTCGTATATGTGAAAGAATCGACGAACAGTTTAATAAGAAAAAGTTAAATTTATTTTTGTAAGTGATCATTTTATAGTAGCAACCTGCCATTTGATCAAGAAATCCAGGAAGTTGTGTATTATTTACTGTGAGAGAACGCTTTCTTCCGTAATAAATATCGAATCCTGTTGCGCATGGGTGGCGTAACATCAAGAAAACTAATTTAATTAATTAACATCACATTAAAATCTTGCACGTTTATTTATTTTTCATTACTTCTTATCACTAGAATTAACTTCAAAATTTCGTAAGTGATATATATCCTTTGGTAAATTTGTTAATTTATCTACTCTACATTTTCTCTGGTATATATGATTTAAGAATGGCACCACATTCTTTCTTTTTCTGTAATAGTTATAGTAAGAAAAGACGGTAGTGACATCATAGTCTCTTCATGAAAAACTATGTTAGAAGCCAGAACAGCGATGGTTGTAAGAACGGCTAGAGGCAGAGTGAAGAGACTGTGTCGCTTCACAGTATCCTCAGTGTGTGGTACTAGGTCGCCTGTGAGTATCATACTCGCAAGAAACTCAAATTGCGTCGCTTAGGAAACGCTCAGTGTGAAGAGATTTCGCAAACAGGTGGCAACTCATAGCTTTCTAAACAGAATAAGATCGCCAACCAATCATTGAAGCAGACGTGGGGATTAAAGCTTCACATCCTTAACACCTCATCACATTTCCATCACACTAAAGATGCTGCATTATTCGCGATTTAAATTGACTGGAAAAAAATGTACGAGCCTAAAAAGATTACTATTACTCTTTCTGTAAGCAACTACAGTTAACATGTCTCAAAGTGAACAGTAAGATCAGTCACTTTACTGGTTTCACATCACCACTAATGTCTTCGTGTTTGAAAATAGGAAGAAACATAGGGGAGGAGAATTTCCAACTGTGTTCGTCTCTTCCAGCCGTCCCTAGGTGGATCACGACCGACTCCAGCAATATCTCAGACTGTCGGGTCGTGATGGGAATACAGGACTTCCCATAAATACAAGAGGAGGTGGAGCACGGTAAAACAACTCAGAATCGCATATGGAGGGACATATGACCTCAAACGTAATAGACAAGGTACTAGAAATGAAAGGACAAAAGGCAGATACTGGGGGGAAAACATTTACTCTATTTTGCAATGTTACAGGTGATGCTCGAAGATTCCACCATTACTTTAGATACATGCTATACACCGCCGCCCCTTCAATTGGCTGCCAAAGTCGAAAACTAAAGATTGATAATGATTCTAATATGGGGAAGGAATTGCTTGTTGAAATGTAAATATCTTGCCATAACGTTTGATAACAAACTCAACAGGGCAGGACACATTGGGCGGGAGATACGACAAGGTTTCAAAGTCCTTCATTTACTGGGGAGAGTGATGTACCAGAGAAATGAGGGAATTTCAGTGCAGACCACGGGAGAAACGGTGGTGTAGTATGGAACTCACCTTTTTGGTCAAATTCATGTGTTGCAGAGTGTGCAAGGAAGGGCTGATAGTTTTTTTCCTGAAAATTAAAATGAACACAAGTCAATAACCGATATGATAAAGAGGCTGAAATGGTGTTCATTGGAAGACAGGGGGAGGATGAGGAGAGTCATTACACTTCGTCGACGTCGTGGTCATTAGAGGTGGGAAAGGAACGGAAAGAATTCTGCCATGGCCTTTTGAAGGAAGCATCCCGGTGTTCGCCTCAAGAGATTTGGGGAAACCATGGAAAACCCAGTCTGGATGCGCGGACGGGGATTCGAACCTTCGTCTTCCAAATGCGAGGCCAGAGCCTTACCGTTCACCCACCACGCTCGGTGCGTATATTGGTGATAAAGCGTCGAAAGATATTGTTAGAACAATTAAGAGAAGTGCATGGAAGGGAGAAGGGGAATAATTTACCTAAAACACCGAAAGAATTTAAGATTCCTGAGGGCAATTGCTGGCGCGTACAAAAAAGGGGAATAATTGGTCTGTGGGGAAATAGCCATCAGAGCGTGCACTGTATCTAAATTAATTCGTTGACTAAACGCCACACTCAAATTATCAGCCACACGTAGTCCATAATGCGGAGGGGCATTTCACTTGGTGAGGAACATCCTGAAGTAATCCTGATAGATGCGATACCTCCACTGTCACGAACAGCGCCGCGTAGCGACAAACGGTGTAATTTCGGGTCATGCATCCACGTATGATTCTGAATCAATTTGATGCTTTCCACCTGCTCTTAAAATTTGTACTTGTTTTTATGGTACACATTATACTCGTCGGCTGCCGCCTATAGGTTTCTCCCATCCGAAATACTACTTCTGCTTTTGATATTGTCAACCTCTTTCCGGACTTTTGTCAGTCCAGTGCCAAAAAAACTTTTGGTTCTAATGTTTCGGATGCACTTAATCCTTCCACTTGTAGTGTCTGTGAGATTCCTCATTTCCATTATGCCTTATTCCCAGACGACGCGCTAATTAGTACTTTGTTGTCCAAAACATGCAACATGAAACACGTATGTCTGATGAAGCTATTGTACAGTGCATGGCGAGTTATGTATTTTATTAGGCCAGACAGTTGGAGGAATTTCATGCAAGTCCTTATTAACAATGGAGGAGACAGTCATGTCCTGAGAACTTACACTCCTGTCTGTGAAAATTTCAAGAAAAAGACATGTGATTACAACGAAGTTTATTCCACGCGTAAGGGACATGACAGTACACAAATGATTAGTTACAGAACTGTCCTACAATTTGACCGTGAGAATTCAGTACGGTGAGAAACCGCCACGTTCTGCAATCGGAACCTGTAGACATAGTGGCAAGGAGTCAAAGAGACACTCGGTATTTTATTCCTTTGTTGCTTATGGCTTTACATCTCGTCGACGTCGAGGTCATTAGAGGCGGGAAATAACAAGGGGCAAGGAAAAGGTAGGAATTTGGCCATGGAGTTTTGAAGGAATCATACCGGCATTCACCTGGAGTGTTCGAACCCTAGTCCTTCCTGGATTTGTTGCTGCCACTTTGTAGGTGCGTCTACAGAACATGGTCAGTGGTTACATGGGGTCCAGAACGATCATGTTGTCTACCGACCACATCCCAAACATATTCAATGGGTGACATGTCAAGTAAACGTTCAGGTCGGGGAAACAATAGTATCCGTCGTTCTTCCACATTGCTCGCCTGCGTGCACGCCGTATCTCTGCTATCTTAATCACTTGTTATGGTTCCAGTGCACTCCGATTTTCGAGTGATTCACACTGTTCGTCCTGAGTGCTGCAATCTTCACAGTCAGCAGTGTGGTAGAGTCTTTGCTGCTCGTCATTAAATACAGCGCTTAAGAACTAATTATATTTCAAGTCATGGTATGTGGGAAAGATAAAAACTCTAAAATTAAAATTAAAATTAATGGAGAAACATTTGCAGGATGTGCTAGAGTTCTGCTACCTAGGAAGCAAAATCACAAAAGATGGAAGTAGCAAGAATGATATAAAATGCAGGATAGCTCAAATAAAAATAGCGTTCAACAAAAAGAAACGAATTTTTACAATAACTAATATCAGCTGGACAACGAGGAAAAGACTATTAAAAGCATATATCTGGAGCATTGCCCTGTATGGATGTGAAACCTGGACAGTTGGTACAGAACAGAAAAGCATATTAATTTCATTTGAGCAATGGTGTTACAGACGGATGTTAAAGATTAGCTGGAAGGACAAGATTACTAATGAGGAAATTTTTGAGAAATCGGGAGAGTATAACTCTATATGGAAGAGTATAAAAACGCTGAGGACAATATTAACTGGACATATCTTAAGACATGAGAGCTTATTAAAAACAGTAATGGAGAGAATGGTAGAAGGAAAGAGATATCGAGGAAGACCACGTTTGAAATACATCCAGCAGATAATGGAAGATGTTGGCTGCAGGAGATATAGAGGAGGGCAGAGATTAGAGCTGAATGGAAAACTGCCGCAGACCAATCCCAGGATTGACTACCGTAGAAGAAGAAAGATATTTCAAGGCTTGTTTCTCAAGAAATGGCCTAACTTAATTAACATTCGTTCGCTACTTAAAACAATGTTTCCAAACCAAACGCAAAGTAGAAAGCAGAATCTAATATTCGGATAATGCATCGCTTATTAGGGGAACCAACGTTGATACCAGTTTTCCAATTGAACCAGGTCATCTAGGTCAAAGATCGACGCATAGTAATGGGGGACAATATTGTGCTGCGTCTCACGGTAAGGCGGGTTCATCTTGATCTGGGAGCGCTCCAATCCATCTGTCGAGCACCTCGCATTAATCTCCTGCAATTGTTTCCAGGGCCCTGACAAGAATATCACAAGTCCATGAACTATGTGCAACAGCATCACTACTGTCTTTCTTACTCACAATGTTAAAATCTGTAATTGTGCTGTTCACCTTAACAAACAAACTTCATTGCGAACTACATACTTTCAACACTCGTTTACAATAAGGCTAGCTTTTTATGTGCAAAGTAGTAAGATATGTTAGCTGTCTACATTACACCAACAAATATTTGAGAACAACGTCATCCTATTGAGAGGAATGAATAATTCTATAATGATAGACCCTACTCTTGCAGATACTTACTAAACACTTCAAGAACAATAATTAAAATGTGACTAACTTATGAAACGATATTCCAGGTTGTTTCCTATCTGGTCTGTTTGTGAAACTGTGGGCAGCACAAGCGGGCATAGCAAAAAACTTTGAAATATTAGAAAATGAAATATTCACAGCAGCAAAAGCGGTGCAAACAGCGCAATGTCTTGGGAAATCTATTATGGCCGCCGCGCATGCGCAGTAGGAGCCGAGTTTTTATATGAGGTTTCACCGTTTTAGCGGTATTTCGCCTCCTCTCTCTTTCTTCCTCCATGACTGCACCGCGTAGATAATGTCACGTGGCATGAGTTTGTGCTTCACTGTACGGAAGTTGTAAAGATTCGTTAAATGAGTAAAGAAATTTGTTTGAATGCATTATGAGTGTATAAAAAACTGATTCAAGGAGCGGCGTTTCTTAAATTCAATGATATATGATGAAAACAGTGTATTTTCATTTTTTTTTCTTCGTAACAATACTTTCGTTTGTTGGTGGTTACCTAATTAACTATATTAATGAAAATTACCTAAGGTGACGGCTAGCATGTGTTGAGTGATGAAACATAGGCCTGAATCATCCAATAACACGCCGTCATCACCAGTCAGTTAGGTACATGCTTCTTCGATGGCGGTCTTCGTAAATGCCTACTGCGAATGCATATAAGGAAATATAAAGTCTTTAAATCATGGAAGAAGCCGATTCCTACTTATAACAAAGTATTCACAAACTGCCTACGAGAGAAACATAGTCGGTTCAAGTGCTTTTCAAAGGGCGCCCTTGTCTTCTTATATCTATTAAATGAGTGGTCTGGGGGCTCAATGTCTAAGGCTTCTGACTGGAGACAGAAAGGTCCCCGGTTCGAATCCCTGTCTCGGCAGGGCTTTTCAAGAGCCCTTAACCCTTCCTTATCCGCTTGCACAGCTTGATGAGTAATGTGAAGTACGACAGGAAGATTAACTTGTTCGAATATTATACTAGACTGTGGGTCCCATTTACCGGCTAGGCTTACCGGGTTATTTTAGTTAAGGAGTAAAGGAACTCCCGTCCTACCCGGGATACTAGGCTTAGTATGCCTCCTACGTGACGATCAGACATACCCGCGGATTGAGGACCGCGTTTAATGTAACAGAGATGTAAACGCGGGCTGAGTTTTTTTTTTTTTTTTTATTTTTTATTTGAACTTAGCTTTTTGATACACCACACAGTCAGCCTGGCAGCTTCACAGACACATTGTTACATTAACTTTACAAATAAGTTGTTACATTAGATATGCAGGATGATTAAAAAAACGTAGATAAAATGACATGGTAGATCTGTCATACAATAAAGATAAAAAAAAAATCGCATAGGAACAGAGGGTCGCAAACGCCTGTAGAGGGCGCTTAGAGCCACGAGAGGGCGTTGCGATACAAACACGAGCCACCGCGATCACCAGACCAGTCTCCCTTGGATTTTTTGTTGTGGGGATTTTTAAAAGGACTTGTGTATGAAACACCTGTTGAAACGCAGGAAGACTTGGTAGGAAGAATCGTTGGGGCAGCCGGATGTGTTCGAGATACACCTGCTATCTTTGAGAATGTGCGCCGTTCCATGCAACGGAGATGCCGGGCTTCTCTCGATGCATCTGGCAAAAACTTTGAGCATCTGCTGTAGGACTCAACATTTGGCTTGCATTAGTCGCATGTGAGTGAGTAATTATCAATAAAATGATCCTGTAATGGTTTTGTTTCTTCTCTTTGTGTCAGTATTATTTTAGACGCCCTGTAGCGGCTCCGGATCGCAGTTGCGACACTCTGTTCCTATGCGATTTTTGATTCTTATTTTACGACTAATCTACAATGTCATTGTCCACGTTATTTGATCCACCCTGTATATATAGGGTGAGTCAAAAAGGACTTTACAAGTTTAGAATGATATAGAAATTTATTGAGATAACTTACAGAATCGGTACGTGTGTCATTTTGTAGGAAACAACCTCCAGTTTGATTCACGTGTTGCATCAGTACACATTCCACCACCTGGCGGGGTGAAGCAGCTGGTGTTCGTGGCCGCTGTGAGTGACGCAGCAGTGCTGGCAGTCCCGTGTCGCCCACGCGGCTAATCACCGCCCCTGTCTGCTGTCTTTTGATAGCGGCACAGTGTTTTTCTGTCGCGCGACGCCCGCGCCGGCTAATTCCCACGTAATGGACGTGACCTTGCGGAAGGCCGTCGTCACGCAACCTGTACGCTACAGTGCCTCCAGCAAGTCCCGCTCCCCACGCGTGCTGTTACAGTATGTACAGAGTCCAGGAGCTGCACATCCGCATCCACAAGTGCTAAACTTACGCGCCTCCGTATCCGCATCAGCAACTTTTAATGCGGAATTATAGTGGATGTTTTGTTAACATTGCAATACACATATACACTGAAGAGCCAAAGAAACTGGTACACTTGTCTAATATCGTGTAGGGCCCCCGACCACAACGCGACGTGGCATGGACTCGACTAATGTCTGAAGTAGTGCTGGAGGGAATTGACACCATGCATCCTGCATCGTTGTCCATATAGCCGTAAGAGTACGAGGGGGTGGCTCTTCTGAACGGCACGCTGCAAGGCATCCACGATATACTCAGTAATGTTCATGTCTGGGGAGTTTGGTGGACAGCGGAGGTGTTTAAACTCAGAAGAGTGTTCCTGGAGCCACTCTGTAGCAATTCTGGACGTGTGGGGTGTCGCATTGTCCTGCTGGAATTACCCAAGTCCGTCGGAATGCACAATGGGCATGAATGGATGCAGGTGATCAGCCAGGATGCGTACGTACGTATCACCTGTCAGAGTCACATCTAGACGTATCAGGGGTCCCATGTCACTCCAACTGCACACGCCCCACACCATTACAGAGCCTCCACCAGCTTGAAAAGTCCCCAGCTGACATGCAGGGTCCATAAATTCATGAGGTTGTCTCCATACCCGTACACGTCCATCCGCTCGATACAATTGGAAACGAGACTCATCAGACCAGCCAGGCAACATGTTTCCAATCATCAACAGTTCAATGTCGGTGTTGACGGGTCCAGGCGAGGCGTAAAGCTTTGTGTTGTGCAGTCAGCAAGGGTACACGAGTGGGCCTTCGACTCCGAAAGCCCATATCGATTATGTTTCGTTGAATGGCTGCACTTCTGTCACGTTGAACGTTTCTCTTCAGTCATCGTTGGTCCCGTTCTTGCAGGATCTTTTTCCAGCCGCAGCGATGTCGGAGATTTGATGTTTTAGCGGATTCCCGATATTCACAGTGCACTCGTGAAGTGGTCGTACGGGTAAATCCCTAGGGGGCATCCACAAATTACGTGAGGTGTTTTTCCGGATTTCTGGACCCCCCTAGTGAGATTTCGTGAGATCTGGCCCAGAACTACCCCCCCCCCCCCTCTGGTGAGATCTGGTCCGGTGAGCACCCCCCCCTCCTAGAAATCGCCCTAGAAACTTTTGTAGACCTTTTTCTTTTTTTTTTTAGGTCACACTCTAATTTTTTTTGACGAAATACCCTCCTAAAATCGACTTTGGCGCAAATTGTAGACCTTTTTTTTGGCTCTACTGTACCCAAATTTTTTGCAAAATCTGACGTGAGATTTCCGTAGACCCCCCCCCCTCCCCTCTGGTGAGATTTCACAGACACCCCCCCCCCTATTTCACCTCACGTAATTAATGGATGTCCCCCTACCTCATCGCTTCCTCGGAGATGATGTGTCCCATCTCTTGTGTGCCGACTATAACACCACGTTCAAACTCACTTAAATCGTGATAACCTGTCATTGTAGCAACAGTAACCGATCTAATGCCTGCGCCAGACACGTGTTGTCTTATATAGGCGTTGCCGACCACAGCTCCGTACTCTGAGTGTTTACATATCTCTGTGTTTGCTTACGCATGCCTATACCAGTTTCTTTGGTTCTTCAGTGTATATGTTTTTCTTTTATCTTTGTACGACCCTATCGTCTCTTAGCTAGAAAAAACGTGGTTGTTTCCTTTCTTACGATACTGTAACAAAAGTAACAATTAACTGAACTATGTTGATAACGATATTATTATCTAGGCACCAACTTACAAGTATGAATTTTCATAAAGCGGCCTAATCACGGTACAACTTGTAGAACCTTCCTGTAGAACTACCGTAGGATGCGCTCACCCATTCACGCTACTAGAAGGGGTCCAACAAAATGATCCAAGCAGTTCTTTCCGCTCGTACTTTCTAGCGGCGCACCAGTGTCCTTATCGCACACTCGTAGGTGTTTTCTCCAATAAAGAGCCAACGCAATAACTTGTTGGGCGGCACGGGCCAGTGTTGGTTATTTGGGACTCCAGCCACAACCAAGACGTCCTACATGTACTTAGTCCTGCAACCCCTTTCTCGGTCCAACAAGAGTCCTACATCGGAAAATCGGATCATCGCAGTTCCTTCAAAGTTACCGAGCGTGGTGGGTGAGTGGTTAACGCTCTGGCTTCACATTTGGAAGGACGCCGGTTCGAATTCCCGTGCGGGAATCCAGCTTTGGGTTTTGCATGGATTTCCCAAATCACTCCAGGCGAATGCCGGGATGATTCCTTCAAAAGGCCATGGCCGAATTCCTTCCCCAACCTAGTCCCCAGTCCCGTGCCGCCTCTAATGATTTCGACGTCGACGAGGCGTAAAGCCAAATGTGGACAAAAATCCTACAAGTTGTACTGTGAATGGGCCGCTACAACGGTGGAAAGGCGGGTGGCGGGCACGGAGATGTGCGGTGGCGTGGCCTCGTGCTTGACGCTTGAATTAGTCGATCCGCGAACTCCACAAAGTTCATACGATAAAGATTGTTTTTGTTGACGCGTGCGTAGTAATGTAAACAATTTAATTCACTTAAATCAGCCAACGTTTTTTGTTGCTAAAGAATGAGGCAGAAAATAATATGACAGTATTAGATGGAAATAGACTTTACTTATGGAAAATGTAGAATTTGTGATAAGAGTCTAATTATTTTGGTTTCAAGTTTATTTTTTGATAAAACATTAAAATCTAAATAATTATAAGGTCACGGGTCGTACTGCGTGAAATGATCTGATCCATTTCTTAATAGTATGGAAGCAAACTGGACATTGTCAATGATTTTCGTTAGCACTTTCTAATATCCAACCTGGAATAGATAATCTTGTAAATATAAATGCCAGTTCATCCTTCCTACTGATTTATTTTTCTTTGTTACTTCTCTTCAGTAAATTTAAAGTTTGTAACTGTTTACTTTTTTTCGAAAAAATTAAATATTTAATTTTGTAGCAATTAAAAATATATATATATATATATATTTGGTTTCATACTTGCTTTCTAACCAGCGTGGTGACTGACCCGTCTCTAGTCTCGGGAGGACGTGAGTTGGATTCCCTATCTGGTCATCCGGTATTGGGTTTTCCCTGGTTTTCCAAAATCACTCGAGAAGATTACCTGGATGGTTCCTTCAAAAGGACATGACTGAATTCCTTACCGTTCCTTGTCCCCAGTCCTTTCCCGCCTCTAATCATCTCGACGTCGACGAGCCGTGAAGCCATAAGCAAAAAAAAAAAAAAAAAAAAAAAAAAAAAAAAAAAAAAAAAAAAAAAAAAAAAACTGATAGTGCCCCAAGTTTATTTTTATTTTTTAAAGATATACCAAATGTTCAGACTTTTTCCCGGTTACCGTTTATGAGTGTACGATCGTTAGGGTCTAACAACCGCTGCCCTTTTCAATTGACCGTTCATCTGTTTGAAACTGATTTATCGGAAAATTGTTATTGATAGCACTCATCGATTGCTTTAAGTGCAGCTGATAATAGTAGCAATTTCTGCTGTTTTTCGAAACTAATTTTCAGAATAACGACTAACCTGAAAAGTCGGTGGTAACGCCTGGTTCTTGTAATCACCGGGACTAGGGTTCGATCCGATTTTCTTGGTCGGGACGGCTTCTAAATACAGAGCATTGGATGTGGTCTCGTTATTCCAACAAATATGTCGTCGGGATGTATTAAATGTCGAACGGAGTTGAAACTATGTTCAACGTAAAGAGACAGGGTGGTGAACAGAGAGGTTGTATTGTACAAGTATTTTTTACAACGCAGTGCGGCGGTACACCCGAGAAGATTACATCGCAAGCCGTATGTTGGGGATGAGGATTGGAAGGATATTGGTCGGAGAATTAGCAGTAATGTGTTGAAGGAAAGAGATGATCGTAACCATAAGCTGGCACTGGACTTCAGGAGTATCGGAGGGGGGAAATTTTCTTTCGTAGGGATGGGAGTTCGGAATCGCAATAAATTACAAAGGGAATTGATGAATAATTGAAAAAAAAACACTGAATGAATTTAAAATTTTTATACGGGAAAAGCAGGAAGAAGGGGAAACTGCAATCAAAGAGTTTAACGTAGAAAAACAGGAAATGGGAAAACAGTGTCGGGAAAATTGCCACCACACGTATTTTCCATTGCAATAATAATAATTAAAAAAATGAAACGAGTATATGAATTGCTTCTTCTAGGGATTCGCCCGTTGATCATAGGATGTTCGTGATAACATTTAGTTATGGCGACTGACTAGCAGTTTCGAATTTGGTGAATTTGGATTGAAAATTAGCAAAATTACTCCTAAATCAACTCGACTTACTGCAAGAAACAAGACCATCCATCACATTAATTAACAACATATTGCTCTTTGTGACTGTATTATTTTTTAAATTAAAAATCCTTATTTTTTTTATAAGGGGGTTCGTAATTGTGTGGGAAATTTAATAGAGATAGATTGAGCTATAAGTTTGAGAAACCGGCTTCTAGGGCATACTAGTCAGATATGAGACATATCCCGATAGATAACTTTCTCGCGCGTGAATTGTTGACGAGAGCGTTATGAAAGACATATTATGACGAATGTAGCGTTCAAATTACAATCGTGTATCTGCGATAATATTGTCATTGAAGTCGTTACGAAATATACAACCTTTTATTATCTTGTGCTTTTATCTTCGATAATATTGCTGTTGAAGAGGTGACGTAATATACATCCGTAGATTATCTTGTGCGTTTATTTCATTCTTCTGTATCGGTGAACCGAATGATTATTGGCTGTTAAGCCATCAAAAGCTGATAGACCTACGCGTGCTATTTTTAACGAAGATTGCGTCAATAAAGGTAGCTCTCTTCAAACACACGTGGTTTATTTCGCACCACAAGTGCTGAAAATGACGATACTAAAATTAAAATAAACTGTACTGTTGTTTCTATTGCCTCGTTTTCCATACTACGGAGCAGTAAAATCGTTAATTGCAGGGGCATTTAAATCTAAATTATAATTTATTATCAGTTTCCGGCTGCTTTGATCGCGCGAAACTTGGTGTGCGTTTTCCTTTTGTTTTTCCTTTAGTTTCCGTAGTAGAGGGGAAAGAAAGATATCAACAGAATCCTAATGAGGAGTGTTTATCTCTGTTTTAGCGTGGTCTTTGGTCGATATCTAGAAGGAGTGTTCATGGAGGAAGGAATATATGGAGACGAGATAACGCGAAATCCGTGAAACCTCGTGAAAAAACTGTGCCTGCGCGGCGGACATCGTAGGACTACCAAAACATTGGGCTGGTTGCACTGTGTCAGCTGCTGAGAATAGTTCATTTTCTAATATTCTTAAGTTTTTTATAATGCCAAGTTGTGATGCATATGGTTGCACAAACAGACGAGATAGGAAAAAACCTGGAATAGCGTTTCATAAGTAAGTCATATTGTAACTATCGTTCTTGAAGTATCTGACAGGCAACCGCAACGTTAGTGCCATTCGTTATAAATTTATTCATTGCTCTCAATAGGATCATATTATTCTCAAATTTTTGTTGGTGTAGTGTAGACAATTAGCATATGTTACTATTTTGCACCTGAAAACCTAGCCTTATTGTATACAAATGTTGGAAATTTAATTTAAACGGGTCATGTTTACATCGCGACACAGTGAATATGGTATTCTGCATGCATTACTCACGTTTAAGTTTACACTGAAATTGCACGATGAAATTAATCGTGATAATTTGTGCTGTGCGAACTACTAAACGTGATGAAATAAACTTTATTGACGGAAATGTAGTTCGCGATGCATTTCTTGTGTGTAGATGTGTCTACATAGTTCGGTTTTGTAGCGGCAATATTAATGGAAATGTTGGCAGGTTGAAATGCGGTGTATACAATTTATTTATTATTAGCTGTTAGCTTCTGATTTTTGAATGTACTGATTTTTCTAGCAAAATTATATAGGCCACTACCAGTACAATATCTTCTAAGTAAGCTCAGAAACAATGAGGTTTTATGAAGTATTAATTTTTTTTAAAGCTCTAAACATTGACTTATGCTTTTTTTAATTTCAGATATGACTTGTTTCTGTTTGTAAATATGTCGACAAGTATATTTCTAGATTTTGAAATCTTCCTTGTCAATTACTGAAATAGAATGTGAAAATATAACCTATTTGAACATCAACTAAAATTTAAGGACTGTAGAAATAAACAGTTTGTTATTCAAGTTAAAAAGAATTACCTGCTCATTAAGTTACGTCCGAATTCATCATCAAATATGGATATGGCGATAGTTTTTTTCTGGTCCAGGCCGCATTTCAACCTAACCACGTCAATTTTAAGGTACAATATCTCGAGAACTAAGCGAGATATCAAAAAATGTTATTCTTTACTTTCAGTTTCCCTCATCGAGTTACATAAGAATTCGTCATCAAATTGCGGCGCCACGGTTATCGTTGAATCCCCTCATAACCTAACAACCTCACTTTTGAGACAGTATGTCTCGCGAACTAAGCGAGATATCGAAACATTTTATTCTTTATTTTCGATTTGTATCGTCGTGTTACATAAGAATCTATCACCAAATTTGACTTTGGGGACACGTTTCTTCTGAATTTCAACCAGAAACTCCACTCTTTTGAGACAGTATATCTCGAGAACTAAGCACGATATCAAAAATTTTATTCTTCATTTTTGATGTGTCTCGTCGAGTTACATAATAATCCAGCATCAAATTGCGGTTCCACGGTTGTCTTATGATTCCCTTGAGGTTTTTGTGCATATTTTCGTGTTTCTCTGGTCAAGCAATATGGCGGCCTCCCCTCCCCACTTGTCTCCACCCGGTTTCACTCCAGTATGTGGCGAAGGTCCCTTGCGTCGTCTCCATATATTCCTTCCTCCATGGGAGTGTTCATCTGAGACGCATTGTGATCTGTGTTAGGTGCCCCGGTCGTAAGATACACCCCAGATTTTGACCTGGACCGTCAGCTTACAAATTGCAAAAACTCCATCCAGGTTGGTTCGGTAGTGCTTGCGTGATGCCTGGATTAAGCGAAAGACAGACGCACCCCTCTTACAGGTTTATATTAGTGTAGACAGATTCAGAAAATAATACAACACAAGTAAATTACACACTACAGTTTTTCACCATTGTCTACCTCCATTTCAAGGCGGTGGTGAAGATTTCCTCTGCTACAATTCAATTTTCTGTTTGTGGCTGTTTTGTGACGTCGAGAGGGCGTTCTTGGCTGCTACATTCAGAAGCTTTACTTTTTTTTTTTTTTTTTTTTTTTTTTTTTTTTTTTTTTTTATATAGGCTTTTATCTCTGACAAGATTTCCTAACCAGCGTTTCATGAATTCCTGCTGTTTTCACCTTTTCTTTTGGATGAAGTTAGTAACACGTCGTGCCTCACTTGGTAAAATTTCTGCTTCAGTCATATCTGTCAAGCAAATGTCAAACAAACAACATCGAACGAGCATTTACTACTCCAACAATTAAGTTCGCGAAGTCATCCTGAAAAAAATACTGCTTGCTTTAGAGTACCTTATTACGGCACACGTTTCGGGGGAGGGAGGAAAAATTCCCAACGAGTGCACTACAGTCGTCTAAGGAGGCCCCTGAGACACAGGGAGCCCCCTCACTAAAAGGCCCTCACTGCTCAGGGGGGCCCCCCAACCACTGCTCAAGGGGCCCCTACCAGCGACACAAAGCAAAAAAAAATGGCAAAATAAATTTTTTGCACCTGGGCCCTTGTTGACCTAGCTACGCCACTGGTTCTGTTTTAATGAAGTTATAAAATAAAAATGCAAAATTTCTTTAGTCATAACGTTGAGACAGAGGGGTAAAAAAATAATAATAATAAAATATGAAATTAATATTACATAATGCATAGATGGCCCTCTAATGCGGGATACCGCCGTGACAATCTTCAAGCAATATTAAAGGTCAGGAATAGTCATGTTCTCCATATCGTCAAATTACCGTGCGTCATTTTAAAACTTCTTTGGTCCTCTGGCAAAGAAGGAAGTCGCTGGGAGCTGGGTGTGGAGGAGCGTTTTGCGACAGGTATTCGTTTCCCTGTCGATACCTCCCAGACACACCGTGCAATGTGCTCAGGTGCATTTACTTCGTGATGAAAAGTTCTGGTCGTTTGTATACCAGGTCTTTCACGCTACCTGTGCAGGACACACAAAATGTACATTTGGTTGATTGTTTGACGAAATGAGGCAATGTCTTCCTCTATTCGATTCGTTGTTGCACGTTGAAACCTACATTTGTAAGTAACTTGTTCCCTCGCCTCAAGAAACCGTTTTGTAGGATTTTTACACTGCTGTTTTATTGATAGTTTGCTCTCATTACCTTAAATAACATTGCCCCAATTTGGTATCGTTCTTGGCTTTTATCAAGGTTTGTTCTTAGCTCTAATTCCACCTCAGACATTTTCAATACATCGCCCATACATACGCATAGACGGTAATTCAGGACACTCAACCCCACGGTTGCCAACCAATTTGAAGACAAAAATATTCTTTGGAAGATGAAAGAAAGTACAGGGTGACTCAAAAAGGACTTCACAACTTTGGAATGATATAGAAATTTGATAACTTACAGAAGCGGTAGACGTGTCATTTTGTAGCAAACAACCTGGAGTTTGATGCACGTACTGCATCAGTACATGATTCCGCCACCAGGAGCGCCACTGTAGTATTGAGTTAAAATGGCTACTTTCACTGGTGCGGAGCGTGCTTGCTGTGTGTTTTGACTTCACACCACTGGATTTCTTTCTCTAGGATTTCATTAAAGATCGTGCGAACGTTCCTTTCCAATCAAACAATTTTGCCGATCTGAAAATTCGAATCTACGCTGCCGTTGCACAAGTTACGTCCGATTTGCTGAAACGAGTGTGGGAATTAAAAAGATGACGTGCGATTTCTGCCGACCCCCCCCCCCCCTCCTACCTTGGTGAGATTTTGTCGGACTCTCCCTCCTATTTCACCTCACGTAATGAATGGACACCCCCTGAGGAGGGCGCTCAATGTCTAGCCGCAATATGCTACCGTCTCCACCCCTGTGTTGGAGCAAGGCACTCTATTGTCCTGGGGGTAAGTAAATAACCCTAAAAGCGAAGGAACCACCAAGAATTTGTCAATGGCATAGAATCCAAATGGCAAAAGGATACCACTACATTAAAGAACCATAGCTTATCCTACGTAATAGCTATAGTACATGGATGAAGTCTTCTGAAGTTAATTACAGAGGAGTTCATGGGAACTGCTTCAAATCAATCTTCCGGCTCTTAACTGATAGACGAAGATGCGGGTAGTATTTTGGAGGTGAACGGTTGGTGGTGCTGACGAGCTGAGCCGAGGTGAGACAAAGCTCTCGTGCTCAGACCCCGGCGCGGCGCCGCGCGGCTGGCTTTGTTTGCGGCGGCGCTCGTGCGTGAAGCCGCGCACCTCGTCGACCTCCAGACACTACACTACACCTACCACACCATCAGCCGGGCCTCCCAGCGAAACGTCTCAAATCTGTGTATACAAACTGCGTGTGTCTCAGTGTTTGAAATAACATTACGTAAAAACTACAGCAGTAATTTGGATAGCGTTTTCATATTCTGAGAGCTTAATGTATGCAATTATATCTTATGGAAGCGTCGGGGGGTGTCCATTAATTACGTGAGATGTTTTACCAGAATTTCGAACTCCCCCCCTTTCTGGTGAGACTTCATGACATCTGGTCGGACCCCTCCCCCTCTAAAATGGCGTGAGATTTTGATGGAGACCCCCTCCCCCTTTCTAATCGACCTCGTAACTTTTTGAGACTTTTTTTTTAGCTCTTCGGCCCTTGGGAGAAATAGGGGGGGGGGTCCGGCGAAATCTCACCAAGGGGGAGGGGAGGGGTCAACGGAAATCTCACGTCAGGTTTCGAAATTTTTTTTTGACTGTAGAGCAAAAGAAGAAGGTCCACAAATGACGCGAAAATCGATTTTAGGGGGGTATTTCATCGAAAAAACTGGGGGAGTAGCCGACTTTAGAAGGGTGAGACTTAAAAAAAAAGGTTCAAAAAGTTGCGAGAGCGATTTCTAGGGGGGGGGGAGGGTCTTACGGACCAAATCTCACCAGAGGGGGGAGGGAGGGTAGGACCAGATCTCACCAGAAGGGGCGGGGGATCCGGAAATCCGGAAAAACACATCACGTAATTTACGGATGCCCCCTACTAGATTTTCAAAACCTCACGTGAGCTTTCCGTTCACCCTCCCCTCCGCCCTCTCCACCCTATTTCACCTCACGTAATTAATGAATTCCCCCTGAGACTCTATGTGACCGACGATCGTAACAGAAAATTATAATCATTTCAAGACGTGACAGATATGCGCTAAGATTTGGTTAACGTTCCGCCCTCGCATTTGTGATAACGCGGGTTCGACAGCGTCCGGGCATCCAGATTCGGGTTTTCCATGGTTTCCCCATATCACTCCATGCTTCCTTGAAAAGGCCATAGCCGAATTCCTTCCCGCTCCTTGCCCGCAGTCCTTTCCCGCCTCTAATGACCTCGACGTCGACGAGGCGTAAAGGCATAAGCAAAAAAATCTGTATTTGAGATGAGCTCTCATAGTAAAAAAATACTGACAAATAATCACACATACTACTATCTTTGGATTCTGTTTATATTTTCGACTTTGGTTATTTATTTCGTCAGTTTTCTGAAACGTAGGAAATGTGTTAATCAAATCACCACATGATAGATTAGTAATTCTATAAACGTAACGGAAATGTGATTTCTAATTTAATGCAAATACCTTTGTGCTTAATATCGATATTAAAATATGATAGCGTTTGACTGCTTTATTTCGCAATAGCATTTAAATGTGGGAATGTTTTAGTTAACTGTTACAAAAATGATATTTTTTCTTGTGACCACACATGTAATCCTAACCAAAGTTATTCTTACTGAAATAATTCCAAACTTCTTTGTGGATTAGGATATTACTAATATACAATAATCATCTCTAAGTTTTGGTATGGATAATTTTTCACGTGGCTTTAATGTCTTATATTTCATATTACGTTAAAATGTAAATGATAAAAAAATAACTTTCAGACATCAGTATGAGAACCAAATATAAGATATAAGGGTAAGTTTTTAATTGACTTTTACATTTTTTGCTTCTCTGTTATAAATGTGAAAGCAAACTGCGTTTCCCTGGTGATTTGAGGAAGCATTACGTATAAACTATCCCACCAATTTGGATGGCATTTTCACAGTTTTAACACTTAATGGTCTGTCTTAAAATCTTCGGTATACTTTACGAGTTTACGTGATCAGGGAACGGTGCAAGAAATAATAATTTGTTCTTACTGAGAACAGACAGGCTCCACAGATCACGCTGCATCTCATATGAACACTCCTTTACGAGAAACCCTGCCAAAGATGACGCTACAACACAAATAAACACGCCACGATTCGATTGCGTCAATGTTTTATTTTTTGACAATGTAAATTTTAGTTATTTATTTCTTCAGTATTTTGAAATGTAATACATTAGAATACAAGGAGAACATTATTGAAACCAATACATCAATGATTAAACCTCCAATAAGAGCGATTTAATAGTGGAATTTAATTTTACTTTCTTACTAGAGGAAAAATAATATGAAAACGGATTACTAAGCAAAGCAAGGTCCGCTAGTTATAGTTATAAAGTTAGTTTGGTCTCTAATGAAAGAAACAGTGCTTGATCTACCGTGACCAGCCTGTAGTGTCAGGTATCAGAGTGAAACAGACAGAATGGCATAACCCTCGCGGTTTTCTGGTTTGCTTTTACAACCGAAAGCCAGTGTGAAAATCAGTTACATTAACGAACGGAATTGGCAGAGGAAAGGTGCACATCCAATGTGACAAATCACTACAGATACCGCTATAAGTTCGAGAACAGATGATTGAGCATACCAAGAAAACCGTATAAACAAAAAGAGCAAAATAGTTATTCAAAGCGGCGCGTAGAGGGTTAGCGGTAAAGCTGGGCCTGGAATTCGGGAGAACGTGGGATCGAATCCCCGTCCGCCCATCCAGAATTCGGTTTTCTATTGATGCTCGATATCACTCCTGGCGAATGCCGAGGATGGTTCCTTCAAGAGGTCTCGACCTAATTCCTTCCTGTTCCGTGTTAACTTTCATTTCTAACCCTAATAGGATCCACGTTGACGAGTCCGTAAGCCATAAAAAAAGATGTTATTTTAATGCTCCTCCCGTTGGTTGCGGCACAGTGATGCTGTTCGACTCTTGACACGGGTGTTAGCTGGTTGGAGCCCTGGTGAAGGAAGAAATTTTCACCATCAGAACTTGGCCGGCAGGGTGGGAGAGACGAGGGTGTACATCATCAGATTGTGTACCACGGCATACAGCGTTGTTGATGATGATTGGTGGGTCCTATTGGAAGTTTTTTTTTTTTTTTTTTTGTTTTTTTTTTTTTTTTTTTTTTTTTTTTTTGCTGTCATCAGTCTTTCGACTACCTTGATGCAAACCTCCATCCCTGCCTATCCTGTGCTAACCTCTTCATCCCTACATATCCCTTACAATCCACGTCCCTCAATTATCTGTGAGGTGGTAGGTAGGTTGGCAAGCATGTGGGCGCATGGTTACAATTGTCTCAGTCTTGTTTATTACAATAAATACCAATACAATACAACCTTACACAACAATATCAACAACTTCAAACATAAGATTTCCACACTATATCATGTAATAAGCTTAATTACCAATCGGTTACTTTAAAATTTCCCCCAAGATAGTACTTATATTAAATAACAACAATACTAGTTGGCCTTAATGATCCATGATGGCCCCAGAGTCCAAGGATTACACACTTAAATTTACTTATGTCTAAACAACAATTTAATAATGGTAGAATATCCGGTGCTATAAGTTCCTAAACCGGATTTCCAAAGATCGAGCTTCTCAAGGCACTTATATCAGTTGAGCTCAACCACACTGGTCTGTTTTAATGTTTCAGCACCCATCAAGGGTACAGACAAACATACATACACTGTTTCCCTCATGTGAAAGAACAGCCATTAGTGACATAGATGTCCCACGCAAGCACGAACACCAAACAGAAAATCTCCAATTGCACCGAGGAAGCAGAAAATACAACGAAGTTGAATTGTCTGAATACCACGAACTCTCTAACAGTCTATCCACTCGTGGAACATGAAGGCACAGGTTGCTCCAGAAGGTGCCAAAGCGCACACTTTACGAGGACACCCCAAACTGCCATATAGTCTGGGCATGTGAGGCGACTACACAGTTTACGGCCACTCAGAACTGCTTGTCAGACCAGGCCACCGTCAATAACCCCTCGTCGACGGCCAAGTAATCACGTTGCTCCGCCTAACTGCTGCCCGTGCATGGAGCACGTCCGCCTTCTTCAACTGCCGCTTCCGACACCGCCACTTCCTCCTCAGACTGTTCACTTCCTAGCCCGAGACTGACCGCAGAGACTCCTCTCTTTCCTGACCGGGTCGCCCCTTATCTCTGTCTTCTTCTACAGCTCTTACCTTGGACCGTTCCCTCCACCAGCAAATTAACCAATCCAGCATGTCTCAAAATATGACCTACCAGCCTGTCTCTTCTTTCTGTAAGCTTCTTCTTTTCTCACCCATAATTTCCAAAACTCGTTCATTTCTTACTTTCTCAGTCTACTTAATTTTCAGCATTCTTCTGTAGCACCACATCTCAAATGCTTCAATTTCCTTCTTTCCGGTATTCCTAAAATGCATGTTTCGCTACCGTAAGTAAACTGCTGTGCTCCAGACATTGAGTTTTTTAAAAAAATTCCTTCTAAATCCTAGATTAATACTTGAAACTAAAAGATTTGTCTTTTTCATTTAGTCTATTGGGACTATTCTTCCGAAAAACATGGGACGCCGCCAGGATTAAGATCCCCGTCCGAAGCACGATTTACCATCGACAGTGTCGCATGCCCTACTCTCTCCATACGCACTGCGGAGAGATTTGGGATTTAACCCAGAGTTTTGGTGCACAGTCTGATGGGTAGGGGCATCTATTAATTACGTGAGGTGAAATACGGGGGGGGGGAAGGTCCGGTGAAATATCACCAAATCTCACAAATGGGGGTTGGGGGGGGGGGGATCGACGTAAATGTCACGTGAGGTTTTGAGGTTTACAAATAACGCGTAAATCGACTTTAGGGGGAGTATATTGATACTAAAACAGAATTTATGGGGGTATAACCGCTATCGAAAGGATGACAGCTAAAACAAAAACTCTAATAAACTACGAGGTCAATTTGGCCTCGCATTCGGGAGGACGGCTGTTCGAATCCCCGTCCGGGCATCCAGATTTGGGTTTTCCATGGTTTCCCAAATCACTCCAGGCAAATGCCGGGATGCTTCCTTCAAAAGGCCATGGCCGAATTCCTTCGCTTTCCTTCCCCCATCCTTTCCCGTCTCTAAAGACCTCGCTGTTGAGAGACGTAAAGCAGTTAAAAAAAGAGGTCAATTGACAGGGGAGAGGTCCCTTCAAAAATCTCACGTCATCTTAGGGGGGGGGAGGTTCGACCACATCTCACCAGTGAGGGGGGGATCCGGAATTCCAGAAAAACACCTCACGTCTTTAATGGACGTCGCCTAGGAATTGTGCTCCACCATGTCTCCTAGTCTGCCGCTAAAAGGACCGAACCAGCTAGCTTCGTATACGTTTAAAGGTGTTCTTTTACGTGGTTCAGTATTGTTATTGTTATAAGGCACTAGTTCGGGTGTCGTTAATTCCTGCTGTGCCACGGAGAACTGGCCCAGTGGAGTGGCCGGGCAGGGCCCTCAAGGGCACCACGAGTGACGTCTGAATAAGCGCGCGTGATGAATGGCGTTATAAGAAGGGTAATAGTTTCCCGGGCATGTCGCAACTCCCGCGGCTGAATCTCGTGTAATTGGTTTATTTGGCTCTCTGCACACACGCGGTGCTGCGTCCCGTCCCTCGTGACGCCGTGATGTATGGTTTAGTGGCGCACTCGGCTCTAATGAACGCATGGCGGCGGTCTTATTTATGCGCGATACGAGTCGTTTGTCACGCATCGGGCGCGAGTAGGGCAGAGTTCGATCCTCACTGTCCTTCATTAAAATGCTAATGAGGCCGTTCGTGGAAGAGTAATGATTACCTATCAGCTGATTGCACGCCACAGCAAGTCCTGCCTAGGGATGAACAAATGAAAAAATATGTCGATAAATATCGTATCGATATTTACAAACAGTATCGATATATCGAGAAAAAATATCAATATTTTTCCTAAAGCCAGTAATTATCTAAAAGTATTCAAAACATTTAGAGACACATGCAGAAATTACGTAAAATTTTATTAATTTATCTATTCTTACAATCTACAAAACCATTATTCGTTTAATCCAGACTTCAAAGAACTCTCTGTTTTATATATTCCCCCTTCTGTAGTCTGGTGACGCCAAATTAACTGCAGAAGTCACTCTTTCAGGTAACACCGAAGAGGCTTGGCATATCAGGTATTGCATTAACGCATTAACTGTTATTCAAGAGCCTGTTAATTTACGCAACTTTCAACGTCGCAACACGGATGCTTAATTAATAACCTAACCCTTAACATTCTAACATGTCAACAAAAATAATGACGTTAATGTAAACGTGTTAAAATGAATTTTTTTTTTTAACCTTTTGACTTTTGATGAAAAGCTGTTACGTTACGACGAATTAACTTTATAAGACACTTTCATAAGATCGGATATGTTCGTATTTTTATCCAATAGCTATATATGTAACGTACAAGGTATTAAATTGCATTCTGAATTGTGATCGTACAAAAAATATCTAATAGGTACTTAAAATTGCAGTACTCCAAATAAAATATCGATTTTTGATATATAGAAAATAAAAATAACTACCATAAATATCGACTATTTTATACGGCTGGCTGCTAAAAATCACATTCCATTTAAGCTCTATGTAGCAGAAATCCTATGGTAAAAGTAATGATCGGAATTTGACAGTTGTGCCAAGGAGTATGACCTAATAAATTAGAGGTAATACTTTCTGTCAAATTAAGGAGGATTTTCAATCTCATCTGGTTGTTGTCCACGCCGTGTGTTTGACCACAGGGAACCGTTTGCATCTGCCGTCTGTGCAATATTCACCATTCAGACTACGTGAGCCGCCTTATCTCGATACGAGGTTACAAGTAGTTTCCGAGTCAGCGAGCACGGCGCCACCCATGTTGACAAACCCGCCCGTTAAGCAAAGTGATACTGACAGAGTCCCCACACGGCATAACTCTGCAATGCTCCACATACATAACTCTATGCTAATCTTTCTGTATTGGAAGTACTTGGGAGAAATCGGATTCATTGGGAGACAGGAGGAGGTGTTACATTTCGTATATTGGCGATGAGGCGTGGAGAAATACTGGCAGAATACTTTAGAGTGGTTCATGGAAGGGAAAATATTACCTTGACAACAAGCTGCTACTCGATTTCAGGAATAAGGGTGTACGAAAATTTTCTTTCGTAGGTAAAAGGGAGCCAGTAATTGGAACAAACCAGCAATGGAAGTGATGAAAATATTGTACCAAAAACGCTGACAGAATTTAAAATTAAAACTCGTAAAGGCATAAGTTGGAAGGTTCAAAAAAGGGGGAAAGTGTTTGTGCTCCATTGCAGTTAAATTAAATGTTACTTTCTCGAATATACATATAAAGAATTGTTCGATATGTTAACTTTTTGATTCACTGGAACTTACCTCCGATTGCTGAATGTTACTGTATAATGAATCAATTATAGAGCGGATGTAGCGGCCTTATTTTTATGGATTTATGATTCGTCATCGTCAAATTAATTAGAGGTTGGAAGGGGTGCCAGGTGACGAACTGGAAGGAATTTGGCAATGGTATTTTGAAGGAACCATCCTGGCATTTGGCTGCAGCAATTTCGGGAAACCATGTGAAATCCAAATCTGGATGGCTGGACGGGAATTCGAACCCACTTCCTCCGGTATGCCAGGCCCGAGCGTTACAGCTCACACACCAATCTCGGTGGGAAATTAGGTGAAAATATTTACGCACCATCGGGAATTCTGCACGCTGAGTTATCAAAATGACAATGCATCAGAAATGATTTAGTGCACGAAGATTACGCTTCATAAAGAAGAGGACGGTTAGGTGTGGACGGGACACGGTGTTTTTAGTGGAGTGGTGGCTTTTTCGTCGGCTCAGGCGCGGGCCTAATGAAGTCCTGAGCGCTTCCTTCCGCTCACGCAACTCCGCATCACGCGATACTCGACATGAGAGCACGCACGCATCACGTGACCGCCCATAGAAAATGCCAACACCTTCTTCTTACCGTTTTATATCAGAGCGTTCCCTGAAAGGAAAACTTTATTAACCTACCTGGAAACTAAGGTGCGAATTAAACGAAAGTAACACGTTTTCCACACACCAAAATTTTAACACAGTAACTCATAACTAGGGTTCAGATCTTTATGACAAAAAATAAATAATAAATAAAGAAATATGCAGGCAAATAAGACCTTAGAAATGGGTAAATAATACCTAAAATGGCAAAATATGACCAAACATTTAAATTTACTATACATCAAAACATGCTCAATTATACATCATTTGTTTTATCTAGTAGTGTCGCTTTTATGTAGACAGCACAATTTGCTTCCGTGCACTCGCTGCACCACTGGGAAATTAAACTTTAAATCGTTTTGTTGAAGTCACTTTAATTTCAGATAATTTACAGAACAGAATTCTTTCATCTCTACTAAAATACTCTATCTAAATTCCCACTTCTAACTTCGCACTTTCAGAAAATTTTACTTCCGGTATTGTGGTAGGTCTACTCACTGATCCACTGCAGATTTAACGATGACTGAGGATATTTCATTTAGATATTGACTGACGCGGATCGACACAGGCAAGCTTCTGCTTCGTTGTATAAATTAAAAGGCGGGCGGAACATCACGTTTAGAGAGTGACAACAATGTATAACTTTGTGACAATTAAGTTTTTCCCGGCGTATGGTAGACAGGAATTCTTCACGGGTCTTCTGCCGGATTAGATCTTCTAGACACGACGTTTCGGCAGTCACCTCCGCTGCCTTCATCTGGTGAGCTGTCATCGCGAAGTAGCTGCCGCGACGGTTCGGTGCCGAACCGTCGCGGCAGCTACTTCGCGATGACAGCTCACCAGATGAAGGCAGCGGAGGTGACTGCCGAAACGTCGTGTCTAGAAGATCTAATCCGGCAGAAGACCCGTGAAGAATTCAATGTATAACTTTAATTCTTGACTGGTGAATTCTGACCACAGTGATAATTAGTTTGTTTTCCTCCACCTGTATAGCACAAGTACAGTTCTGTGAATAATTATCTTAATTTTCTCTCATCTATATCTAGTTGATTCCTGGTATTATTAAAAAACTACCAGATTTATCGTCAAAATAAGACCATAAATATTTTAGAAATATGACCAGAACTGGGAAAATGGCCTGAATATGCATTTATATGCTATATAAAATACTTTTAAATACAATCAGAAACATTGAATCAGTGTTTAATTCAGCATTTTAGCTTAAAAGGAGGGCAGGAAACAATATGACTTGTCCTAAAGATCCGAACCCTACTCATGAATATTTTGATAAACCACGTTTCGGCAGGAATACTTTTCTAAACTAAGTCTAGCGCTCCACCTGCCGATCGTCGCCGGTTCGAGTCCGGTCGAGGGCATGGGTGTTTAAGAGTTGTGTGTAATTGTGTTTGTCGTGTCCGTTCTGTGGTGTGTACAGAATTACTTGAGAGGTAATATATACAATGAAGAAACTGTAAACACTGTATGATCTGAACTCATACTTGAGCTGGCTGTATGGCCAAAGAGAAGCCAAATGCCATGAAAAAAATCCAGGAAAATCTAGCTCTCCAGTTATAATAATATCGTGGATCTCTCCTCCATTTTGCTATCTTTATCTGAAATATAATGCATACTCTACCTTTCTTTATTCCTTGTTAGTTTTACTTCAAGAATGCCAGTCAGCTATATGGCCGCAAATATACTTTCCAATTTTAACACAGTTTTATTCGGCAATTTCTCAGATATAACAAATTACTCAACATAACTTTTACATACACTTTACCTTCATACAAATAACATTTTAAAATAAGGTTCAACTAATTCCATAATTTTAGCTACTTCTTCCTAATCTGTATCATCAAGTCAGTTTCATCATGAATTTCCTTCTCCATTAATACTCATGTACGTCGTCTTCTTCTTCGTCTTGGGTCTCGTACTTCCATCCGTATGAAGTAATAACTTAAGTAACTCAGCGCGTATGAAAGCTTAAATTACTTATAAAACTACACTTCTATTACCCGTGTATGAATACATTCGCGATCTAGACTTTACTCACTGGAAATATTTCTGATATACTGACATTGGTAATAAAAAGCAACTAATAATTAATACATTAATCTAAACGTAATACGTACTATTATTTCAGTGTTTCGGCAATTCATTTCTTTGAGTATATTATAACATTGACTTAAAATATGTGTATCGAATATAAATATCTTGAAAGCCCGTCAAGAATGACGTATTGAACGCAATATTTTAGCACTTTATTTCTTCGCTAACTAAATACAATTTTCATTAAATAACGCTCATAACCTGGGGAATTATGTAATTTAAATGTTTCTTAGCTTACTGTAACAACGGTGTCGCTGTACAGAGAATATAAGAAAAATCTACACCGAACGAAATTTAATTAACACACTCACAGCCACCATTCTCTGCAATTTCTTCAAAAGGCAGTGTTTTATGGGAGTTTTTATCCTAGGGTATTTTCTCCTATTAGCAAGGTTGGTCAATTCTTCTGGGTTGGTTTGTCTTGATGTTGGTGCATTAGTCTATTAAGCTCAATGATCTTTTCTGTCGATCCACTGAAATACCATACTAGCCAATGTTTTGACCATTTGGTTTTTTGACTTCTGAGAGCAATTGTAAAATGATTTTGCCAGCAGCCTGAATCTATCCCGGAGTGTAGGCAGTGCAGTAGCCTCGTGTATGGCATTAGATAGTAAATAACGTGGTAAATGTAGGACTCTCTTCAATGTCCGGTTTTGAATTACTTGTGACTTTTGTATTTCACGATTTGCTGCGTAAGACCATACGGGACATGCGTATTCCATAATTGGTCTGATGAGGGTGGTATAGATTTTGACTCCAGTAGTTGGAGGTAGTACGTTATTGAAACTGATGAGAGGGTTGAGTTGTTGTGACCTCTCACTCGCTCGGCATCTGACTTCCTCTATGTGGGCGTGCCACGTTAGTCTCCTATCTACTGTGACACCCAGATAGCGAACGGTTGTTGACCAGGGGATGCCCTTGCCGTTGAGGTGTAGTATAAATTAAGAAAAAGCAACTAATAATTAATATGTCGATTTTTACGAAATACACAGGGTACTTTCCTATTAGTGTTCTCGCAGCTCATTTATTCGCAGATACTTAACAAATAGAACTGTTCACGGGAGGAGGCCGTTTTCGGCCTCCTACCTATCATTCGGGAGGACGAGGGTCAAACCTCGTTCGGCCATCCTGGTTGAGGTTTTCCGTGGTTTTCCTCAACCACTCTAGGCGAATGCTGGGATGGTTCCCTACAAGGCCACGGCCGACCTTCCATCCCCCTTCCCTCCCCGTAGAGAGTAGTTTGGCTGAAAAGAGTCTCCTGTGACTCTCCAACAGTCCGCCTCCCAGCCTTCAGCTGGGAGGAATGAAATCGTAAAAAAAAAAAAAAAAACTCCGCATTATTTCGAATATCATCTCTGGCCGTTGGGATTTCAACAGCGAAGTCTGACTGTGTGACAGAATACACTGACCAATATTGCGTTTTGTAGGAATAGACAATCAACAGTATTTGTGGCATTTTATGAGCTAACGTGACGTATGATCGCTGCCGATCCTCTTCCGCCAATGACGTTGACTAGGCGTAAAGCCTAAATAAACAAAAATGCATTCGACTTAATATCTTTCTTACAGAGCAAGTTGGCGCAACGAACTAAGTTACAATGCGAAGTTACTAACTGTATAGGCCTTTTATTGACGGTTTTAAAATAAAGTGTCCACTTGCCTTTCCTCAATTATTTAAATAAAGACATCACCGAGAAATCAAAACTCGTAATAGAAAACCTTATTACCGGTTCCTGTGGTCCGCTGCTTCTTCTGGCCCTCGATGCCGTCCCAACATTTAATTATTCAATATGTGCTCCCTGCGCCATGAATACAGAGCAGCGGGAGCTGATTAACATTGTAACATGCTATCCCGACCAGCGCAGCAGTGCAGCTGGCCTCCACTTCCCTAAACGTCCATTTCGACCAATTTCCGATGTCTCCAGGGCGGTAGCCGGCATTCCAAGCAACAGGTGGGAGACACCTGCCTGAGAGAGGCGAGTGCATTACAGCGTGGCGACCCGACACAAGGACGATCCGTCTCTCAGATCCCTGCTCTTTAAGTCATCCACTGATATACTTGTTTAATGAATTAGTGACTTTTAATGTCGCTAAGACTCTTTTTTTTGCTTATGGCTTTACGCCTTATCGACGTCAAGTTCATTAGAGGCCTGAGGACATGGAACGGGAAGGAATTCGATGAGGGCCTTTTGAAGGAATCATCCTCGCATTCTCTTGGCGCTATTTCGGGAAACTGTTGGAAACCGAAATCTGGATGGCCAGACGAGGATTCGAACCCGCATCCTCCTAAATGCGAGACAATTGCTTTACCACTCACCCACAACGCTTAATCGCTAAGACTCATTATTTACCTTTCTTGTAAATTATTAAGTTTGTTGGTAATAAAATGAGATTTGTACATTTTAGAAAGTTTAATTTTACCAATATAATGTTAAATGCTTGCATATATTTTGGTACTCTCATTCAAAAAATTTTCCATGTGGTTTCAGATAATTTTGAAAAAAGTTCGACTTTACGTTAATACGTCGGAACCTACAAATTTGCCCTATCGATCTGAATTTTGGTACAGGCATTCCTTAGGCAATAGACATAATATTCGACTAAAAGTGTATAAAGTAAGCTTCGAATATTTGGAAATGATGTCAAATCACACGAAATGTGGGTAGACGCATACACATTAATAGCTGTTGATATTTGTTCCACTTGTTTTTAAGTCTTCATTGTTGGATAAAAACTGCTTTCCACATGCAAATTGCAGATACTTAATATGTGGAAAATCAGTAACATTTATAATTTCTATTGCGTTGCTGACATATTGGATTTCTTGCTAAGATATATTGCATGGCAACCTACCTTCCAGTGTCAAACATAGCGTTTACCGTAAGCGATGTTTTATACAGAGCATTTAAGTTAGTTTAATTTTTTGCTAATAGCAGTTGTGATTCGGTTGGAATGCAGCCTGGATCAGGAATTAAGAGTAAGAACCAAGCGGAATAAATATCAATATGCATTTCTTGCGTAATATGTATGCATCTACCCACATTTCGAGTGATTTTACTTCATTTCCACATATTCGAAACTTACTTTATACACTTTTAGTCAAGTATTATTGCCTAGGAATGTGTGTACCAAATTTCAGACCGATAGGACAAATTTTGTTGGTTCCGACGTATTAATGTTTTACCAAAAGTTTTAATTGTTCTTGTATAGTTGATATTGTTTAAGTAATTGTCGGCGTTTTTGTTGTTCTCCAGAAATTTCTGCGTGGCATATATAAGCTCCCGGTAATCACAACCGAGCAGAGTCGCTCATTTGTTTATTTGAAATTCGCTGGTTAGTCAAGCAGTGCTGTCGTGGCAGCCAGTGTAACTAATAAATCGTCCGGTCAGCGGGTACAACGCAATTTGTTAAAGTGGATTGCATGTTGTTATTGTTTTTATATATTTGGTTTTGAGTAGAAAGAAACAACACGGTGTCTGTAGAAATCAAAGAGTAAGGTAGGTAGTGCCGGCTGAACGTAAGGAGATTCTTTGGACATTGGGCAGAGAGGCTACGCGCACATTGTATGGCAGACGGAGCACATCTCAAGACAAGCGAGTTGTGAAATGACTTGAAAGATTATTGTACCAATAAGATTATGATACATTGGTTTATAAATACAATACAATGAAAAAAATGGGAACTGTACTACTTTCGGAACCGACGCGAAATAGGTACTAACCTATTGGAATTTTGGCGGTAGATGTCGCCAGCGTTGAAAAATAAGTGACAATTTTTTAAAATTTTGATTTACCAGTAATCCTTTGTTGTAATATTTTCTTACCGTTTCAGCTCTTCTCCGTTGTAAAAAGTTACACGAAACTGTCAAATAGACAATATTTATCCGAGTTGTAATACGGTGATGCCCGCCATCTTACATAGAAACGAGCAATCAGAGATAATCGATTGCTTCCATTGTAAACAAATATGCCATTTCCGTGATGGATGCCGCAGGACGAAAATTTCGTAAAATTTCTTGGTCCAGGCCATATTTCAACCTAACATGACGAAACGAAACTGTTTAGGTTGATATTATCCCTGTACCGATAATTTTTATGTTATTTTTGCAGTGTTGATAGCATTTCGCAATTGCGCAGCCTCACATATTTCGGCATTTTTAATTAAATTTCTAGCGACTTTTCCGCAAAGCAAGAGCCCAAAACGTGAAGAGGACACGTTGATGAAGCAAATAAACCAAATTTCAACAGGTTAATACCAATTTCGCGTCGGTTCCGAAAGTGATGCAGTCCCAAAAAAAAATTGTACAATTCAGTAATTTAAAATGGTTAAGTACAGCAAAAGAAGGGAATTGTGCTTTTTTAATGTACATTTTTTCTATTACGAGGCATTCGCAACTCTGTTTGAGGTGTCGGAAGGAACACGTTTAAACGCACTTTCAAGTGATACGATTTTCTTTCATATTATTTTAAATTGTGTTAGTAATTTTTTTAATAGATTTCCTTTTAAGAATAAAGAAGCCACATAATGTCTGTGGAAATCAAAGAGTAAGGTTAACAGTGTCTGTTAGTCGGAAGAAGTCTCTTTGGACAATGGAAAAAGATGTTACGCTAATCGTAAGACAAGCGAGTCGTGAAATGGTTTGAAAGATTATTGTACCAAGAAAATTAAGAATTTCTTTTTTGGGTTTGTAAATACAATTCAATGAAAGGAACAGTACGGCTCAATAAAATGATTGATAATTGCAGCAAAATAAAGAAGTTTTTTTAGTACAAATTTGCATAGGAGTTTCAAATTAGACCAATCTTTTTGTATATGTCGGATTTATAAATCAGCTTGAAATGGTGATACAAATTAGAAATATATCTTTTGTATTGCTTGAAGGGCGATACTACGACAGCCGAGCCACTGAAATTTTATAAATTTAAAGAGTGATTCTTAAAAATCGATAGTGAAGAATAAATTTTTTGGATACCTTGCTTAGTTCTCGAGATATCGAATGTTAAAAATCAGTTATAGGTATAGTTCCTTGTGCGTTTAGTGACTTTTTTTCTTCTGGTCCAGGCCGGATTTCAACTTAACCACAACAGTTAAGAAGATAACAAATCACCCATTGAGCATGTTCACCGTCTAGTTTCTAGTGGCACCGGCGAATATTTTTCTGGTGCAGGCAACATCTCAACCTAACCAACTCAATTTTGAGATACCGTACAATAACTAAGAGAGGTATCAAAAAATTGTATTCTTTACTTTCGATTTGTCTCATCGGGTTACCTAAGAACCCATCATCAACTATGGCTTTGGCGAAATTTTTCTTCTGGTCCAAGCTGTTTTTCAACGTAACCTCCTCAATTTTGAGATACGATATCTCGAGAAATAAGCGAGATATCGAAAAATTTTATTCTTTACTTTCGATTTATGTCGTCGAGATATATTAGAATCGGTCATAAGAGCAATCCGATTTCAGTGGCTAGATTCTCTGCTTGAAGCTGTTTCGTGATAGAGTTGTGTTGGAGGTGATGCCTGATGCTCCTGTACCGGCTGACCGTCACGCCCCAATTAGGCAGGGCGGACGTCTTTTGTCCGCGGCCGTCCCCCTTAACGGACCCTTCTCAACCAACTCTTTGTCGGCACCGATTTCCGCGATCTCAACAGGTACCACCTGAGGACAGCCAAAAGGACAGTGCTCAACAATAACACCGCTAGTCCATTTTCCTCTACTAGGTTTATAGCACTGGGGCCTTCACGTCAGAGGAAAACAACTTGTGAACGCTTTTTTAAGAACGACCCTCACAACTCTACAACTCTCTCTAAAAGTAAACTGACAAAATCAATGCGTAATTACTGTAAGATTTTTTTTCTGCAGTTGCTTGTTAAAATAATAAATATCCTGATACAGGGCTAGTCAAAATGATTGCAGTAATTTCAGAAAATTACTACAGATTTATTATTTGACATATATTTACAAGATTACACAAATATATAAAGTTATATATAAAGTTTTTTTTGAGTGTCTACAGATGCTCAATGTGTGCACCTTTAGTGACTCTGCACACATCAAGTCTATAATCGAGTTCTTCCCATACCCGATGCAGCATGTGTCTGTCAATGAGAGCAAATGCATTGGTGATGCGAACCCGCAGGTCTGGCAGATCAACTGGCACTGGTGGCACTAACACTGTGTCTTTTACGAAACCCCAAACAAAGAAGTCGCAGGGGGTTAGGTCAGGGAAACGAGGAGGCCAAGACATCAGCTGACGATCACCATCCTCAGCACGACCAATCCATCTGTTTGGAATCCTGGTGTATAGGAAATTACGGAAAAATAGAGAAAAATGGGGTCGAGCGCCGTCCTGCTGGAAAATGAAATCTTCACTGTCAGCTTCCGGAAGTGGCATGAGCCAATTCTGAAACATTTGCAGATAGATGTTCCCTGTGATCATCACCTCATTAAAGAAAAAAGGCCTATAAAGTTTCTTTCATGAGATCGCGTAAAACACGTTCACTCTAGGAGAGTCACGAACGTGCTGCACATAAGCATAATTAGAGAAAGTTTACTAATTATATCAAAAGGCACGCAATGAAAATCTTTGTTCATAGCAGTATGAAAAAAAAATAAAAAAAAATATTAAGAAATCGTTTTGTTTTTGAAATTATAATTTCCTAAGAAACTTTCTGTTTTAAAATTAACAGTTTCCATTTTCCTACTTCCCTTTAACCTCGACTACTAACTCCTCACTATCAACCCCTTCCCTGCCTCCACGTAACAACATTTCTAATGACGCCAGGGGTTTAGGCAGCTGCATTACCGTGTTAGCCAAATATTTTGATTTTTAAGGCCGCTTTTCTTAGCTGTTTTACTGGTAATGGGGTTTTGACGAGTTTTTTTCCGTCTGGTGCAGCTAGAACATCGATCATGATCTAATAAATAAAGCGCGTATTGATTGGATGGAAATAAACATAAAAAACCCATTATTTGTATCCGTAATTTTCACATTCGTCTGCTGATCTCACGCGTCCAGTTACAAAACTTGCTGTATTTCTTCCAATTTTTATGGCTTAATACCTCATGGATGTTAAGCTCATTGAGGGCTAAGGGAACAGAAAGAAACTCGACCGTGGCGTTTTGAAGGAATACCGGGAGGGATTTGGGAAAACCCAGGAAAACCGAAATCTGGATGGCCGGATGGATATTTGTACCCACGATTTTCCGAATGCAAAGCCAGAGCGTTACAAATCGCCCACCACGCTTGGTTATTTATTTATTTATCTTATGGCCATACCACATAATCAATAATACAATTATATACAATTGTTTCCCACTAATAAAATGTAACATTAAATTATTGTTAAAATTCAAAATCGACATAGTGCAGCCAATTTAAAGCTTCATTTCAAATATCTATGAAGTCTTTCGGTGATCCCCTGAAGGCTCGAAGTGGGCAATCAAAGGTCACGTGACGGACGGTTTTTTCTCTCACCATAGTCGCTGCTCATTCCCCATGTGTCAAGAGATAAGAATTGAAGCATATCTACCATGGCCAGACCTAATTCTGATGAGAGCAGCTAAGGTCTTGCGGGGAAGGTCGAGTTCCTTTAGTCTCTGTTGATTGTGAAGCAGGGAGTGCCATTCTGAGGGGCTGAGGCTATTTACTCTACTCTCCATGCTTCTCTCCCGTTAAAACTGTCAGATATAATCCGTTTCGCAGTTTTTATGCTTGAACTTCTTGATTGGGACCACGCTCGGTCCCAAGTTTTATCAATATTTTTTCAGTATACCTACGTGGCATGGTTACCGTTTACTGATTATACACTCTTAGTTCTGACTGTACCTACCACTGCTTCCTTCATTTTTCCTTGCATTTTTACAGGACTCATCCTATGGACGGAAGTACTGCACTTCTTGTTGTGCTATAGTGTTTAACATTGCGTCCATCAGCCTGCGACTCTCTTGTACCTGTGACCCCCGACCTTTGAGTGCCTTCTGGCTGAGAAAACACCGCCTGCAGACAGGAATTTGCTTCCCAGCACATGCGTCTCCAACTGTTCTAAAAGGCGGTAAAGTGTTGCTTACAACATCACAAAGACGTTACTGAAACGAAAAAAGCGATTGCCTATGAACATCAGAAGTAACTTACATGATGAAACTTCACTTTGAACTGTCGACTTATCATCTGAATAGCGGTTAATGAATGGTTTGGTGACTCAGTGTTTAAGGCACCTGAATGGATATGGAGAGGTCCATCGCGTCGTTCGAATCACTGTCTCGATAGGGATTTTCATCGACCTTCCCCTCTGGCACAGCTTGCTGTATAATGTGAGATATGTGAGACGCTTCCGTGACTCGCATTCCACGTTAAACTGTCGGTGCCCTGCACCAGGTACGATTACCTGGTTATGTCAAGGTAATGCAATGGGGGCAGACTGCGCAGCCAGTAAGAACCCAGTCACCAGTCATTACGAACATACGAGTATTACTTTACTTCTGTTAATAATTCTGAGCCCTTTCGAACTGAAGAGAAATTCTTCAAATTTTGCAGATGGAAGCTTTATGGTTAAACTTTAAACCAGTTCGTATCTCAACCAGCCTCTGTTACGAAGCAACATGGAAGAGACAACGTGAAGAAAGCTATCAGGCAATTTCAAAACTATACTTTTGTTTCCACAGTAGTGAACGAAAAGTTGAACCCGAACCAACTTCTTTCATCCGTCATTTTGGATGATCATTTTGGATGATCATTTTGGATGATTCTCTGTTTACACAGTTCACTTTCCTTTCACTGCGAGTGATTCATCCGGAGTGATTACGAAAAGAGAACCGTGTAAACCTAACTTTAGTAACTGTCAATGGTCGGCTGAAAGCTGAATTGTCTCGTAAAAATAGGAGGAAGGAAAGACCAAATAAAATATAGTTAATGACAAAATAAAAAGAACAAACAAAAAAAGAGGACTGTTTCTATAGTTTGCAACGATTTCTCAGTTTGATGTGTCTGAAATGGAGAGGATATTCCTCAGCATGCCCAGGACTTGCCCATTTTAAAATAATCTTAGGACCCAGAACTGAATGCAAGCAACGTATGATGTCCCTATAAAAAGCGGTTAATAGACGCTTTGGAGACGGGCCAAAGAAGAGTCGCCCGATTCGTGACAGGTATATATAGTTGGAGGGAAAGCGTAACTGCGATGTTGAAGGAGTTAGGTTGGGATGACCTGGAATACCGAAGGCGTTGCTCTCGACAGAATCCAATTGAAAAACGCACTACTGACTTGTTTCAGAATGACAGCAAACAAATATTACCACCAGCAACATTAAGAGAAATCATTGCCAGAATAGATTTATTTCTGTACTCATTTTTTCCACGAGCGATTAGGGAATGGAATAGGAAGGATTTACCGGGCGAGTAAACTTAAAATCCGACTGGAGTCGTTCTCGATAAATCACTTTGGCCATCCTGATCTGGGTTTTGCATCGTTTTCCCAGATCGCTCCAGGCGAATGCCGGATGGTTTCTAAAAATAGCCCGTGGGCACCTCCTGCCATATCCCGTAGTATATCCCTTCCTATGCACAAATGGTTACATATTAGGATTGGTGCAGTGCACTCTCCGCCACCTACTTTTAGTCAATCGCATTGTAATAATAATAATAATAGTAATAAACGTGATAGGTTGAATATGGTTCTACAACGATCCGTCAAATCATTACTCACTTGGCCCTCTGGAAAACATAAATCTCTTTCATTACCGATATTGGCCTGAATTTTTATAGGCCCTTCCACCTCTTACAAAGCTCGTTCTCTTTATGTGAAGTACCAACGCTGTGGACCCTCCGTGGTTCCGATTCGACGTGAAACTGCAGATCCCAGAGGAAAGGAACCGCCTGTCGTGTTTGTATTCAATGGCTTATTATGTTTCCTACGGGAGGATCCAACCAACCATCAAACTGTGAAATAATTCAAGTTTTATAGGCGACAACTTATGTGGAAGTAGTGGCAGAGTCACCCAGAAGATGGGCGTGTCCGCGGAGCCCACATTAAATTAATTAGGGTCTGCCGCCGACCCACACAATTTATTGTGGCGGGGCTGGGTGCAATGACCGCACTCTGTATTAACAGCGGGTGGAGTCGATACACTTCAGATAGCTCGAAACATCTTCACAGGTGGGAGGGGAAAGCCGCGATTGGCGGCGCCTCTGCATTCAGTGAAGATTATTAACTCCATTAGGGGGCGTCCATAAATTACGTGAGGTGAAATAGGGGGGGGGGGAGGGAGTTGCGACGAAATCTCACCAAGGGGGAGGGGGGTGTAAGATTGTTCGTGGTTTAATTAATACGGTAATTAAGTAGTCCACCATAAAGTTCATTTTAAACTTGCGTTTATTTTCATAAAACACGTCAACGATACTGGTTACATGCATTCATACAATCCAGAGGTTGGATACAACACTTCTTCCACAGATAATACAGTTCCCGGCCGTCGCAAGCTGAGTTGGTGAAAAACTTTGCGAAAAACTAACTAACTACTCTGTCTTGGATGATCGCTTTAAATAAACTCTACCGAAATTTCTAGAATACTTCAAAAGCTTCCGCGAGATATTTCTCGAACATTGACAATACTTAAACAATTGAAACATATTAAAAACAATCAGAATTAATACCAAATCATTTACAATTAATACAAAATGGTCAGAAATGTAAATTAAAGATACTTAAACACAAAATTATTCACAGAAATCATTTTAAACTATAGAAAATTGTCCTTTAGACATCGTAACTTGCATTAACACTTGGAATTACGAACATTTAAGCAATTCTCTTGCACAATTCTGTTCTTAAACATATTAAATGGCCTTTAAATAATTTATTTTCATAAAACAAAGTCTACTTACATTGATCACAAAAAATTGCAAAACAAACATACAAGATCATATTCAACCAAACTCCAGGCTACTACAAATGATTCACAAAATACAATTTCATTTAAGTTTAGATTTGAGGGCTGTTACAGGGGGGCATCGGAAATCTCACGTGAGGTTTTGTAAATTTTTGTTGGACTGTAGAGCTAGTGACGGGAAAGTCGATTGTAGGGGGTTTTTTCGTCGAAAACTGTGGGTGTAACCGGCTTTGGAAGGGAGTGACCTAAAAAAAAAAAGTTCTCAAAAGTTCGGAGGGTGGTTCTAGGGGGGGGGGGGGGAGGGGGGGGGGTGTCTCACGGACCAGATCTCACCAGAGGAGGGGGATGCTCCATTACCAGATGATCCATGGTTGGTGGCTACTCTGGAAGGGAGAGAGTTATTTATTTATTTTTTCCCTTCACGCCTCATCGACATTAAAGTCACTACAGGCCGTGACCTGAAGAAACCATTCGCCGTAATCTGGATGGCTGGGATTTGAACCACGGTCCTCCCGAATGTCGCGGCAGAGAGTTACTGCTCACCCAACACAGTCGGTAGGATGTTGAGAGTTGTCTAGTAACGCGTTCTGTAGATAAATTGTGAAGAATGTAGTTACTGAAAATTCTTACAAAACGAGTTGACAGAATGATGCTTCACAATTTGAGACAGTTGCTGTTATTGATTAAGATTGGTCTGGTGACTCAGCGCTTAAGGCATCTGATTGGAGATCGATAGGTTCCCTGTTCGAATCCCCGTCTCGGGGAAGACCTTCACCTCTATCACAGTAAGTTGTGTCAGAGGTGAAGTACGACAGGACACTTCTGTGGATGGGATTACAAGCTAAAGTGTAGACTCCCTTCACCCTGTAATATTACCGGGTTAGATTAGGTCCTTCATGAGGGCCAGATTAACCTTCGGGTTGAAGACCACGTTGGCTCGGTTATTGATGAATTTACTAGGAGGAAGTTGAAGTGATGGGGCGACCTGTACAGAAGGAAACAAACGTTACTTACGGTGTAACAACTTGAAGCTACGGTATTGGTAACTAGCTGTTATCGACGACTTCGTATACGTGGACTTAAAATTTTATTGCTAGAATTGGGTATAGAAACCTGTAAGTTTCCCAAAAAGCAATGATTCGGGATAATATGACTGGGAAGCCATCACCATAGCATTCTACCGTTGAACCTGTCTCAAGAAGAGAACCAATTAGTAACATCTTTAAAAGTAGCAACAAACTAAAGGGGCTGGGAGGTTAGCTATGGGAAACTGCTTAGCACAGTAACTCCTGCAGAATTTGGTTTGTAGTTTGAAATTACGTCACTTTCTGAGACCGTCTTATTTCAATACCGTTTTCTGTACAACGCTTTTGATTTCGCTGTCTTTTGCTGCGATATATAGCGTTTGGGGATAGCAAACCCGTGAGGTAGCTAAATAAAAAAAACCATATCTTTCCTAAGTGTATCTCTGCTACTTTCAGTGTCTGTCTGTCCCTAAGATTTAATGATATTCATCGCATGCAGCGCAAATCCAGATCTATACTATACAATAAATTAATTGCGTCTGTACATTAAATCTATGAGCAAATCATACACAAACTGACTGCGAGAGAAACAAAGCCTGAGCGACCGATATAACATTACAGAGACTCACACACGCTATCCCTCTGTCTGTCACCGTTCTGTTAGTTTTCAAAATTTCATTACAAAATATGTTATTTATCCCATAAAATATATACTATGTCTTTCCTGATGACACATAGTATTTTATTGTCAAATTTCATCAAGATCTGTTTAGCCGTTTGGTTGTGAAAATGTAGCAGACACACAAAGAAACAGAGTTAATTTTCGGGTTTGTAATATTGGCGTTGATGAGAGCTGGTAGTGCTGATGGAGAGGTGTGCGCACGGTATGTGTTGGCGCCTCGGCCTCGTTAGACCTGAATGAGGGGTCCGCCCACGCTCACACAACCCGCCGCCCATTCACGCCGCTCCACAGAACAACAACACCTGGGAATGTTCGTTCTCCACGGGTCGCCCTGTGTGACCTTCCATCTGCAGCATGAGAGAGTTCAAGATTACAGTTAATAGGGGGTAAATTAGGCAACGACGAGAAATCTAGCTGCGGGAATGGGTGGGTTTTAATTGACTTGTTGTGTACTGTGGCATACTAAGCCTTTGATTCGGTTTAAGCGAGAGAAATAACGGGAAAGAATTAAAGATGTGTTTCCCAAAAATAGCGAAAAGTAAAATAAATTAACAGGCAGATGAATGCATTATTAAGTACATGTAATTATAAGAAGTTTTAATTTAATTTAATTTAATTGCAATGGAGCACAGGCTCCGGTGGCAATTTCCCTACACACCCATCTTCCCCCTATCCTGCACCTACCTACATTTGCCCTCTACAAATTTTTTCTTTAAATTCCTTCAAAGTTTTCGGTAAATTATTCATCATTTCTCTTGGTAACTCATTCCAATCCCTGACACCCTTACCTAAAAAATAGAATCTTCCCACACCCTTGTGCCTGAAATCGAGTGCCAGCTTGTGGGCATGTCATCTTTTCCCTTCCATGCACTACTTTTCATACCTATTGCAATATCTTTCCATGCCTCATCGCCAGTATATGCCCTGTACACTCCCATGACCCTCCTTATCCTCCTCCTGTCTTGCAATGATTCCCATTCCAGCTCCTTTATCATATCCGTCACTGATTGCATTCTGTGATAATTTCCAGAAACAAATCTAGCAGCCCTTTTTTTGCACCCTCTCCAACTCCTGTATTTGATACGTAAAATGAGGGTCCCATACTACACTACCATATTCGAGCAATGGTCTGACCAAAGTTTTGTAACCCAATTCCTTGACTTCTCTCGTACATCCCCTCATCACTCTCTCTAACAAGTTTAAAGTGTATCAGTGGATTTTGTTTCAACAATACTTACGTTAAACTCAAACACAAAAGATAATGGTGTGGAAGCAAGCTGATTCATCATAGAATCTTTGGAACAAAGGGATTAGTATTGGTGACAAAGAAGAAAGATTCTGAGCAGTACTAGCGAACGGGTAGTTTTCTGAGTAAAGAAATCGTTTAAATTTAGTATGCAAAAGCAGTAAGTAGTATCGCTGGACGGAAATTAATGTCATGAAAGTTTAATAAATACGTGTTAAGTGATCGAAATATAATTGAAATGTTTAGGAAAGCGATTTTGGTGATAAAGGATTCTCGATTGTAGAATAAACTACAAGGAAGTGCGTTTCAAAAATAACCTCTGATTGAAAGAAAAGAAAAAGGATTCAAACTTGCTTTTAACTAAATTGCTAGATTCATTTGATTGGAATGACTGTTGGTGGGAAATTGTGAAGTGATCTGACGTCAAAGTAAGCTCTGCAATTTTATTGTTTGGAACGTTGTTTCATTTTAACACGGTCATTTTCTGAATATATATATTTAAAACAAGTGAATTTTGAAACTTACAGATTCTATTCTTACAAGTTGTATATCAAGCGAATAATTAACAACGGATTAAAAGAGCGTTTGCAAAAAACAGAATTAAAAATGAGATAGAATTGTGGTTAGCGAATGGTACAGTCGAAAAGCAGCTTTAGGAGTAGATGCTTGGTCCTGCGGTTACGAAACCAGGAAGACAGTTTTGGAGTTGTGTCGGGAGTGTTGTAGCGGGCTGCACGTGATGGATGGTCAGCGCGATTGTCTTTGCTGTCAGCGTCAAGGATGTTAATGCTTCGGAAGAGACGTCGGAATTTGTTCCTTGTACGACCAGCAGGAGAGAGATAGGCTTCTCTAAATGTATGAACGTACTTTCAGTTGTACACATACCGAGACCAGATAGGCACCACCGACCACACTGCGTATCAAATAAACACTCCTTTACGAGATACCCACCAAAGATCACGCTGCAACACAGATAAACAATCCACCCTTTGCATTTTTTAATATTGTTTTTGAGTACGTAACTTGGTTATTTATTTCTTCATTATTCCGAAATATAGTGCTTTAAAATACACAGAAAACGATAATTAATAAAACCACTACATCAAAGAACAACTGTCCAGTTTAATTTATGGTAAATGGTGCGAAGATACTACGTTACAAATGTTTGTGCTTTGCTATTGGAAGAAAAACAAAAGGAAACCGTGATACTACGCACATGAAAGTCTGCGCGGGCGACGCTAGTTTCTTCAATAAAGCAGTTGAGTTCGGTTCATCCTGCGATCGCCTGTCCCGATTATGTGTTGCACAATCACGAGCTGGCGCTCTCTTCACGAATCGAATTTATGTGACTCTGTGGAGGCTGTGTATTATCTCTGGCGCCGAGTTCTGCACTCCCACGCGCCGCTGCATTGTATCTCTGAATAGCCTTGCGCCAGAAAATTCAAATCACCTCATTCATCACACCAAAACTATTGAAATTTATTCATACGATCTCCGAGGTACTAATAGCTCAAGTATGTTGTTTCGCTTTCGCCACTCCATTATTTTTCCGATTGTTCTGGCATACCGTGGACTTTTTATTTTAATGTTTTAGCAACAAACGGCCTTGTTTTAAGCAGTTACGAAGTTAGCCACAACACAAAAGACAAGTTTTTCCCCGAGACTCCACAATTCCGCACAGTGGCAATTTGATAATTGTTGGGGAAAAAATCTGTTTAACCTACTTCCGATACTATTAAAATAATTTAGTACAGTATTGGTTTAAAACAAGAAAATCCGTCTAAGCTGAATGCTCGCAATGTACCAACTGAATGAATTCGTGCTACAATGGTTAATAACCTCGCTGGTCAAGTGATCACAAGAATAGTTCACTGCTATCCCGCTCAACACAAAGCGCTTTTATAATGTCTTCACGGAAAATCATTCTTCCTTTTTTCTTCACTAACAATAAATAAGTAAATAATTAATAAACATTGCTTGAAAGCTAATACAGTCTTGCGAGAAACGGGAAATTTATTTGTTTCTTATGACATGTCAAAGGCTTTATATATTACTATTATTATTATCTGCAATTGGACCCTGTCGGATCACGCAAAGCCTTAACGATTCAGTTTTCTGAGTTTCCATATAGTTTCATTTTTCTCCGTGGATCTCTTCCTTTCTTCAGTCCACTTCGTTCCCGGTCTCTTAATGACTTCATTCTCTGGCGGTACTTCCCATTTGTTAATTTTTTCTCTGTATGTTTGTCTGTCTATGATTTCTGATGAGTTTATGTGGGCTTTTTCCAGGTCTTTTTTGATCTGCTGGGCCGAGGGCATAGTTTTTAGCTTTTCTATGTACGTCACAATTTTATGAATCAGTCTTGTTGCTGGGAGTCTGTGGGTATGTCCATAAAATCTTAATCTTCGTTTCCTCATGTCTGCCGCAAGGTTTTACAGTGTTTCTGTTGTTTTACGAGATTTAAGTCTATATCCGTCACCTGTTTTTTCTGGGCCAATTATCTTTCCTATAATTTTGCGTTCTTCTTTCAAAATGCTTTCTAGGTCACCTTTCCTGAGTAGCGTTAAAGTTTCGGTGGCATACAGGGCTTCAAGTTTGTTAATTCTGTTGTAATGTCTGACTTTTGTATATATGAACAAACATTTTTTATTATATATGTTGCAGGTTCTACCGTAGGCTCTCCTAAGTTTTTGCATGCGAACTTTCTGTGCTATTTTCTCTCGTCCTGTGGGTTCGATGATTTTTCCCAGATATATATATCAGTCTCTCGACTAGTTTTATGCAATCTTTCATCTCCTGCTATTTGGTGCTAATCTCTTCATCTCAACGTACCCATTACAATCCACATCCTCAATTATCTGCTTCATATATTCCAATCTCTGTTTACATCTGCAGTTTTTCTCATGTTGTGCTAACAAATTATCCAATTACAATGTGACCCACCATCCTGTCTCTTCTTTCTGTTAGATTCTTCCACAAATTTCTCTCCTCCCCCATCATCTTAAAAAAAATAATAATAATAAAAAAAACATTTCGTACTTATCTGTCTAAATAAATGAAACATGAACAAAAATGGAACTGTAGCTAAGATTAGGGAAGATTTTTAGATTTAGCCCGCTCCAGTTTATTCGTATTGTTCTAACTATTGCATCAGGCTTTTGATCCATTAATTGTGAGACACTGTAGTGAGGACAACGCGGGACGAACACAACGCTTAATTAAAAGCACACATCCGCGAGGCCGAACTCGAAACGGCGACCCTTACAATGCTAGGCCAGCGTGTTAGGCTAACTACACACTTGTAGACGAAGTCGAGCGATTGTCTATAGACATGTTAGGAACTGTCTATGTATATAGACAATGTATTTAGACAGTCTAGAGACTTTGTCACGTGTACACACCTGAAAGCCTTGTTGCTCGTTAGTTGCTAAATATGGCCGACTTTGTTTGGATCGCTGCTTGCGAAGATTAATCATGGACAATTAAAATAAGCGAGAAAAGAAGCGTTGGTGAAGACGTGAAATTTTTTACTGACACCACTAAATAATATTTTCTGTTAGTAGGTTGTTATTAATGAAATCATCTGAATTTTGATAACATTGTTTTCTGTTCCATACCCATGCGCAAAAATTACATTAGAAAGCTTTTTAATGTACTTACAATGTCTTCTGTGCTTCCTGATTCACTATTTTCGCCTTCATAGCAGTCTGTGTTCTGCTACCCCTTGATTCTATAACCTTGCATTAGAAATAACAAGTGTTCGTATGCGAACCAAGCATTCTTTACAGGAGATATTCCCCTCTTCACCTGATTTATTTTTTATGCTCCCGATGAAAACCTGTTTTCAAATTTTGGCTTTTTTTTCCTACATGACCTACGTATTTTTTTGCAGCTCTTTAATAACTATTTCTTCTTGGTTGATTTTTATATTCGGAATTATTCACTTCCCACAAACAAGATGTTAAGTGAAAATGTTCTATTAACGATAACACTTTCTCCGTGGGGCACATCATAATAGTAAAAAACAAAGAAAATCGAACAAGCCTTCTCCAGTTCACCGACAATAACTGACGACAAAGTGTACCAAAACGTCAACACTACGAAATATTGCGCGACATTGTCTAACAACTGTCTCATGTCTCCCATTTCAAATGGGAGACCAAACTTTTGCGATTTTGTTTCAAAAGCATGTCTATAGACATGAATTTGTCTCTCGATTGTCTATATACAATCGCTTGATTACTTATAGACGTTGTCTAGATACAAGAATCGCTCGACTTTGTATACAAGTGTGTACAAGGCCTTAGTCCCTACACTGCTAGGGCCGGTGACGTTCAATTATACATACCTCCGTTGGTGGAGGGAATGAACTTACGTAAGGTACCACAGGTTGAGAACATGAGTCGAGAGTAGAAACAGCGAAATCGAATGAAGTAATGTGATCAGACCATATTTTTCTATTTTTCCCCCGCCCAGTACAAGCGGCTAAACCAATTAATTGTTATCTCGATCAGACGTGTTTGTAGAAGACTTATCTGACCAACTGGTTAATCGCCTCCGAGTGCTGGCGCACCGGAAGTGGATTGCCTGTCGTCCTGGCAGCTATCGAGCCGTTCTCCCAGTACCGTCCGTGTTCACGCGTTCCATTAATAAGCGCGGCTCATTTCGTTATTGTCAGCCTCGGTGATGGCGCCGTGTGTTTACAACGCAACTCGAAATTACATCCCCGGAGCACCTGATGAAACCCCTGTCCGCGTCGCGGGTTTGAGTTATTATCGCAGGATAATCAGTAGCCGGTGCGCTATACCCGCCGTCCATTACGGGCCTCCTGCCCTCTGTTTTTTGTCCCCAGCCCTGTACCGTGCAGAGGGGAATAATCCTTCCAGCGTCGGTACCGCTATCATACTCTACCAGTCAGTGCGTCGACAAGCAATCATTAGCCCACGCGATCGATCCGAGGTTCAGATACAGGTACACTAACGAACCGTTATCAATAGGGTTCGGATATTTATGACTAAAATCATAGTGAAATATTCATGCAAATATGACCTATCAAACGGATAAATATGACCTAAAATTTACAAAATATTACCAAACATTTAAACTGACTATACATCAAAACATGTTCAATTACACATCATTTATTTTATCTAGTAATGTTGCTTTCATGTAGTCAGCATAATTTGCTTCCATGCACTCACGGCACCATTAGAAAATTAAATTTTAAATCATTTTGCTGAATTACTTTAATTTCACATAACTTACAGAAATGAACTCTTTCATCTGTTCTAAAATACCCTCTCCAGTTTCCTGTACGTAACTATGTAACTTCGCACTTTCAGAAAGTGGAGGGGAGGGGGGCGAGTCGGACCAGATCTCACGAAGTCTCACAAAGGGGGGGGAGGGTCCGGAAATCCGGATAAACACCTCACGTAATTTATGGATGCCTTCCTTTCCATTCGTACTTTCTCGCCGCACACTAGTGTCCTTATCGCATACTCGCAGGATGTTTCCTCCAATCATTATCCACGGTATAATTTGTTGGACAGCAAGGACCCGTGATGGTTGCCTGAGAGTCCAAGTTGGACTGTGAATGGCCCTCAATAGCGGCGGAAACGAGGGCACTGAGAACTGATATGGCGAGGTCTCGTGCTTGACGCTTAAATTAGCTGAGCTGCGAACTCCGCAAAGTTCATATGACAAAGATTGTCATTTAGATGCGTGTCTAGTTATCTAAATAATTTAATTCACTTGTGAAATCATCCCACGTTTTTTGTCGCTGAAAGATAAGGCAAAAAATAAATCTATAAAGCAGTATTATGTGGAAACAGACTTTACTTATAAAATCTGTAGAATTTGGCAAGAGTCAGCTTATTAGATACACAATAAAAAACAAAAGGTTAACTATGAATATAAGGTGGGGAAACAAATGCTTGCTGAAGACTTGAAATGTAAATATCTTGGCATTACTTTGATAACAAGCTTAACTGGGCTGGACACATTGGACAGGTGGTAGGAAAAGGTTTCAAAGTTCTGCACTTGTTGGAGAGAGTGATGAGGGGATGTACGGGAGAAGTAAAGGAATTGGGTTACAAACTTTGGTGAGACCATTGCTCCAATATGGTAGTGTAGTACGGGGTCCTCATTTTACGTATCAAATACAGGAGTTGGTGAGGGTGCAAAGAAGGGCTGCTAGATTTGTTTCTGGAAATTATCGCAGAATGCAATCAGTGACGGATATGATAAACGAGCTGAAATGGGATTCATTGCAAGACAGGAGGAGGATGAGAGGGTCATGGAAGTGTACAGGGCACATACTGGCGATGAGGCATGGAAAGATATTGTAATAGGTATGATAAGTAGTGAATGGAAGGGAAAAGATGACCATGACCACAAGCTGGCACTCGATTTCAGGCACAAGTGTGTGGGAAGATTCTCCTTTTTAGGTAAGGGTGTCAGGGATTGGAATGTGTTACCAAGAGAAATGATGAATAATTTACCGAAAACTTTGAAAGAATTTAAAGTTAAAATTTGTAGAGGGCAAATGTTGGTGGATGCAGGATAGGGGGAAGATGAGTGTGTAGGGAAATTGCCAACGGAGCCTGTGCTCCATTGAAATTAAATTAAATTAAATTAAAATATACTTTTTTGACGTTAAATTTATTTTTGATAAAATATTAAAATGTAAATAATTGTAAATTTTTTTCCACCTCCGTAATATATCCGCATCCCGGATGTCAAGCACTGAACATCCGCATCCGCAAAGATGACCTCCGATACATCTGTAGTGTGGACCATGATGCGCCAGTGAGTGACGTCACCGCCCGTCTGAGAGGCTCGTGACTCCTGTCGGTCACGAGGCAGGGGCAGTGCGGATCTTCTCACGAAGTGTGGCACAGCGCGAGCTGAGTCCTCCATCACGCCTCGCCCACGCGGTTGATACTCCCTGGCACTCCGGTAATAATCTATTATTCCCATTAGTAGAACCGCCGAGCCCCGCCGGAATCCCCATCAGATGCCGCTCCTTATTACAGCGGCGCAGATAAAATTTAACAGGCAAATCATATTGATTAATCATCGGCCGTCCTATTTGAGAACGTCTGGCGAGAGACAAATCAGAAATAACAGGTTCGCGGCCGACCAGGAACAAAAACTCGGGAGCGGCGCGCCGGTCCATTAATCACGCTCACGCTGCTGATTGGTCAACGCTCGATCGGGGGTACTGTGCTCCCTGCGATCGAACACTGTGCAGCGCAGAGCGGAGGGGATCTGTCGGTTAGCGCAACTCTGATCTAACCAGATTGCAAGTCGAATCCCCTCCGCATGGTGGAAGATGGGCCACAGTGTGTAGTAAGGGTCACAGCCTAGCACTCGCCACTTCACAGCCAAATGTTTGCTAGTGTTGTTTTAGCGACCCGGGCGTTTGATGTTTACCGACTGGGCAACGGATAGACGCGCGCCATCCCTAATAGCAGAGGCGGCTCCCTTGCCACGGCCCGCTATTCATAGCTGGACCGGAGCGACCGGCAAATGCACAGACGGTGAGAAGCCACTTTCACTGATACGGTACCTGTGAAGGCCCTACTGCAGTGGTTCCCAACGGGGCGGTTACATTACACCGATGGGAGTTGAAGAGATCATTAATTTAATTTAATTTGAATGGAGCACAGGCTCCGGTGGCAACTTCCCTCTATCCTGCACCCACCTACATTTGCCCTCTACAAATTTTATCTTTAAATTCTTTCAAAGTTTTCGGTAAATTATTCATCATTTCTCTTGGTAACTCATTCCAATCCCTGACACCCTTACCTAAAAAGGAGAATCTTCCCACACACTTGTGCCTGAAATCGAGTGCCAGCTTGTGGTCATGGTCATCTTTTCCCTTCCATTCACTACTTATCATACCTATTACAATATCTTTCCATGCCTCATCGCCAGTATATGCCCTGTACACTTCCATGACCCTCCTCATCCTCCTCCTGTCTTGCAATGAATCCAATTCCAGCTCCTTTATCATATCCGTCACTGATTGCATTCTGCGATAATTTCCAGAAAAAAATCTAGCAGCCCTTCTTTGTACCCTCTCCAACTCCTGTATTTGATAAGTAAAATGAGGGTCCTATACTACACTACCATATTCGAGCAATGGTCTCACCAAAGTTTTGTAACCCAATTCCTATACTTCTCCCGTACCTCTCTCCAACAAGTGCAGAACTTTGAAACCTTTTCCTACCACCTGTCCAATGTGTCCAGCTCAGTTAAGCTTGTTATCAAAAGTAATGCCAAGATATTTACATTTCAAGTCTTCAGCAAGCAATTCTTTCTCCACCTTATATTCATAATTAACCTTTTGTTTTTTATTTGTGTATCTAATAAGCTGACTCTTCTTTGCATTTATCTTCATTCCATGTTTACCAACCCAACTAGATATCCTGTCAAGATCACCCTGCAACTGTTTACAATCCTCTATCGTTTTGATTGCGGCGTTTCAGGTTCAAGGCAAATATAGAGGGCATTGAGGACCTGCCGCTACCCCTGCTTTTCAGTATTATATCCGGCTGCATCAAAAAGTTTTTAATTGCATTCCCTCATCACACGTAGCCAAAACAGGAACCAGTTTATCAGCTAAGACAAGAAACAGTTTGTCAATAGTTGAACGCAGCGATTTAAGATTGCTGCTGACAAAAAGGAAACTGTTTTCAAAAAATTAGTGACACTACCCAGAATCTCTAATTAATTATTTTTGTAATATGTATTTGTTAGTCAAATTGTGAACAGTAGACCAATATTGCCGAGGATGGGGAATCAAGAAGGGACAGTCGCAAAGACGGATGTTATATGCCAAGAATTTACGGTCTTTGTCTTAGTTGTGTCAGCGCCGCGTCCACGCAGCTCCCCGCGGTCAACCTCAATTAATGGCTGAGCCAGCTTCTCAATGGAGCTTTGTAAGATCAACAAGGCCACCTAAATGTAGTACACTCGGCTGTCAGATCGGTTCTAGTAATGTGTTTACATGTGCTACACGCCTTGTTAAAAATGGAATTTGCCGATTAATTGTTGTGTCTACGGATGTTTGGCGACGTCGTCGAACAATAAGGCCCTCATTATCACGGTTCTTCCAAAGATAAAAACTTATTAGTATACTGGTTGATATATATAACTGCAGCTTGTAAAACGCCCTCGAAATGTGTATCCGTTATTTCGCTGAATCAGGTTTTAACTCAGCGCTTGGTTGTTGTGGTAAGTGGATGTTTGGTTTTATATTAAAAGTATGAAGTGATTGTATCAACCTCGAATGCGCTTCTGTTAAAAAATCATATGTCGAAAATGCAGTATTGAAGATTGTTGACGCGTATGTAGTTGCGCTGAAAACGGTCACCACCCAAATAATTTAAAACCTGTCAAATACTAGTTGCGTCAGTTTTACGCAAGCAGTAATATTACACCATGTAGAAGAAACGTTTAGCTTCAATTTGGTGAAAAATTAAATGTTAATTCATTTAATTCGCTTATTATTTTCCTTATTGCTTTATGCCTCGCCCACATTGGGGTCATTATAGGCGGGAAAACTAAGGATAAGGAACGGGAAGCAATCAGTTTTTTGAAAGAACCATCCCTGGATTCTTCTGGAGTTATTTGGGAAAACCACGGAAAATCGAAATCTGGATGGGGATTGGAACCCCCGTCTTTCCGAATGCGAATCAAGAACTTTACCGCTCACTCAGCACGTTCGGTATTTCATTCGCATAAAAATTATAGTTTTTACAGAAAAATTGACTAAAATAGCTGTGATTAATGTTTTCTGTGGCAAGATTTTTCCAAGAAACTGTATCCTGATATATGGATCAATAATTAATTTTAAATTATATTCACATTCGGTAAAATAACAAATCTACACTAATATTATAGTTTTCCGTTTGTTTGTTGTTTGTTTGTTTGTTACCAATCATGACGAAATTTGACAATGAAATAATATGTACCATTAGGAGGAACATAGATACAAATTATATCATGAATTTTGATGACTAACAGAACGGTGACAACAGGCGGATAGTTTGTGTAAGTCTATATCTGTCACTCAGGTTCGTTTCTCTCGCAGTCAGGTTGTGATTGATCTGTTCATAAATTTCACCAACAGATGTTACCTATTATATAAATAGGGAGTGGTTAAACAGCTACTTTCCTGTCACTGTGACATGCACGATTATCATCTTTGACTTTGTCACTTTGAAGCAATAGTGGCAGTATCTTCCACCAGATGCAACTTGTACGAATTTACTGGGACGGTGAAATGTAACGACGAGCAGTCACGTTTACAATGCAAATCAGGCTATCTGCAACTAGGTCACGACTAAGGAATGATGCTGGTACCTGCCACCAGATGGCAAAACATAAGAAATCACTATCTAACCACCAAACGCTATATATGTTAGCAACGGACAGCAAAACCAAAAAATTTGTGTATAAAACAGTGTTGACATAAGATGGCCGCAGAAATTGAAATAATTTTAAACCACACATAAAATTCCGTTAGAGGAACTGTGGATGATAGTATACCACAGCTAAACCTCTCTCCCCCAGTGAATGTAGAATAATGCGGCCGGACCTTCTACTTGAAATCTACTGTCTGATCTCATTCGATGCCATAAAGAAGCTATCAGGTGCGACCGGAGTATCGCCACTAGTGGAAGATGCGCAGACACGTGAGCTCCGTCCTGACAGAGTATAGATGGGCGAGAGAGCGAGCCTTGCGGGCGGTGCCATTACAATACAATGGCGAACACCTGCTGACCGCTTCTGGGAAGGCGCGCATTGATCACGAAGTCGTCCCGGTGGTCCCACGCAAGGACAGACTGCTCGATACTTGCTGTGTAGGTGCCTGAGCGTCTGACATGACGCTTTATATTGTGTCGTCAGTCTCTCACCTGGTTTGATGCAATCCTCTATCCCTTCCTATCTTGCGCTAGCCTTTTCATCTCTACATACCTCTTACAACCCACGCCCTCAATCTGTTCTAATCTCTATCTTCCTCTACAATTCTTACCTCCGACTCCCTCCACTAACAAATTAACCAATCCAGCATGTCTCAAAATATGACCTACCATCCTGTCTCTTCTATCTGTAAGCCTTCCACAAACTTCTTTTCTCACCCATTATTTCCAAAATTCGTTCATTTCGTACTTCATCTCTCCACCTAATTTTCAGAGTCCTCATATAGCGCCACATTTCAAATGTTTCAATCGTCCTTCTTTCTGGTATTTCATGCTTCGCTACAATGAAGTGCTGTGCTCCACACATAGTGTTTTAAATAGTTCTTAAGTCCTAGATCAATATTTGAAACTAAAAGATTCCTATTTTTAATGAATGATCTTTTTGCTATTGCTATTCCGCTTTTAACATCATTTCTGCTTCGGCCATCAGTTGTAATTTTCCTTCCCAAGTAGCAGAATTCACTTGCTTCTTCTATCGCATCCGATCCTATTTTTATATCTAATCTGCTTATTATTGCTATCGTTTCTGCTACATTTAATCAATTTTGTCTTGCTTTCATTACAATATATTTAGTGTAAATTCTTCTTTCATTATTTTGGTCATGCCATTCAGTAATTTCCCACCTTGGGCGAATCCAGGATTTTGGTTTGGGGGGGGCTTTTCTTGAGTGGATTTTGGTTTTGGAGGGGGGGGGGTTGAGTCGGGTATGGGGTAGGCTTTCCACGGTCCTCGGATTACTAGAGCTTTTTTTAAAAAAAAATAAAAAATTCCAATATCAGGGATGGACCTAGATACTTTTGGGGGAGGGGGGCTTGAGCCTAATAGCCCCCCTGGATCCGCCCCTGCTTTTCATAATCCTCTCAGCCCGTTATGCTATCAAGTACAATGTCATCGGGAAATCGTAGCATACTGTTTTCCACCCCCTCTCCCTTGAACATTGATGCCACATACATTTTTTTGAATAGGAACTCGTAATAAAAGCAAGATACATGAGGTAACACTTTAGGTAACTACACGGAGATTCGAACCCGCGTCTTCCAGGTGGCCAGGCCCGAGCGTTGCGGTGCATGTGGCGCGTAGCCAAGGATACACTGTTCTCACATACACGTCTCCGCGAAGTTTCGCTAACGGGGATTTATGCATTCCAGAGGCTGGCGAGTTGGAGTCGCCTGTTTGTTCCGCATTTCTAGCGTGGCCGAGCGCGTGTGTTTGAGGACGTGAAGGCTAATATTAGCCTGCACACGCGGCTCGTGAGGGTCGTGATCAGTGCAGGCGTTTCACCTGTCCGCGAGCTCGCCATCTCCAGCAGTCTCAACGACGACATTGACCGATAAACTCATAATGAACAATGCCCTGCTCAAAGGGGAATGCATATCTGATGCAGGTTACTCCACGACCAATAAGGTGTTCCATCTTCCGCCAAAAGGACGTCCGACTCCCAATCTGGCAAAAGAAAATACCGTCTATAATAGCGATTCCTAAATGGCGGTCCGCGGAACCCTGGGGTTCCGTGGAAGGGTCACAGGGGTTCAGTGTTTCAAGAGAGAATTTAATAAAATGTTCTTAGAAAAGAGTCATTACCGAATTTTCAGGTTACGCTTACACCAAAAACCAGTACGCATACAGACTGGATGCAGCCTCAGATCTTCGCGTTCAATTGTCAGACATTAATTATAATCTAAGTGCTATTATAAGCAAATATGTGAATGTTTTTTATTATTCGCGCTAAATAGTCAAGTTGTATTGTCTTAGACAGGAAATGTTTTATGATACTACTAATAATTATATTTCATTTATAATTTATTCTTCCTTTTTCAAGTCCAACATGAAAATATTCAATCTACGAGGTACAATCACTTTTGTTATTATAAAAAAGAGGTCCTGCCAAAAAATATGACCAATTAGGGTTCCGTGGCCCAAAAAAAAAAAAATGGGAACCGCTGGTCTATAAGATTAACCTTAATTTGTTCCGATTGTCGTCACTTCTGTTGCAGTATTCACTGTTTATTGTATAGTTTTACGCCTCATCGATGTAGTGGTCATTAGAGGCGAGAAAGGATTAGAACCCTCCCGGCATCCTGCTGAAGTGATTTGAAGAAGCCATGGAAACCCGAAATCTGGATAGCCGTAGGGGGATTCTAACCTGCGTCCCCCCCGAATGCGAGGCAAAAGTGTTACTTCTCACCCACCACGCTGGGTTTTAGTTTAATTTTCATTTACTTCAATATTTTGTTCACTCCATTGAATGCATATTTGGTTGACGAGCAGCATCAAGTCCACAGAGGCTCCTGGTTGTTTGTACCTGTAATGGTCTACCGTTATCGGCGTTGTTTACCGAGCGGCTGCCGCAGAGGCGAGCTAATTATCTCGTCAAGGCGAGGGAAGAAGCGGCCGGCCGTTTGCGTGCGATGATTTATGCAGTCATTACGCGAGTCTGCGGCCAGATCCATCACGGCTGGGAGCTCTGTCGCACACAGCCGGCCGCCAAATTAACACAGACCTCCGCACTCTAGAGGAGGTCACGCCTGCTGCGTAACTAGTCAACCCACTACCGACAATGCTACAAAAAGTTGCGAAATTTCCAGACAAAAATTAGTTACTGATAAAAACAATAATTATTTAAAGCAGTCTGTTATCTGCTCCTAAGCTAAACAAATTGGTGTGAAGATCACATTACATCATAGATAAACACCCATACCGTGAGCTGAACAGGCGCCATAGATCATACTACATCATAGATAAACACCCATACCGTGACCTGAACAGGCGTCATAGATTACACTACATCATAGATAAACACCCATACCGCGACCTGAACAGGCGCCATAGGTCACACTACATCAAAGATAAACACCCATACCGTGACCTGAACAGGCGCCATAGATCACACTACATCATAGATAAACACCCATCCCGTGACGTGAACAGGCGCAATAGATCACACTACATCATAGATAAACACCCATACCGTGACCTGAACAGGCGCCATACATCACACTACATCATAGATAAACACCCATACCGTGATCTGAACAGGCGCCATACATCACACTACATCAAAGATAAACACCCATACCGTGACCTGAAAAGGCGCCATAGATTACACTACCTCAATTGGGAAAACAACACTAAAGAGGTCATGTAATAAACAGCATAGTCAGGATGTCATATACATTTCTGATAATTTTTAAAAAAGTTGCGAAATTTGCAGATACAGCCTACTGATAAAAATAATTATAAGAATTTCGTGTCTTATTTTTAGAACCTTACTGACAGATTTTCTTACCGGCTGCGCAATCCGATCCTCTCGTAGACGCCTATCCTACCCCGATGGGCTACCTAATGCAGGGTTCAGTTCAACTTCGAATCTGAACAACGGAAACGTACCGGAGTACTTTACATTACACAGCAAGCTGTGCCGAAGGTGAAGGTCGGGTCAGGGGCCTTTGAAAATCTCAACCCAGACCGTTATACGAACCGTGGTCCTTTGGATCTCCAGTAAGACGACTTAATTATTGAACCGCCGGACCGCTTACTAGGAAGAGTAATTCGTAGCCATGATCTAAAGTAGCTGCCTTGCTGTCTGATCTGGTTGCGGCACTGACAGAGGGATTAGCTGTTTCGAATGCCAGTTTTAGAAGAACGTTTCACCAGCGGGACTTTGCCGGCAGGGTAGGATAGGCGGTGGAGCACAATTTCTAATCACCAGATTGTGCACCGTAGTCCTGGTTTTGGAATGACAGGATACGACTCCTTTGACGGTGGTTCATCCGTCGGATGTGGATGCTAATCTAGGCGGCCCCTTTGGAGTCTTTTTAGAAGAATAGGCCTGAATGGGCCGGCACCAGAGTCCACCCACTCCGTTCTTTACGTATCTCTCATATGATACATCACAATCAATACTATACACTGAACACACACACACTGTCATGGTCACCCTCACCTACAATAACACGTAGGAACACTCACTGGGGAAACCACCGCAGTTCATCTTCCATAGAGTTACCATGGAGGGGTTACATCATCCCTGATAGCCGCCTGCGCGAGGCGTCGGATATAGCGTCAGGAGAAGATCTAACATAATTCCGACAGAATAACTGAACTAAAGGCCGGCATTAGGGGGGGGGGGGAAGCGGATCAAATGTAAATTTAATTTCACCCCTACTTTTTATTGTTCTTTAAACCAAATGTAGCTAACCAAATGAATAAATATCTAACAGATGTCGCTGATGATGCTCTTGAAATAGAGCGAAACGCGTACGACACCAAAATAAAACAAAATTCAATTGCATTGGCGTGTTATTCACCTTTATAAAAATTGAAAACAAAAGATCGCCAATTTGATCTCAGGGAGGGGGGAGGGATCTAACTCATAAATTCGCCAAGGGCCCCCCAACTGATTACTCCGGGCCCCAAAAACCTAGCGTCGGCCCTGAATGTTCTGCGGTACAGGGAGCCAGGGGCGGATCAAGGATTTTGGTTTGGGGGGGGGGCCTTGAGGCGGGCAAGGGTAGTCTTTATAGTTTCCTCGCTCCTCGGATTGCTGCCTCCTTAAAGGATCCAAAATTACGACGTCGGGGGTGGACCTAGATACTTTTTCGGGGGGGGGGGGCTTGAACCGCCTAGCCCCCCCCCCTTCCCTTCCTGGATCCGTCCCTGCATGGAGCATAATACAAAGAAATTATGTTCGCTCAGCTTGGTTTGACGCACAATTTTTAGGAGTCACTACTAATTTCTGGTCTGGAGATTCAGGATTACTATTGTAAAGTAGATTAGCACAACCTTTGAATTTACAAGGGATCAAAGCCTACGTAGTTACTATCATAGCTAGCGTGGTGGTGTAACGGTTAGCGTTCTGGCCTCGCATTCGGGAATCCCCGTCCGGGCATCCAGATTTGGGTTTTCCATGGTTTCCCAAATCACTTCAAGCAAATGCCGGGATGCTTCCTTCAAAAGGCCATGGCCGAATTCCTTCCCATTCCTTGCCCCCATCCTTTCCCCTCTCTAAAGACCTCGCTGTTAAGAGACGTTAAGCAATTTTTAAAAAAAACTCACTATTATAAAACCAAAAACCAAGAAACATGTATACCAACGCACGAATAACCCATACACAAGGTCAAAACATAGTTAATTTGTCTCCCGGCTTGGAGCCAATTGCTATATGAAACTATGATGATGACATTGGTTGCTTGTTTGCCTGTTTTTTGTATTCTGTCAGTAAGTACTTGGCATTATTTTGTATGGAATAAACTCGAATATTTCAGTCCGTATAGGACGTTGTCATTTTCTGTGACATTGCTCTGCCATGACGTTCTTCACTTTTAATCTGCTTACGGAAATAGGATAACGTGGGTTCTAATATTAAGATAAACAGTCACTTTGCCTTCCGAGGTGAAGCAGTACATGAGATCTGGACGCGTTCGCCATCTCGTGGTGCGAGGGGATAATGCTTGGTTCACTCGGTCGCCGCTGCAGCGCTCTGTGTATTTTGTACCAAATGGGTGCGACATTTGAGCCATAACTAGAAGAACGCTGGTGGAATTATGCCCAATGTACTGTGCTACTGTTACTCTAGTTCTTTCATTCCGAAGACCAGCAAAATATCAAAGATAATTCACTAACTTATATGAGTCTAATTCTTAGCTATGTTTATATTAATCTAGGGTTACCAGACGTCCCCGTTTGCCGGGGACAGTCCCCGTATTTATCTCTCTGTCCCCGGTCAGATTTCGTCCCCGCAATGTCCCCGTATTTTTACTATTGTCACCTGAATTTTTTTTAATAAAGCGAGAGTTTTTTAAAAGCACTGATTTGCTAATGCATTCATTTAAAGAAAGAAATACGATGCGCACTACTTTCCTTGTACGTGCCTAGGAATAAAAGAAAATTACAAGGATTCTGCGTCTTGGACACAACACCTTTGGAAAATCATGACTCCTTGCTGTGTGTAACAAGTCTGTCTGTGATCCTCTTTGGAATTGGTAGATGATAGTTCAATACTAACAATATGTACTTTTGCGCTACAACTAGCTGTTGTTCAGTAGCTCCAAAAGGTTTTTATTTTCGGGTTACCTCTTCATGTCAAGCTCTATTTTATGGGTGTCCGCTCCATTTGGTATTTTGGCAGTTTTAGCTCCTTCTGTTTTGGATACAAGTTATATTATGATTGCTGCAGTCGGCAACTTTACATTTACCGGCGTTTGAACAGAAATCCAGAATGAGTACAGAACCAGTTTAAGCTATGTTAACTATATTAACAAACGTTTCCATGACATGCCAATAATTTTCGGGCAAGCTTGGATCCAGATAAGATATTCTCAAAAAGGTTCATTCTTCTGATAAATACCAATGACAACAAGTTGGAGGTAAAATCAGGTACCATATAATTTAAAATACAAAATATGTAACAATGATAAATATCTTTCTTTTAAGTTAATTCATCCTTTTAATATAACTAATAAAAGTGCAATGCGTAATTAGGACAAATACCGAAAGCGCCCCTGGATTTTGGTGAAAAAGTTCTGAAGCGTCCCCGGGTTGAGACAAAAAATTCTGGAAACCCTATATTAATCATCCCTACCAGCTGTTATCTGCACCCAACTCGTTCCCCTCTGACCCTACACCTACAATAACGTACTCTCTATGAAGCTCACTGGAAACGTTCTTAGTGAAAGGGACATTATAGTAACAAAGCAGTCATATCTTCATGGGAAAGAACTGAAGACTTGAAACGTAAATACCCTGGCATAACATTTGATAAGAAACTCAACTGGGAAGGACACATTGGTCACATAGTAGAAAAAAAGTTCTCAAAATCTTGTTCGAGAGAGTGATGAGTGGATGTACTACAGAAGTAAAGGAATTGGTTTACGAAACTTTGGTCAGACCATTGCTTGACTAAGGTGGTGTAGTATGGTACCAACATTTTCGGTATCAAATACAGGAGTTGGAGGGTGTGCAATGCTAAGAAGGGCTGCTAGATATGTCTCTGTAATTTAGCGCAGAACACAATCAGTAACTGATATGATAAAGGAAATGGAATGGGTTACACTGAAATATAGGAGGACGGTGTAGAGAATCATGGGAGTGTGCTATACATATGTTAGTGATGAGGAGTGGAAAGATATTGTTGTAAGAATTAGGAGAGATGCATGGAAGGGAAAAGATGATCATGACCACAAATTCTTTCTCGATTTCAGGCACAAGGGTGTGGGAAGATTTTCTTTCGTCGGTAGGGGGGGTCAGGGATTGGAATAAGTTACCAAGAGGCATGATGAATAATTTACCAAAAAACGTTAAAATAATTTAAAGTTGTCATTAGTAGAGGGAAAAAGGAAGTGGGTTTTTATTTTTTTTTATTTTTTTATTTTTTTTTTTTTATTGGGGGAGCACCCAAAACCCGCTCCTCCAAGCATGGTGGCCTTCCTGTTAACTACTGCTCGCCTCTGCACATGCATTAAGTTAGTAATTCTATAGGTGATCACAGGAACGGGATTGTGATGTATTCCATGCGTCCAGGCGTCCGCCCGTTTACATGGGTCCATCGGATTAGATAGACAGAAACTTTTGAAAGAAGAGACAGGGCAGAGGGAAAAAAGTGCCAAGGTTTTACCCCTGGGAAAAAAACCTCTGCGATAGTTAGGTAGGGAATAAGAGCGGCTGGCTAAGATACTGCCAGTAGCGCGACAGATTCTATGCTACAAGGTTGGATGTATGAAGGATTTGGAAGTGGAAAAAGGAAGAAAGAAGAAGGAAAAATAGGTTTGTAGGGAAATTTCCACCGTAGCAGGCGCTCCATATATATAATAGAAATATCAGATTTTTGCTGCTCTTTGAAATATTGATGGGTTTTAGAAGGTATGGCTTATAGTCGCTTGTAGCCTTACACAGTAAGGACATTATATCCATTTCATGTGAACAATTTTTTCTAATCGATATATTATTATTATCTGCAATTGGACGCTGTCGGATCACGCAAAGGCTTAACGATTCAGTTTTCTAAGTTTCCATATTTTTTTTTTTGCTGTCATCAGTCTTTTGACTGGTTTGATGCAATCCTCTATATAGCTTTCATTTTTCTCCGTGGATTCTCTTCCTTTCTTCAGTCCACTTCGTCCCCGGTCTCTTAATGACTTCATTCTCTGGCGGTACATCCACTTGTTAATTTTTTCTCTGTATGTTTGTCTGTCTACGATTTCTGATGAGTTTATGTGGGCTTTTTCCAGGTCTTTTTTGATCTGCTGGACCCAGGGAATAGTTTTTAACTGTTCTATGTACGTCACAATTTTATGAATCAGTCTTGTTGCTGGAAGTATGTGGATATGTCCATAAAATCTATATAAAATATATATGTTATTATATTTTTAACTCAGTTGAAATTAAATTATTAAAATTATGCCTGCGGGCCAACTGCTCCATCTTTGCGGACCACACGTTGAGAATCGCTGTACTATATAGAATTTACGTAATCTGTTTATGCCGTAATACTTTCGGGAAAATGAGAAATTAACTCACATTACATATTCTGCTGGTGGTTTCTAAGGTATACTTAGGAAATAAAATACAATTTAAGGTAAATGGATACCTCTGGGAGTCTGCACACTTTCTTGTACAAATTGCGTTAGCAGCAAGTTGGCAGTGATATTGCAGACAGTACTGACGCCTCTGTTTTCTCGTCTGATTGCAGGAAAGGCGTTCGACATTACGTACGTTCGACTGTGGTTCTACTCTCCCCGTCCTGAAAGCTTCGCCATCTACAAGAGGACGTCGGAGGAAGGGCCTTGGACCCCATACCAGTTCTACAGGTATATATCAGTTTGTCATTCTAGAGTCATAAACATCAATCACTCAGTTAAAACATTGTGCAAATTAACAACACATTTAGACGTTGATGTTCCTGGTGTGATTGTGTGAAAGCTTTGGCCGGAATTATACCGGTGTGTTGAGGTGAAAATGTTTCCTATTCGACAACATGAAATGCTGTTGAAGCGCACAGAAAAAATTTCCTTAAGAACTGTGCAGTTGCATGTAGCATCGAATACCTATTAAACAGTTCAGTTACTGACATGGTTGATTCACTGAAGTATTCAGGTTTAACAGCGCAAAGCAGCATGAAATAGGACCTGCACATAATTTCGGTCGCAGATAGAGTTAATTCTAGACTGCAATTTATAGTTCGAATTTTGAATAATTATTTAGATAATAAAATTTAAAGATAAAACCAGAGAGAGAGATACTCCTTAAAACTAGTGTACTGCCAGCAATGGAAATAAAATACGCTGGAAATCAAATTAATGATAACAAAGACAGCCGAAAAGGCATAAGAAATCATAAAAACATCAAATTTCATTCACATATTTAATTAAATATCATAAATACTGATAAAGTCAGAACGAGCCGATGATCTCAATTGTTCGTAAGTACTCTTTAGAAACCGTAACTGTGTATCTATTGTCTTATGCACGAACGAATTATGGGAGGTAACAACAGTAAAAAATTGTTAAAGTAATACAGTAGTAACTTCAGTATTTATGCTCTGTTAAAACAACTGACTGCCTTTGAAGAACAATAAGCAAAACTCCACTGAAACATTTATGATTGAAGGACATTTGGAACACAATAAGAAGACATGAAATTGTTGTGAAAACTAAACACCAGATTTATAGCATTAAGCGAAAAAATTCGTCTAAATGGGTACCATTTATCATTATTTGAAGGTGTCCAATGAATACGAACTAGAAAGTGAGTAAATCAACTAAATGTATTGAAAATCAATTCTGTGAGATAGGGAAGACCAGTTTGAACAGGAATTGTTATTGATGGTCATGTTTAGAAGTAATTTAAATTCTGTGTATGATAAAGGGAACAAAAAATGATTCCCCACTGTTAGTTGAAGAAGTAAAAAATTATCAAAATTATGATCAAACTATCCTATAATCAGACCACATTTCATACGTCATGGATTGAGATAGGAACAGCAGTGTTAGAATGTTTACAAAAGACGGAACAGTATGTGTACTGGATCAGGTTTTATGGGCCCATCAATCTTAATGTACATGCCAGTGAAATTGACTTTAAAGCAGAACCAAATTGTTTTGAACGAACTTTCTGTAAGCTTTATAAAATATCGAGAGAATACCACATTTGCCTTTTTACCTCTCTGTTCCTACATGAGATGGCACTAGTGGTCTATGTTTCTGAACAATTATTGCACTACACAGTACAAAAAGATACTGCTGTGAAAAACCAAATTCCTTTTTTTTTTTAATGATACAATAGGAAAGATTTACAGAACACATTTCATTTGCGGCAGAGTCTTTCATAACACCTGAAAAGCTAATTTTGTCGTCAGTGCATGAATAACCGATTTCAGCGCTTATTTTTACTTGTCTGAGAGTGTAAAATGTATAAAGAACGAATGTGGATACAACACAAGAAATTCGTGATGGTCATAGTGATGTAGAAACTTAAGGTTCTGGACTGCCATCTGCAGCTTCTATCGCGTATATTAAGGAACGCCTGTACGTTAGGCAACCGGATAGCAGACATGAGATTTTGGTTGCATAGCTCTCATGAGCCGTCCACAGCGAGGTAGTTTACCGCAAATCAGAGTTTGTTTTGCATGAAAAAAGAGAAGGAGCACGGAGAGGGCGAAACTCTGTGCCGACCTATTCTGGTCTACTCTTCCGAAAGGCACCAAGGTGCCGTCATGTTTAAAATCCATATCTGACGGACGAATCACCATCTAAGCTCTACAGTGTCGCATGCCGTCACTCCATACTCACTGCTGAGAGGTTTACACCACTAGGGTTGCCAACTTATTTAGAAAAAAAAATATAATTGTCTTCTGAAAATGAAAATATAAAGTACATGAAAGAAAAAAAGTATTTATCAATTTAGGTATTTATTGCCGCTAATACACACTTTTTTGTGCTTGCGGGACGAACTATTAATTTTTGGTTTCATTTCAAAGTTTTATAGCTGGTACCACATTCTAAATAAAATATAAGTAAATCATAAATAAATGAACAACTCATTTTTAATTAAATTTAAGGACGTTCTGTTTCTCCCTTCCTACCATTTTTCATTCATTTCGTTTCTTCATAAGCACAAATATGTCGTATGGAAATTAATACTATTATTTGAATTGCATACTTTATCAGAAATAAAGCATTTCTCCATATTTTATGTTTAGGATAAAATATACCGACCAAAAATAATATATCATACTTTACATTAAAGTATGGTCAGCAACCACCCGCCTCTGGCTACCGAGACAAAATTTCACACTAAATTAGGCCTACAATTTATTCGAAAAAAGATCATGCTTACAATGTTCTGAAAATGATTGAAAATCGTATTTACTGACTTACCTATCTAGTTCCAATTGAACCAATGGTAATACTCGCAGCGCATAGAAGTCACCAAAAATTATTTAGAGGAACACTTGTTATCCAATCATATGTTTTCTCCCACATTTTTTTTGTTTTTTTGTAATTGTTTTGGTTTCTCCAATTTTGCTTTCTTTGGAGTTACTGGTATATAACTTATCACTTCTAAAAACAGAATCTGAATTACTTGCCGTTTTGAAAAATCTAAAAGAAAAATAATGCAATTGAAAACTCCAACCTAAAAGCGAGGCGGAACAGAAGGTACCGCGAGTTCTCCGCTTGTCAATCACGTGACTGATATCCGCCGTTCCGTTCAGAACTAACGGCGAGCAACATGTGGATGGTCCTCTCTCCCTAGTGAACAATTACACAGATCAAAGGACGCGAGCAGACAAAGAAATCCATGGCCGCTAAGCACTTTTTCTTGAAGGATCTTGTGGAAATAGCATAAGAAAGTTCCGTTCCGTATATTATAGACCTTACTCGAAATAAGGTATTTTCGCATTCTTTATTAGTAGGAAAAGGCATAAAATATAACGACCAAAAATAATGATACTTTGTTATACATTACGGTTGTCAACCTTAACCGCCACCTCTCCTACCCTACCAGCCAAATCCACCACCAGTACTGGAAGGAGGTAACCCTGTGTTAGAGCCTGACAACAAAACGGTTTCTCAGCCAACTGATCCAACGGGGCGGGCCTAAAAAGTATACGGCCTCACTATAAGAACACGCTGCTTATCAATTGAACTGGGCTTTTTTGTAGATGTATTACAATACGTCTACCGTATAAAGGATATAAATGATTATTTATATCCTTTACTACAATACCTATTTGTTACTCAAATTGTCTCATCATCTGTACCCACTCACAAAATACTTAAAATAGCACTGAGCCTTCAGCATATCAAACGATGTCTTTTGTAGCCAACGTGCCCAGAGCGAATTGATGTTTACACAACCAACATCAACTCGCCGGCCATATTGCTTCTAGTTGTTACCACTCCATGTTCTGTCAGGCTAGCCACGCTTACATTTCTAACACTAGTGTCAACCACAGCAAAGATTACATGCATACTTCTGCTGAGCCCCGGGTTTTCTAATACTGAACATATAAATTAATACGGTCACCACTTACGAGATATTTGAATATACACATAGGAATTAGGCAGTATTTAGTTCTCCTTAAAAATCTTATGGGAAGAAGAAATAGGGTGATGGGTCACATTTTAAGACTTGCGGTCTTGGTTAACTTGTTAATGGAGGGAATGGCAGAAAGAAGGAACTGTGAAACGAAGGGAAAGATTAGAAAACTTAAGCAGATAATTGAGGATGTAGGTTGTAATTGGGATGCTGAAATGAGCTCATGACAGAAAGAGATGAAGATTTCCATTGAACCAATCGAGAGGCTGGTAAAATAAAAAAAAATAAAAAAAATAATAAAAAATGCTGCGGTGAGTATTACTGCGACGTTACGAAGATGGGCAGTGTTGGATTTAGCGAACGTAGAGTCATTTTTTATAGTACGGGGTTCAGCATTGTGGGAGGGGACACACAATGTAAACCGTTATTAATATCACCAAATAAATTCGTTTTCGATGAGTCACTGTGCGGTCAGAAGAAAAACAGAATTTCCTCTACTAGTTTGTCGAGGGTACAGTATTGTGGTTATATAAGAACGAAGTCTTTCTCGGTATTAAGCTCCGTTCTTCCGACCTGGTCGGCATTTCACCTTCGAATGGTGAAAAAAATTAATGATCAAAATGTCGTTCGAAAATACCGTGTTTACTCTTTTAGTAACCCGAGAACATCTACCAGTAACACAGGCTACTTTGCTCACTGTGTCTTCGTGTCCGTAACGGTGACGTAACCCGCCTCCATTACAGGACTAACTACGGCCAGAGATGCTACGGAAAAATTGAGGTTATGGTCATTATTGGGCGCTATTTAATAACAATTCTATTTAGCTAAGCAACTGCGAAGAAATTAATACCCGGGACACTGAAAAAAAGTATGTATTTCGTTTACATCAACACATTAATTACAGGTTGCTTTTTGTTTATTTATGTTCAGTGGATGTAGATGTTTCTTATACTCTCTGTCCAGCGAAACAGCTGTTTCGGTAACCTCAGATATATCCAGCACGTTACATCATCTTTAAGGTTACGAGCGTTATTCAATAACAATTCTGATTGTTTAAACAACTGCGAGGAAATGAACTGCCAGAACACTTCGTTCATGTCTTTACTTACATTTGATGTAGGCGTTTCCTGTATATTCTGTGTCAGTGTTACAGTAATCTGATTGCCAGAAGTCTCCGTTGAAGCCGTCATTTGTGAGGTAGTGGCTCTAATGTTGTGTTTGTTGTGCAGCGCCACCTGTCGGGACACGTACGGCCTGCCGGACAGCAGCTACACGCGGAAGGGCGTGGACGAGGCGCGCGCCCTCTGCACGGCCGAGTACTCAGACATCTCGCCGCTCACCGGGGGCAACGTCGCCTTCTCCACCCTCGAAGGCAGGCCCTCCGCCTACCAGTTCGACTCCAGTCCCGAGCTACAGGTCAGTTCACGCTATCAGCCGGCACGATCATTTTCAGTGTCATTTAGTGGGGTTGCAGTTAATATTTTCCGTCAATGTAATGTACACCATCTACCAAAAAATAATTGGGTACCTATAAAGACAGGTAATTCAGTACGCCAATTGACTTGTATGACCATCATGTCCTGCAGCCCGGTATAAAACCAGGTGACAAGGGGATAACAAGATGTTAGGTCTCTCGTGGTTTATTATATATGAAATAATTAGTTCCAGACACTCTTTCCAATTTAACTTGTTTTTATTGCTCGTAAAACATCAAACTTCAAAGATACTGGTCACATGTAAACACAAGATCCAGCGATTACATTCAATACTGCTTTCAAAGACAATACAAAACTGTTCCAACTGAGTGTCCTTTGCCGACGTAAACTGTGACCTCGGAGTCCAGGGACGGATCCAAGATTTTGTTTTGGGGGGGGGGGGCTTGGCTTGAGTGGATTTTGGCTGAGGGGCTTGCCTTCAGTGGATTTTGGCTTTGGGGGGGGGGGGGCTTCAGATGGGCAAACAGCAGTCTTTATAGTCTTCTCGGGCCTCAAATCCGTAGAGCTAAATTGCAATGTCGGAGGTGGACCTAGATACTTTTGGGGGGGGGGCTTGAGCCCCCTAGCCCCCCCCCCCTGGATCCGCCCCTGTCGGAGTCTCTGCCGCTCACTTTATTTAAGTTTCATAGAGAGTTCCAGAACAAAAGCTTCCGACAGATATTTGTTGAACTTTAACAATACTTAAACAATTAAAATATATTAAAAATAATCAAAATCAATACATAATCATTTACGAAATGCCCAGAAACGAAAATTAAAGATATTTAAACACAAAAATCCACATAAATCATTTTAAACTGTAGTAAATCGTCCTTTAAACATCGTAGCTCACCTTAATACTTGGAATTACAATCATTTAAGCAAATCTGTTGCATAGTTCTGTCCTTAAACATATTAAATAGTTTTTACACAATTTCTTTTCATAAAACAAAGTCCATTTACACGAATTTACGGTAATTTGCAAGAAAAACATACAAAATCATATTCACTCTACCCGTAGCTTGCTACAAATGCTTCATAAAATACAGTTCCATTTAAAGTTAGGCTTTGAGGGCTGATACAAAGAGTTACAGAGGTATCGGACTTCAATGAGGGCATAAATGTTGGCTGTCGTCTCAGTGGGCAGTATACCCAGATTATTGCACTGAAAGTAAACAGGTCTAAATCAACGGTCGCATCCGTTCTGCGTAAGTGGAAGATCGATGGGCATGGTGCCAACACTGCAAGTTCTGGGTACCTCCAGTTTTGACCGATAAAATCACAGAATCCTGAAGCTCGATGACTCGGGTGGTGTCTGGAATATCGCAACTAGACACTACGGCTTTGAGAGTGATGTGCGGAGGTTTGTTTTGTTCCAGTCAGATGGAGGTGTATGAGTGCGGCAATTACCCGGGGAGCGGAAGGTAATTCTGTGGTGGTGGAGTGAAGGTGTGGCATTATTTCAGGTCGTAACCGCTGGTATCATGAGGCCTATTTTTACGTTCTGGATAATGAAGTCCTCACAACATTGTGGTGTTTTTACGGAATGGGCCCACATTACTTCCAGGACGACAATGCCAGGTGCCATGTTTCAAGTGCTACTATGCAGTGACACGCACACACAGTGTTCGCCAATTGCCAATAGTACTGGCCCGCCCAGAGACCCATCCCTAACACTCTAGAACATCTTTGGGACGTAATAAAATCGTCTCGGGTGTCCAGCCGGATGGTGTGGTATAAACACGTTTCGACAGCTAGAAGATACCTGATGAAGACAGCAGAGCTAGCTGTCGAAACGTCGTGTTTATCCAACACCATGCAGCTGGACACCAGAGAGGATTTTGTTGCATTAGTACGCCGGGAAAGTCTACACTCACACATCTTTGGGATGAATTGGATCGCCGGGTGAGGGGTCGTCAGGAATGGCCAAAATCTGCTGCTCAGCTCGTGGGATGGTTGAAGAGGAATGGCGACGAATCCAAACAATCACTCGTAGAGAGCATTACTGGCGGGTTTTCTGCTGTTACAGCCGCAAGAGGTGGCCCTACGCGATTATAACGGGGTGACAGGCACCGAGCAAACATTGGAGACAGGTGTTCAATTCTTCTTTGGTAGGTAGTGTATATAGCTCTTTTTATTAATGTGCAGACATTTGCTTGGTGAAACCCAACATGCAGTTCTGTAGTTTGTTCCTTCACTTGAGTATTACGAGTGTAGAGTATATGCACTTGGCCCATAGTGAAGCGTTTGCTCACTGGTGGTGGTGGGTGTTTCAGGAGTGGGTGACGGCCACCGACATCAGGATCACGCTGGACCGCCTCAACACGTTCGGAGACGAGGTGTTCGGCGACGAGCAGGTGCTCAGGTCCTACTTCTACGCCATCGCAGACTTCGCAGTCGGAGCCAGGTGAGCAACCGATACGGTAAAGGAGATTCATTCGAAGACAGGAGGAGGGTGAACAGAGTCATGGGAGTGAACAAGGCGAATAATGGTGATGAGGCGTGGAAAGATTTTGGGGGGAACTGCACCACTTTCGGTACCTGCCAGAAACTGGTACTAACCTGTTGAAATTTACATCAGTCGCTTCGTCAACATGTCCTCTTCACGTTTTGCGATCATACAATGCGGAAAAGATCACTAGAAACTTAATTAAAAATGCCGAAATATGAAAGACTGAGCAACTGCTAAATGCTTTCAGCACTGCTAAAATAACATAAAAATTATCGGTACATGGATCATTTCAACCTATCCAGGTTAGTTTTGTCATAGAAATCGTGGTTAGGTTGATACGGCCTGGACCAAGTGATAAAAAATCACACAATTTTGGCTATGCGACCTCCAACACGCAAAGGCGTATTTGTTTACAATGGAAGCAATCGATGGTTGCTCGTAGCTATGTAAGATGGCGGTCATCACCGTATTACAACTCGGATAAATATTGCGTGTTTGTCAATTTTGTGCGACTTTTTACAAAGGAGTAGAGCTGAAAAGAGCATGAAAACATTTCAACAAAGGATTAAATCAACATTTTAAGAGACGGTCACTGATTTTTTTTTTTCAACGTTGGCTGCATGTAACGGCTGTTCGTCATGTCATATTTCGGCATTTTTAATTAAATTCTTGGCAACTTTTCCGCAATGTATGATCGCAAAACGTGAAGAGGACATGTTGACGAAGCGACTGATGTAAATTTCAACAGGTTAGTACCAGTTTCTGGCAGGTACCGAAAGTGGTGCAGTTCCAGATTTTGGTGTAAGAATTAAAACTAACGGAAGGGAATAGATAACCATGACGACAAGCTGGCATTCGATTTCAGACATAAGGATGTGAAAAAGTTTTCTTTCGTATGCTAGGGACTCACGGATAGGAATAAATTACCAAGAGAAGTAATAAACCGACCGTGGTGGGTGAGCGGTTAACGCTCTGGCCTCGCATTCGGGTGGACGCCGGTTCGAATCCCCGTCGAGGTATGCAGATTTGGGTTTTCCACCATTTCCACAAATCACTATAGGCAATGCTTCCTACAAAAGACCATGGTCGAATTCCTCCCCATTCCTTGTTCCCAGACCTTTCCCGCCTCTAATGACCTCGACATCGACAAGGCGTAAAACAATAATTAAAGAAAGATAAGTAATAATAAATTTCTCAAAAACGCTGAAATAATTTAAAATTAAAATTTTTAGGGGGCAAACGTAGGCGGGTACAGGAAAGGGAAAAAATAGGTGTATAGGAAAGTTGCCCATCGCAATTAAATTAAATTAAACAGTTGTGTGGCAAGGACGTTTTTGCATGTCCGGCGTATGAATCACCTGTGGATTGCAATATTGCCGCATGAACGCCAGTGTACCGTCTGCCAGCATGGCGCAGCGGGTAGCGTCACGAATTGCGGTACCGAAGGTCGCCGGTTCAATCCCGCCCACTGACAAAAATTATTTAATTCTGTTTATTATTTCCAGAAGATTCTACATGTTTCCTAAGGTCACTTGTAACTTCTACACATTTCATTTGTTAACTACTCTTGTAATCTCTAGTACGTTCTATCTGTGTATAAATAGAAGAGCATTCTGCCCAAGAGGCAGTCAGTGCTGCGTGTATGTTTGAGTTCTCAATAAACCTGTTCTCAGTTTAAGTGCTGTGTTCATTGACAAGTAACCTTCGAATTCACACCTGCCCCGGTTGCAACGCGACATAGTTTGGTGGAGACGCCGGGTACCCTGTGCAACAGCTGCATCATCGTGGCTCCGATTAGGCAACGTAAAAGTCGCCGCCTACACGGACTGGAACCGGACTACAAAGGATATACTCAGTACGTCCTTCCGAAAGTCCGCGTCATTAGGAAACCCATGGCGGCAAGCCAGCTGCACATTCGACACCCATCGGTGTTCTCTGGAGACGCTGGACAGGACCCTAACAAATGGCTAAAAGGGTTCGACCGAGTCGCCAAGTACAACAGGTGGGATCATACCATGTGCTTGGCAAATGTTTATTTCTATCTGGACGGAACCGCCCAGCAGTGGTTCGAGAACAACGAAGATAAACTGAATAACTGGGAAATGTTCCAGACGGAACTTAAGAAAACGTTTGGGGACCACCAGCGACAAATCCGCTCGGCGGAAGAACAACTGAAGAACCGGGCCCAACGACATGGGGAGCCGACGCAATCTTACATACAGGATGTTTTGGCCCTATGCAACGTAGTCAACCCGAATATGACTGAAGCCGACAAAATCACGCACCTAATGAAAGGTATTGCAGAAGACATGTACCAAGCTCTTCTGATAAAAGACGTCGCTACGACGGAAGAGTTCATCAAGTGGTGCCAGCGGATTGAGGAGATGCAACAAAGGAGGGTTGGGCGAAAGAAGTATGACAGACTTCCCAACGTAGTCCCTATGGCAGTTGTGGAAGACCAGCACGACTTTGCGTCTCTCATACGACAAATTGTGAGAGAAGAATTACAACAGTTCATGGCAGCTGGGACTCTTGAACCGAGTGAGCATCAGATCATGGCCATGGATGTAAGCCCAGTGGGTCATGAAGGAGCCGACGCGGCGGAAAAAGAGGTATTTCAGACAATAGCTCCTGTCTGCCGAGCCAATCGCACTCGACGTGAAGAATGGCCTCGCCCTGATATGACGTATGCTGCAGCTGCCAAACGGCAGCCTAGGAACCGGCCGACACGGCCACAACCAAATCCTCCGGCACCTATGACGTCCCGCAGACGAACGGACGTCTGGAGGACAGAAGACAACGCGCCAGTATGTTTCCACTGTGGGCGCCCTGGACATGTCGTACGATACTGCAGAGAGAGAAGACGAGTATTTGACGATTATTTTGCCGCAAGACGTCCGCCATCAGAACAGTTCTACCCCAGGCAGCCACCCGCTGACGAGTTCGGTCGACCTACGGGAAGAAGCCCATCGCCGTACCCTAGACGAGGTCGATCCCCGACGCGCCGCTGCCGTTCATCGTCGCCGGACAGAGCTACCAGCCGCTCCCCTAGCCGCCGCACGCAGGAAAACTAAGCAAGGCGACCATCTACGGAGGTGAGGCCGCCGCAGATGAAAATCCTCCATGGATGACAGTCACTAAGATGTCGGGAAATCTCATCAACGTTATAATCGACGGCCAACCTGTCCGGGCGCTGGTTGATTCAGGAGCTTCTTTCTCCGTATTGTCGGACAATTATCGTCGCACACTAAAGAAGACAATGTTCCGTGATACGGGGGCAACTGTGCTAAAGGTCGCAAATGGAAAGTACGTCCAGCCAGCTGGAGCTTGTGTCGCGAGAATAACCATCAACAACAGGACCCAGCCAGTTGAATTTGTCATTTTAACAGAATGTAGTCATAATGTCATCCTTGGATGGGACTTCCTTAAGGCATCCCAAGCTGTCATTGACTGTGGAACATCTGAGCTGCAAATTGAAGAAGTCGTTGCGACGGGTACACGTAACACAGAATCTTCTGGGAAGTTATTCGCCGTTGACAACGTGACAATCCCGCCGTTCGCAATGAGAAGAGTCCCAGTCAAAAACACGGACGACCGCAACCTTGAAGTGCTTGTCGATAGTAGAAAGTTTATTAGGCTCACGAAAGAAATCTACATACCAGCGGCTATCATAAGCATTATCGGTGGTCGAGGAGACATTTGGATCACCAACTGTCACGAGCAGTCACAAATTATCCCCAAGGGAATGTGCATAGGGACAGCTGAACCAGTCCAGGAGGGCGAGCTCAACGTCATTAACGAAGATCCATGCTCTGTTACTAGTACCGACAACACGCTGGAGGAAACAACTATGGAACTGCCAATAGGGTCCGGCCTGACCAAGGAACAACACCACCGGGTGTTAGCTATACTACGCCAATTCTCTGGTGTATTCACACCCCAGCAAAAAAAAGGTCAGACGAAACGGCCCACGATAAAGCATCGTATCAATACTGGGGATCATCCGCCCATTAGCCAGCGCTCGTACCGATTGTCACCAGTCGAAAGGCGAATAATTCGAGAGGAAGTGGAGAAGATGTTGCATAATGACATTATTCAACCTTCGGAGAGTCCTTGGTCATCTCCGGTGGTCCTCGTAAAGAAGAAGGATGGTACGTGGCGATTCTGTGTCGACTATCGGCGGCTGAACAAAATCACAAAGAAAGATGTCTACCCACTGCCGCGCATCGACGACGCCTTAGACTGCTTGAAAGGAGCTACATACTTCTCAACCATGGACATGCAGACAGGCTACTGGCAAATCGAGGTTGACGAAGCTGACAGAGAAAAGACGGCTTTTATTACACCTGATGGCCTCTATGAATTCAAAGTAATGCCATTCGGATTATGCAACGCTCCGGCCACATTCGAACGCATGATGGACAACTTACTTCGACACCTTAAGTGGACGACGTGTCTTTGTTATTTAGATGACATTGTTGTTTTCTCGAAAACATTTGAAGAACATCTGAGTCGCCTGTCAACGGTGCTGAAGTGTGTTCAGACTGCAGGACTCCGCCTCAATCCGAAGAAGTGCCTCTTCGTCGCCAAAGAGATAAAAATCCTGGGGCACCTGGTCAACGGAGATGGCGTCCGCGCTGATCCAGATAAAGTAAGGGCAGTCATGGAATTTCCAACTCCTCAGCACATTCGTGATGTGAGAAGCTTTCTTGGGCTGTGCTCATACTTCCGGCGTTTCATAAAAGGATTCTGTAACATGGCACGTCCACTGCAAGAACTTTTGCAGGGAGACGCCAAGTTTTACTGGGATGAAACTAAAGAAAGATCTTTCCAGGCACTTAAGGAGGCTCTAACTTCCGCACCAGTTCTAGCCTTATACGACGAGAATGCAGAAACTGAACTTCACACTGACGCCAGCGGTTATGGGATCGGTGCAGTGCTTGTGCAAATTCAGGAAGGTGCTGAGAAGGTGATAGCCTATGCATCAAGAGTACTCTCTAAGCCCGAGATAAACTACTCTACAACCGAGAAAGAATGCCTCGCAGTTGTCTGGGCTATCAACAAGTTTCGTCCGTATTTATTCGGCAAACCTTTCACCGTCGTGACAGACCACCATTCTTTATGTTGGCTAACCAGCTTGAAGGATCCATCAGGTCGACTAGCAAGATGGGCACTTAGACTTCAAGAGTACGACGTCACGGTGGTATTCAAAAACGGACGCAAACACAAGGATGCCGACAGCCTTTCAAGGAATCCTTTAATAGAACACAACAGCATGAATGGAATTTCAGCCCTCGCTGAATTAGGTGACGTTGCAGCTGAACAGAGGGAAGATTCAGAGTTATTAAGAACCATAGACGCCTTGGAGAAAGGAGAACCGGCCAAAGGAGAGTTTCAATTGATAGATGGGACATTGTATAAGAACAACTACGATCCACTAGGCCCCAAGTGGCTTCTGGTCGTTCCAGCTCATCTCCAGCCAGCTATTCTCAAGTATTTCCACGACGCTCCAATATCCGGTCATCTGGGATTTGTGAAGACCCTGGACCGAATCCGACGCAGGTATTACTGGAAGGGTCTCTACCGATCTGTCAAGCATTATGTGAGTCACTGTAAAGAGTGCCAGCGACGGAAACATGTGCCGCAATTACCTCCAGGTCATCTAGTACCAATTCCGCCTGCAGCAGTTCCATTCCACCGAATTGGGATCGACCTTTTAGGGAGGTTCCCGAAGTCGACAGCCGGTAACCGATGGATAATAGTCTGCACCGACTACCTCACGCGCTACGCTGTCACCAAACCTGTGCCGACTGCAGAAGCTCCAGAGGTTGCAAAATTTCTAGTAGAAGACATTATTTTGAAGCATGGAGCACCACGTGTGATGATATCCGATCGTGGAAAGGTATTCCAGTCAAGACTAGTATCAGAGGTCATGTCAAGATGCGACGTTGTCCACAGGATGACAACTGCATACCACCCTCAGACAAACGGTCTCACAGAACGCTTCAACAAGACATTAGCCGATATGCTGTCGATGTATGTGGATGTTGAGCAGAAGGATTGGGATACAATACTGCCAGTGGTCACATTTGCTTATAATACAGCAAGGCAAGATACGACAGGCTTCACTCCGTTTTTTCTGCTCCATGGCCGTGAAGCTGAGACCACAATGGATACGCTGTTCCCATTCCAGCCGGACGACACTCAGGATGACTATATAAAACAGCTCATTACCAGGGTCGAAGAAGCAAGACAGCTGGCTCGCATACGAACACTGGCCACCCAGGAGAAGGACCGTCAGCGGTATGACGGCAAGCACCGACCTGTTGCGTACAACCCAGGAGATCTCGTATGGATTTTTACCCCTGTCCGGAAGGTTGGGCTATCAGAAAAGTTACTGAAGCGGTACTTTGGTCCGTATCGTGTCATACGCCGCCGGTCAGACGTCACATACGAAGTCGAGGATTATGAGCCGTCTTCGAAACGACGAAAACGAAGGGACATTGTTCACGTCCTCCGCATGAAGCCTTACTACAATCCTGACGAGCAGCTAGGCACAACCAGCTTCTTGTTCAAGGACTCTGAGGACGGTTTGGATACTGAGGAAGTCGGACAGGAAGATAATAGTACAACCGGGAGGGGCCCTCCAGAACTGCCATACAGAGGACCCACGACAAGATCAAGATCCAGGACACTTCAGCGTGCCCCAAAAGAAATCTAACAGCGGGACGCTGTTTTCCTCAGGAGAGGGAGCAATGCCGCATGAACGCCAGTGTACCGTCTGCCAGCATGGCGCAGCGGGTAGCGTCACGAATTGCGGTACCGAAGGTCGCCGGTTCAATCCCGCCCACTGACAAAAATTATTTAATTCTGTTTATTATTTCCAGAAGATTCTACATGTTTCCTAAGGTCACTTGTAACTTCTACACATTTCATTTGTTAACTACTCTTGTAATCTCTAGTACGTTCTATCTGTGTATAAATAGAAGAGCATTCTGCCCAAGAGGCAGTCAGTGCTGCGTGTATGTTTGAGTTCTCAATAAACCTGTTCTCAGTTTAAGTGCTGTGTTCATTGACAAGTAACCTTCGAATTCACACCTGCCCCGGTTGCAACGCGACAATATATTACCAACGAAACTGAACAACAGTTTACTAAAATCTCCGAAAAAAAAGTTGAAATTTGCAAGGGGAAAAGAATAAGTTGATGGTCAACTTGAAATAAAAAAAATTGAAGATAAAAAAATTAAGAAATGGGAATGTAAAGCCATTGCATCCCATGCTCCATAGTAATTAAATTAGATTAAAACTTTTGCTTCCTTTGTTTCTTTACAGTTGATAGGTGAAACTACAGTATAGATCTTGGAGCACAGTTGCTAGTAATTGGAAGTTAACGGTGTGAGGAATAGCCGTTACGGTACTCTGCTATTAACAGTTTACGCTCATCGGAGTAAGAATTCATGAGATATGCTTAATATTAGTCAGATTAAATATGCATTTTTGATGGAACAAACGTTTACTTGTGCAGAGTGCAGCAAGAAATTTGTTGTTATGCAGAATATGTTCTTCAATATGAACTGTAGTTATACATAGTATTTAATTTGAACCGCGACCAAGGATGGGGCTTCAAGATGCGTAGAACTGTTGAAGGAGGTTGTCTCTCGAAAATAATCTTAATTATACATTAAATTTTATAGTAAAAACAAAAAAATATCTCGTAATCAATTTACTCCCTCTTATGAAAATAAAACTATTTTGTTAGACGGTTTAATGCATTAAAAAAGACATGGCAGCGCAATTCCCTTTCTAGCGTCATATAAATCGACTGTTCTTTGACTGTTCACTGGGCAGTTTTACTAATGCTTCGTCACAATTCTAATTATTTTAACATGATTAATTTAATTCCGATAGATTAATTTCCCTACACATCCCCTTTCCGTTCTCTTATTAATTTTAATCGTAAATTCTATAATTTCCGCACTCAACTTGTTTTGACCTTTACGAATTTTAATTTCATTTTTTCCCCTCCTCCTATCGTCTAATGAACCTCAATCCATTTCCTGGTAAGTCCACAGTGCGATTACTTTCTCGCAGTCACTTCCCAGTCTGTTCTACTCCCTAGTTGGCGCAAACCACTTCTCTCTCGTCAATGCTCCAACCATCCAAAGAGCCTAAAATATTCTCACAGCATAACATACCTCAAGATTATAAACAGTACCAACAGTACAGAGATTTAAATTAAAGGATATATTTACAACTAACGTGATTATGAGACTATGTTCTCACATAACAAATATAAACTCTAAATGCTTACATAGTTATAGATGAAAATTTGCATATAAATCCTATACGCCACAGAAATAAATCTCGCTTAAATGCACCAGTGTAATTGATATCTGTCTTCAAATTTCTGCTATCAATCTTAAGGCCTTGCACCTCTTCTACGTCATGGTCACTAGATGCGGAAGAAGACTGGGAGCAAGGAATGGGGAGGTATTCGACAATGGCCTTTTGAAGTGAGCATCCCGGCATTCGTATGAAGAAATTTGGGTACCCCAGATCTCGATGTGATTGGCCAAACGGGAATTCGAACCCACGTCCTCCTTAATGCGAGGTCAGATTTCAGTTTTCCCATGGTTTCCCTAAATCACTCCAGGCAAACACCGAATTGGCTCCTTCAAAAGGTCATGCTCGAAATCCTACCCATTCCTTCCCCGCCTCTAATGATCTCGACGTAGATGAGGCCTAAAGCCATGTTGTGCCAGTGATGGGATTGTCATCATAAGAAGCAATGCTGATGGGAGGAAAAATAATTTATATCTTTTTTTTTACTTATGGCTTTACGCCTCGTCGACGTTGAGGTCATTAGAGGCGGGATGAGACTGGGGACAAGGAACGGGAAGAAATTCGGCGGTGTCCTTTTGAAGGAAGCATCCCGGCATTGCCTGGAGTGATTTGGGGGAACCATGGAAAATTCATGTCTTGATGCCCGGACGGGAATTGAACCGGCGTCCTCCCGAATGCGAGGCCAGAGCGTTAACTCTCACCCACCACGCTCTGTGACAAGTAACAATCGGAACATATTTCGCTGGTAGTAATTTCTGTGAGAGTATTGAGTGAGTGTGCGTGTTGCAGGTGCAAATGCAACGGACACGCGAGCGAGTGCATCTCCACGACGGACCTGGAGGGCGAGGTAGTTCGCGTGTGTCGGTGCGAGCACAACACGGCGGGGCGCGACTGCCAGGAGTGTCTGCCCTTCTACAACGACGCGCCCTGGAGGAGGGCCTCCGCGGCCGACGCCTACGAGTGCAGAGGTAACGGCGCAACACCTGCCAAGCCCGACATCCCACTGCACGATTCACACGTCCATCTGCTATTTAGTTGAAGTGCAATTTTTATGTGTAATTATTAGTAGCAGAGTTCGATTCTGACCGGTTGCCTATCGAAATAGGGCAGCTAATGTTCTTAATATAAATTAAAAAAAAATCCGTCCACTTAAAAAAAAAGAAATTATAATTGTTTTCAAAGGGAGACATACGAGGGTGAGTCAAATGAAAACCTTAAATATTTTTTTTAAATATTATTTATTGAGCAGAAGGGGTACAAAGCTGTATCATTTTTCAACATAAACTCCCCCACGCTCAATGCAAGTCCTCCAGCGCTTACAAAGTGCATAAATTCCTTTAGAAAAAAATTCTTTTGGTAGTCCGCGCAACCACTCATGCACCGCGTGGCGTACCTCTTCATCAGAACAGAACTTCTTTCATCCCATTGCTTCTTTGAGTGTTCCAAACATATGGAAATCACTTGGGGCAAGGTCTGGTGAGTATGGTGGATGAGGAAGACACTCAAAATGCATGTCTGTGATTGTTGTAACTGTTGTACGGGCAGTGTGGGGCCTTGCATTGTCATGTTGCAAAAGGACACCTGATGACAGCAATCCACGTCGCTTTGATTTGATTGCAGGCCGAAGATGATTTTTTAGGAAATCTGTGTATGATGCACTGGTGACAGTGGTCCCTCTAGGCATGCAATGCTCCAAAATGACGCCTTTTTCGTCCCAAAAGAGAGTCAGCATAACCTTCCCTGCTGATGGTTCTGTTCGAAACTTCTTTGGTTTTGGTGATGAGGAATGGTGCCATATTTTCTTGCTAGCTCTCTTCGTTTCCGGTTGGTGGAAGTGAACCCAGGTTTCGTCCCCAGTAACGATTCTTGCAACAAAGCCATCACCTTCTCGTTCAAAGCGCCGAAGAAGTTCTTCACAAGCATCAAAACGTCGTTCTCTCGGTTCAGGAGGAGACAGCTGCCGTGGCACACATCTTGCAGACATTTTGTGAAACTGGAGCACATCACGCACAATGTGGTGTGCTGAACCATGACTAATCTTTAAACATGCTGCAATGTCATTCAGTGTCACTCGGCGGTTTTCCATCACTATGGCTTCAACTGCTGCAATGTTCTGTGGAGTCACAACTCGTTGTGCCTGACCTGGACGAGGAGCATCTTCCACTGAAGTCACACCATTTGCGAACTTCCTACTCCATTCGTAGACTTGCTGCTGTGACAAACATGCATCACCGTACTGAAGCTTCATTCTTCGATGAATTTCAATAGGTTTCACACCTTAACTACTCAAAAACCGAATAACAGAACGCTGTTCTTCCCTGGTGCAAGTCTCGAGTGGGGCAGCCATCTTTATACTGATACTGCGACGGTATTTGTGAATCTGCACTATGCTGCCACCTACAGGCATTCTGCACGCTGCTTGTAGCACGCTTACCAACTTACAGGATACCGGCGCGAAATTTCGATTTTTTTATTACAAATTTAAGGTTTTCATTTCACTCACCCTCGTATAAAGAAAATAAAAAGTTTTGTTTGCCTGTGTAAAAGTTGCCGCAAGTAGGGATTGTCAGGTCGTAAGAGTGCCTAAGAGTTAGCGCAGACCAGGGTTTGACAGAGCAGTTCTATACAGATAATAATGTATACTAGTATTTACATCTATCTGTCGTTAATGCACAACAATAAAAAAATTCTTATTCTATTCATTTTACACTAACATTTCACGCATTTAGTTAATCTTAAAAAACAATGCATATACACTTTGTAGGGCTTAAAATTTCAAACATGCAACTACAACAACCGAGGAGCGCCAAGAAATTAAGAAGCAGATAAGAACTTACACAGTTAAGGCAGAAACTATTATTTTCTCGCAGGCACGTATGAGAATAAAAGCTTTATATAAAATTCGAGTTTCAATTATTATTTGTATTTCATTTTACATGTCCTGTTCCCGTGTACACGTGCCCAAACAATTTTCTATCAATATTTCCTAGATATAAATATATCTTTTATCATGTTTTTAGGGAGTGTGTGAAACTGAGAAAAATGGGGCATAATATTCACATCAATATGTGGATTACCACAACTAATTTGATAATTTTTCATTTCAATTCTGTATTCCACGTTTAGAGTTGTGTGCAGCGAAACAAAACTTTTAATGTTCAACAAAACAAAATGAAATTCCTGCGCCTCGCCAGTTAATGTAATGTAACGAGACATTCCTGAGATTTCATGTCAAACTCTAATCTGTATAGTAGGTTTTGTTTAATGCCGGAGGAAACAAACATACAAACAGGGGGAAATTCTAACAAGGGACACCTTTGACCTCGAACGCTCGCAAGGCACGAAAACATGCTTAGAATACCAAGCGATCATAAACAAAACACTGATGTGTGTCAATGAAAATCCCCGCCGAGACAGGGATTCGAACCGGAAACCTTTCAGACTCCAGTCAGACGCTTTAACCACTCAGCCAGCAGGCCGCTCCAAATGAAAGGTGAAACAGATACATTGTTGCAAAAACGACTTTCTGATCAAGGCTCCGCCGCCTCGGGTAAACATTTCGTCGGACGCCTGCAGCACGGAGTTAAGGTAGACACAGCGGTTCTGCTGGCTGCATACGTAGCAGGCGGGAGAGGCTTCTCATCCGCCGGGTTGATAGTATTGACGTACGAACACGCCTACCGTGGCAGCATTTGGGCTAATGGTCTTGGCTTTCGTAGCTAATGTTCTCGTTCACTGCCTAGCCTACTTGGGCGTCAAATCCCGTGTTGATCTTATGGTAGGAATCAGCATTGCGTACAACCTGAAATGTAATTGAAGTCAGATAAATGCATTCATGCATGCATATAAAAAAAATTTACAAACTAGGTGTTTGTTTAGTACCATTAGATCCCCGGGAACTGTTCTTTTTTTTTTGGTTCCATATATCGTCAACGTCAAGATCATTAGAGGCAGAGAGGGACTAGGGGCAAGGAATTTCTTCACCTGGAATCATTTTCATATGGAGAAACCATGAAAAACCCAAATCAGAATTGCCGGACGCCGATTCAAACCTACGTCCTTCCAAATGCGAGGGCAGAGCGTTACTGCTTACTTACCACGCTCAGTAAAAGGCACCAAAAACCAAATAAACTAAAATACGGAAAAGACACAATACAAACACCAAACACAGCAACATTTTTTAATAAATTATTGATGGCATACTTGGTAAGCAAAATTACAACCGATGGCCGAAGCAGGAATGTTTTTAAAAGCAGAATAGCACTAGGGAAAAGAGCCTTCAAAAAAAAGAGAAATCTTTTAGTTTCAAATATTGATCAAGGAATCAGAAAGAACTTTTTAATACTCTATATGTAGAGCACAGCAGTTTATGGTAGCGAGACATGGAATTTTGGAAAGAAAGAAAATTGAAGAGCATTTCAAACGTGGCGCTACAGAAGAATGCTGAAAATTAAGTGGACAGACAAAGTAAGAAATGAACGAGTTTAGGAAATGATGGGTGAGGAAAGAAGTTTGTGGAAGAAGCTTACAGATAGAAGAAACAGGCTGGTAGGTCATATTTTAAGACATGCTGGGTTGGTTAATTTGTTAGTGGAGGGAACAGTCGAAGGTAAGAACTGCAGAGGAAGACAGAGATTAGAATAAAGCAGATAATTGAAAACGTGGGTTTTAAGGGATATGTACAGATGAAGAGGTAAGCACAAGATAGGAAGGGATGGAGGATTGCATCAAACCAGTCGGAAAAATGATGATAGCAAAAAAAAAAAAAAAAAATCGATGCAATTGTATTACATTCAGTCTTAAACTGTAAGGCGTATAATTCAAAACGGCTATAGTGTACGAAATGTTTTTTAAGCAGATAAAGAAATAAAGATCTAGCTTTATGGGGCAATGGGCCATCATTAGATTGTCGACTCCTGCTTATTCACTTCCACGACCTCCATCCCTAAATGCGACAACCCTCCATCCCAAACAGTTTCCTGACAGGGACACATTTACCACTAGGACGTCGTGGTGGGTGTGCGGTAATGCTCTGGCCTCGCATTCGGGTGGACGCGGTTTCGAATCCCCATCTTGCGATCCAGCTTTGAGTTTTCCATATTTTTTCCCAAATCACTCCTGGCTAATTTCGGAACGCTTCTTTCAAAAGGCCATGGCCGATTTCCTTCTCATTTCTTGTTTCTAGTCCTTTTCTGCGTTTAATGACCTCGACGTTGACGGCGCCTAAAGCCAGAAGCAAAAAAAACAAACAAAAATAAGAAACATTTAGCAGAAACCTTACTGTCGCTGAGAAGTAATTCATTCCCTTCGTGGAAAATCTTCGGCTTCCGGAAAATTAGTGGCATTATTTCTAATTAAATGTTATATTTAAATGTATCACTGTATGTGTTCAGGTCTAAGATAACAGATCTAACAATATTTTCAAGAGCAACTCTAATTTGTTTTGTTTTTTCTAGTAAGGTTTTAAACTGATACTTTGTTGGGCACGGTAGGAAAAAATGATTAGCCTGACACGGTAAGTGCGTATGCGTAGTACTTTGTTGCTAGCAGCGTCCGCTGTCACTTAAGCTCGTGTTAAACAGTTTATCATGTTGAATAATGAAACATATATTTCCCATTTCAGTTAATACAAATTCTTGGTTACAAAAGTGTTTGAAACAGATTCACCGAATAAAACGGAAGGAGAGTAACCATAATAGTAATAAATAGTAATATATAATTTAATGATAATAATAATATTCATTCACCAACGTTAACAGCAGCAACACACTATCTGTAAATATCAATATAATAAAACAGTTTCCCTTTGTTCCAAATAAAAAATTTATTTTGCTGATAAAGTGTGCTTTATCTTTTTGACAATTTTTATTTGTTTAAAAGCATAACGTGGATAAAGTTCCTATTTACTTTAGAAACAGAATAAATATAGTATCGTTCTCCCACTCGAATGCGAAAAAAATAATAAAAAATACACTGAAAAAAAATACAAAGAAGTGTGTATCACCCATAGAAGTTTCATTTCTTGTGTGTGTACATACTGATACACTCTGTTTATTTATTTATTAATTGCTTAAAACTGTTCGCGTACGCGGTGAAGCCAGCATCATGAATGTAAAATCGTGTGTTCCGATACTGTGACCCGAAACTCAAATCTCTCAGTGCTCTTACTTAATACATCGTTCCAGAACGAGAATGAAAACAACTGGATATACAATTCTTGAGCCTTAAAGATCGTGGGTAAAGGAGTTGATAGGGCCTCGTCCTTCATTACAATCTGAATTTGGCTGATTCAAGAATTCATTCTCTAAGAGTCTAGCAGCAATGTAGAAGCGAGAATTAATTGACTGCCTCTGGATCTCAACCAGAGCCCTCTGGAAAGCGGGATCTGTGGCTTTGTTTCCAAGGAAGAATCCACGGTGGCAAGATGAAAAGTGTTGGGCCTATATTTCCATAAAATGTTAGGCGTCAGCAATGGAATGAGGCTATAAAATCCAAGGTCCATATTTAGTCATGCCAACGATGAGTAAAACTCTTCAGGGTCAGGGGACCCCAAAATGTTTCGTAGAGGTGGGGAAGAAGAATCTAATAAAGTTTTAATCTATACGGAATTCTGCTAGTGTTGAATAGTACCTTCAGTAGTATACTGTGGTGTGAGGAACTACCATTCACGTTGGCATATGCATGTAACTACCGTAGGCGCCTACATCTTCGCTCGCTGCAACCGCAGGTAACAGTTTTGTCGAGTAGGTTGCGTGCGATGGAATACGAAGGCGTCGCCCATTTGACATAGCCCGTTAAACCGAAGTATTATCTATGGAGAATGAAGTCTTGCCACAATCATAATCATCCTTAACAGTTTCCAGCCTCTGGCCTGGTCTGCTTTATGCACAAGCCTCTCCATTTGCTTCTTTCATCCAACCACCTCTCAGTCACCACTTTGTTCCAGTCCTCTCCTCTCTTTCGTACACCCCCTTCCACTCCTTTCAGCCATCAATCACTTGGTCTCCCTCTGGGTCGTTTACCATGCATCTTAATTTCATGAATTTTTCTTGAGATTCTCTGAGCCTCCGTTCTCTTCACATGTCCATACCATCTCAGTCTGGTCCTCTCTACCCTTTACTGTAGGGGTTTCTCTTTTATGGTGCGTCTAATCAATTCATTCCTTATTCTTTCCATTTTAGTAACTCCCATTCTACCTCTTAAAAACTTTATTTCACTTGCTTGTACACTGCTGATGTCCCGCTTTTTCACTGTCCATGTTTCAGCAGCATAAGTCAATATAGGCACATAGTATGTGTGATAGATTACTCTCTTGCTTCTCTGTGGCACATCTTTATCAGGCTTCTAATTTTCCTTAGGAACGCCTCTGCTTGTCTTCCTCTTTCACTTATCTCGCCATCATTTCCTCCACATTCCTCTAATACACTCCCCAGGTACTTGAACCTGTTTACCTTCTTTAGTTGTTCCCCTGCCATCACAATTCCCTGGGTTAACCTATTCTTCCTTCTGGTTGTTACCATGTAATCACATTTCTTTACATTAAATTTCAGGCCAAACTCCTCCACCCTGTCTGTCCATACATCCAACTGCCGCTGCACTTCCTCTTCATCACCTCCCCAGATCATCAGATCTACCCGACGGATGGGTACTGGATTTGTGGTGAAAGTTTCACGCGGTAGACGTTACCCACGGTTTTTCGATCTCAGTTCTGTTACCAACTTAATAAACATATATCTTTAGCCGGCACTTATTTTCAGGTTGTGTTTCTAGTAGCCGCTTGAATAGAATTTATTTTAACAATGGATACGCCGAAATATCCCGGTGAATCAATACCCGAATCTACTCTGACCGGATAATTTATTTTCCGAAGAATTTTGTGATTTTGCTCCACAGGAATTTCTACATCTATACTCTGCAATTCACTAATTAATGGTTAGCAGAGGGTTCTTTACACCAAAACTAACTCTGGTCATTCCAGTCTCGAATACTCAAATGAAAGAAAGAATATGATACGTATAAGCATCAGTACAGCATCTTAATTCTCTAATCTTATTTCTCCTGACATTATGACCCAAATAGGTTGGTGGTCGAAGTATTTAATTGCACTCATAAATAAAAGAAGAATTTCGCATTTTCGTCAAAAAATTCAGACGAAACCGACGTCGTCTGTCCGCCAGACAGTCCCAGCCCAATCTATGTCAGTATCAATTCTGTGACGCTTTCGTAAGGACTGTAGCAAGCAGTCACGAATTGAGCGGCTCTCCTATGTACTTTTTCTAACGCTTCAGTCAATCCCTTTAAATGTGGCCCTGATATGGGCTCGAACGTTGATGTTTGTGGTGTGAAAAATGAAGGTCCCTAACAGCTCGGGACCAATGACAGTTGCAGAGCGCTTGCCACCTGGTCATGCAGAGGACTGGAACGTCTGGCGGTCCTTAAATCGATTGTGGGCAGGTCCAAGGAAAATCTAGTGAAATTTGGTTACACTGATGCTACCAGTATTAAGCGCGAATGTGGTGAAGACCAAACTATGAACCATATGCTCGAGTGCCCTATATGCTAATCATCCTGCAACAAAGATGTTCTGTTTCGAACAACATCGAATACACTTTGCGAAATACTGGGCGAAATGTGTTCAATTTGTTGTTAATTCGTGCAATGTATTAACTGTTGATGTTCACGATTCGAGAGTAATAATAATCATTTCTCTTAATAAGGTATGCAAATAATTTTCTGCTACACAGTTACTTTAATAAATTATTATTTAATTTATCAACCTAATAATGCACCACAAATGCTCACAAGCAGAAATAGTAGAATTTATTGACTTACTCCAGCTAATTCTAAATTACAATTATTTCACCTTTAATAGCAACATTTTCCAGCAATCTTACGGCCTTGCAATGGGCTCAAGTATCTCTGGCACAATTGCTGACATCAGGGCCCGCTCTAGGGGGGGTCAAACAGGGCATTTGCCCGGGGCGCTAAAATTTAGGGGCGCCATTTCGGCTGTAAGTGTGAGAAAAATATTAATGTGTTAAATACCTAATTAATAAAAAAATCCACAAACCGATTTTTTCGTTCGTTAAAAAACTTACAGTTCTTAGCTATTTGGGTGCGCCCCTAGAGACTTCGAAGAGACGGGGCGCAGACCTCATAGGGGCGCGCCGTTGTCCAGCCGCCTCTGTGTGGATTCCGCCATAGGAGCAACTTCAAAATGCGCAGCGTCCGCGCCATGTCTCAGCCCGAAGTCCGCGCCACGTCTCTTCTGTGTGAATTGCGCCTTTGCACGCGAGTAGAACGCTGTTTCGACTTTTGTTGTCTCAACTGGCTTATGACTGCTAATTATAAAAGTGGTTTCATTACACAACAGCATTAGTCTTACTATTACGTTATTAGTGATAAGTGGAAGTTCATAAAATTTACTTCAGGATTTCATAATTTCTAAAAGTAAGTACATCTATGATTAAACTGTTATTTAGTTGGATATACGACATAGGCGCACAACGACAAAAGCACATAACAGAAGTCCAGTAGGTGGGGGCTGTACACCTGCCCTCGGCTACCTGCACTGATTCCGACGTTATACTGCCCACGGTTACTAGACGCGGTGAAAAGTAGTGTTTTTCGCAATTGCAGCTAGGCTCTAATACATGGAATCGATAGTGCTTGGCGGGAGATGCTGAGTATTTATTTTATTGAATTGATGAATCAAATCAATATGGATGTTAGTTATTGGAAATCGAAGTGGAATAATTTGCATAATAATTTCTTCTCGTAACCCGAGCCTCACAGATTTGTTGTACAAATTAGATACAGGCATTGTAAGTGTTATGGTTGGGTTAAATTACATACGCTAGCTTTGATCACTTGTGAAAATACTGTAGTTTAGTGGTTGTGGGACAGTACTTACCATCATTAATAAATAACTAATATTACCAGCTGCTGATTACCGATTAGTTACTTCACATACCATTAGTATATTCAATTTCGAATGTTAACTGCTAATATATAATAATCCATGATGCTTATTATATATACGAATGCGGTTTACAGATACTCTAATTGCTACATTTGTAAATCGTCTCAACAAAAATAAATTCATTAACTATTTTAGTGAATGTGAATAACTTTGTCAGTTGGTTTAATAAGTGCATTGCGCGGTAATCACTCCACAACATCATTTTTTGTTTTTTATGTTTTTGGTTTGTGAACTTGGAACGTATTCCATTTAAGCCCATAGAAATTGCCATTCTGTATACACGGTTTCTGTATTTGCAGCAAATTTACGGATAGTATCCTCCGCGAATAAGCTTTGACTATGTAGTAACACTAGACTTTCTTTATGTTCACAGGGTATGGAAAATATTTTGTGTTGTGCATAAATATTTTTTTATATCAACTGAGAATAATTTATCTTGGCTATAGTTTTAGCTTATTTACAACAAGGATAAATATTTACTTTTTATATTATTTTATAGTGTACATTGTTTGAGTTACGTGCGTGCCTCTTCCATAATATCTGACGGTCAAAGAAAACTATCTGGTTACTAGCACAAAAAAAAGAATGTTGGGAAAGGAAGCGGAAAGGCAGAATCAATCTGGCGCGTTAAAAAATATACTGTGATCAGGGTTACCTAAACAAATCTTAGAATCCAATATCAGGTCGGGATAGAAAAGAAGTACAGAATCGTCAGACAAATGAACGAAGTTTCTAAACCAACTGGAACTGACACCAACGTGAGACTCACAGAAGGCGTTCTAAAACTTTGTGGCCAAGAATTTTACGAGACACCGTAAGAAGCTTTTTAGTAAGGCAAGGTCCACGTGAGCTATTGCATAATTACTAATTTCCTTCCAATGACACAGATCGACATTTTAGCTCAAAATATTATGCACGAATTTTAAACAACTGAGAGCAAATATTGTGAGATTAGCTACTGTCTTTCACAAAACTGCGTTACTGCTTCTGTTGCAAAATTTTCGGCTGTTTAGTTAGTTCTCTCTCAAAGGAAGAAAATTTAAAAGAGCATGAAATTTCGAAAAATCATATTCAGGCAAAAAAGATTAAATTGTTGTAAAATTGAAGATGCTGCCACTCAAAGAGTTATTAATGCCGAAATAAATCATTGGAATGAGGTGCTTCTAAGAATGGTTGCAATTACAAAAATACTTCGTAAAAGTTGACTGGTTTTTCAAGGTATAAGCGACAAGTTGTTTGAGCATAAAAATAGTTGAGTTGTTGTCTGAATACGATCCCATTATAGAAGAGCACGTACGTTGAGTGCTCTAAAAAGTAGAGACTAAAGCTTAATATCGTGGGAAAAAATATACAAACCGGGATAGTAGATCTGCTGCATCAAAGTGTAAAGTCTCATGCTATTAATTAAATAAAAATTTCAAATATTTTTCCATAATTTTAAACTGTACTCCTGATTTGAGTAAGAAACAGACATTACTCTTGTAATCAGATATGTTTCAACCAATAAATTTTAGTCCTGATGTTGAAATTAAAATTAATGAACGCTTTTAAGGCTTCTTAGCAGCCGAAAGATCCACAGGAAAACAAATGTCTGATATTGTAGTTGGAGAACTTAATGACTTGTGTTTAAATTTGCAGGATATCAGATGACAGGAAGTGACAACGGGTCCAATATCATGGGCAATAAAGCAGGAGTGCAATCTAGAATTAAACAATACAGTTCGCGAGCATTTAATGTTCCGTGTCATTCTCTCAATCTTATTATTAATGGCAAAAGCATCCTTGAAAGCCGCTAATTTATTCAACATGGTCCAAAAAAATATATTTATAGCATTTAAAAATGTAAAAAATATGGTTAATTCGTAGCTATGTACAGATATTTCCTAACTAATTTCTCTATTTTGTGCCGCTAGATCAAAATTCAATAAGTTTATTTATGAATATATGATTTTATTAAAATTTAAAATTAAATATTTTATTCGAATAAAAATTAATTATTTTTTAAAAAATATATAATTCTACATAATTTTAAGGGGCGGCAATTTGTCTGTTTCTCCGGGGCGGCAAAACCGCTAGAGTGGGCCCTGCTGACATATACATTAATCATATTGAACATAAAATCTTAAACAATCTTGACCCATGTATCAAAAAGATCTTATATTACAAACGTTATGTGGATGATATACTGATGCTTATTCATGGAAACACAAATGACATACAAGATATTCTTAATATTTTTAAGCACACACCCCAAAATTAAATTTACAGCAGAGTTTGAAAAAGAAAAATGCATTAACTTCCTAGACTTATGCATTTCAAATATCAACAATAAACACACCTTCTCAATATTCAGGAAAAACACAATGACTGACTACACCATACCCTCCACATCATGCCACCCCAACTCACACAAACAAGCAGCTTACTGGTCCATGGTACATAGAGCCAATAATATCCCCTTAAGCAAAAACACTACAATCATGAGCTAAACATAATAAAACAGGTAGCTTTAGCAAACCAATATCCCACCCAAATGATTGACAAAATTGAAAATAAAATAAATAAGAAAAAGATATACACCAATTCCAAAAAAGATGATAAACAGTCTACATATAAATTCATTACCAGCATCCCTTATGTCCGCACAATATCACAAAAAATTGCAAATGTATTCAGAACACATAAAATACAAATAGGATTCAGAACCAAAAACCAAAATACAGCAAAAATGAATACATAACACCTACAATAATTCAGACCCATTCCTTAAATCTGGTATTTATAAAATAACATGTAGACAATGTTCTAACTTCTACCTAGGACAAACTGGCAGAAACTTCAAAACAAGATACCTAGAACATATTAATGCATTCAAAAAGGGTCAACACACTAAATCAGCTGTAGCAACCCATATCCACAATACTGGCCACCCTTTCAGTGAAATCGACAAAGACTTGAAAGTACTCCATTACCTAAATAAAAGCCACCAAATGGATTTGATGGAAGAATATGAGATCTATGTGCACCACAAATTGTTTAATGACACAATACTTAATGAAAGACTTGAAAGTGAATCTGTAAATTATTTCAAGTGTTTCGATAAATTATTACAATTATTTAAAAAACATGCAATCATCTATTAATTAACATCGTGGCTTTTATATTTATTAAATGTTTTTGTAAAATTATAAGGCAAGCTATATAGTAACAACATGTATCTTTAATCATTCAATCTCTAACGAATTATCTTTGGTTGTTTTTATTAAATAAGATGTACTAAAGCATCTTTGCACTGTTTGTATATATATATATATATATATATATATATATATGTGTGTGTGTGTGTGTGTGTGTGTGTAAATATTATGTAGTGACGAAGTGCAAGTGTGAAATTCTGTGAATCATACTTTGGAGAATCCTTCATAAAAATGTAAGTTTTATTTAAAAATTATTATTCCACTCCACATGAATTGCAATAAACTGTTTAGTACACAATCCAAAATATCAATTTCAGGAAATACAAAGTAAAACTAGATAACAGCAAACAGAAGATGACACGAGCACTCGTCACACCAAAAATGTAATAAAATAAAATAGCGTTCGAAAATGAGAATAATTTCTCGAAACGCGTCACGCATATGAATAAAATAAATTAAATAATAATTTATTAAAGTAACTGTGTAGCAGAAAGTTATTTGCATACCTTATTATATTAAACAGTTACAGACTTTCACAAAGTCCATATATCATGGATAAAGTAAAAATTCATTTCTCTTCCGATAAGGATCCTAAACTACACAACAGTAATCCAGATGTGGACGTACTAGTGTTTTATACGGTATTTCCTTTGTATGAGAATTACAATTCCTCAAAATAAGACCTATGATTCGTAATTTAGAATTAACTTTAACTACGGCGGAAGTTATATGCAAGTCCCATTTCATATTGTTTTGTACTATTACGCCCAGATACTTCAGGGAATCTACCGACTCAACAACTGAAACATTAACTTTGTACTCGTGAAGAAACGGAATCTTTTTGTTACTTATTTGCATTGTCTTACACTTTTTGCCGTTAAGTGTAACTGAGCGTGGTGTTGTAACGGTTAGCGTTCTGGCCTCGCATTCGGAAGGCGGCGGTTCGAATCCCCGTCCGGGCATCCAGATTTGGGTTTTCCATGGTTTACCCAAATCACTCCAGGCAAATGCCGGGATGCTTCCTTCAAAAGGCCATGGCCGAATTCCTTCCCCCCCCCCCCAATCCTTTCCCGTCTCTAAAGACCTCGCTGTTAAGAGACGATAAGTGTAAGCTGCCATTTATGGCACCATTCCGAAATAACATCCAGATCGCGCTGAATTTCTAAGCAATCGTCAGAGCACCTTATTTCCCTATAGATAAGTGCATCAGCAGCAGACAATCGCAACCAGCATTTAACGTTGTCGCCGACATTGTTTATAAAAATTACGAAAAGAAGTGGTCATATTACACTATTTTCATTTCCTTAGTATGAGCGTTGCAGCGAAATGAGACAGTGTGTGTGAACCAAGTGTAACCCTTTGCTGGCCACTGTGTGCTCAGGGAGGATCCTCCCCCATGCGCTAAGTGCCGCGACTGCAGCCGCCTCTAATATCAGAGCAGGGAAGGCGCCGTTCCCACGCCGACACCCCTACTCTAGGCGGCGCCACTGTCCAGCAACCACCAAACAGATAGGAAAATCACGGCATTCTTCGCGTTAAATATTACTGACGCTATTAAGCTGGATATACAAGCCCGACAATGTGGCTACGCACGTTACGGAACAACCACTTTCGACATCTACATATATATTCTGCAATTCACAAAATTGTGGGTGGCAGAGGGTGCTCAGCACCAAAGCTAATCTCTTTGTTGTGCATTCCAATCCCTAATGCTACGAGGGAAAAAAGAATTCATATAAGAATCATTGCCGCACCTTATTTCTCTAATCTTATCTTTCCTGTCATTTCGGCTCAAATAGGTTGGTGGACGAAGTATTTCACTACACTCGTGAGTGAAAGTGGGAGTACACATGTTTACCAATAAGTTTAAACGAAACGTGCGTCGTGTATCTACCAATGACTCCCAGCCTATTATACTAATCAGTTCTGTGACGCTTTTATAAGGACTGTAGCAAGCGGTCACGAATCGAGCGGTTCTTCTATGTACTTTCTCTATACTTTCGATCAACCCCTTACGAAACGGATCACAAATGGCACAACAATAGTCCAAATGTGGACGCACAAGAGATTTGTAAGCTATCTCCTTTGTTTGTTCATTACAATTTTCAACATTCGACCTATGAATCGCAGCCTAGAATTAGCTCTACCTACTAACGAATTAATGTGTAAGTCCCATTTCATGTTCCTTTGTACTGTTACTCCCAAATATTTAATAGAATCGACCATATCAATAACTGAATTGTTTAACTCGTATTTCTGAACATTTCGACCGGGAATGTAAAGTTTTTAGGCGGTTTCCCAAACTTTTTTTGCCAATATCGATATATATCAAGAGAAAAATGTCGATATATCGATATGTTTTCCTAAGTCAGTAATGTTATGAAAATATTCCCAAAATATATCAAAATATTTAAGAAAATTCAGAAAATGAAAAAGAAATATTGAAATTATAGAAAATGTTATTAGTTTATCTATTTTTACAATCAAACCAGTATTCATCTAATTTAGATATGAAATGAACTCTATGTTTTATACGCACCCTTTCCGAAAAAAAAAAAAAAAAAATACTCACCGCTCCCTATTCAGGAAAAAAGAATACACAACTCCCTTTCTGGCAATAAGGACTTAATCCAGAGCACTCCAGCGTTTTGGCCCGTAACCCACTTTTTGAAACAGTGGTTCGCTGGCCATACATCCAACTACAGTTTTTTATGTATTAGCTGACCTGTGCGGATATTTCACACAGTAACGTGATCACTCACCCAATGGTGATATAATAATCTTATATATAAAAATGAATGTTTGTTTGTTGGTATATTCGTCTTTTATGCGTAAAAAAAACACCCTCTCTTCCCCTTTACAACCCTTAATTTTATACGATCCCACATTTTTAATCCGATTTCGATGGATCTGTGCACACGTATACTTTAAAATAAACAGAAAAATACTGTCGACATTTGGTTTGTAGAAACCCAACCCCTCTCCCCCTCCCCACCCCCTGTAATCTTTGCCGATGTTTTTTATCACACCACAGTTTTTATTCGATATCAGTGAAACTTTAAAAAAAAAAAAAAAAAAAAAAAAAAAAAAAAAAAAAAAAAAAACCACACAGAAAAATACTGTCTACATTTGTTTTGCGAAAACCCAGCCCCTCTACTCCTTTCCACCCCTTTAAACTTTGTCGCATACCCACATTTTTTTTTTATCCACTACCGACGGAACTTTTAACATGTATACTTTAAAACCAAAAGAAAAATACTGTCTACATTTGGTTTTCAGAAACCTTATACCTCCTCCCACTTCGCACCCTCTTAATTTTTATAAACGTTCATTATACATACCCACAGATTTTATCCGATTTCAGTGGTACTTTGCACACGTATACTTTAGAACAAATTACCAAGGACGACAATAACAATATACGATTTTTCCTAGTTGTGTCTGCCACCCAGGATGTTGATGCGAAAAAAGAGCGAATAGGTAGAAGGAAATGAAGTCATAGGTTGCAGTGAGCACTGATTACCCGAGAATGGCTCAATAATTTAAAATGATGATTAAAAAAAAATAATGCCTCGATAAAAAGATATGGCGCAAAAATTGGCTTGCAATCATTACATTCTCGCAGTCGTCTTTAAGAGAGAATTCTTTAAACAAATCAACAATGCGTGTTCTCTCATTCGAAGTTTATCAGAGTAGCTTTGTGGTTTTGTTGTGTCTGTTGTGGTTATTTCGAGTGGTTTTGGTGCATACACTTTCGAAAGTTCCAAGGTGACTTGAACTAGGGATGTTCATCCAGAAAATACATCGATGTTTTTTCCGATGTGATGCATCGAAACGTTGCATCGATGTTTCACGATGCATCGAATAAAAACATCGAGATATATGTATATACTAGCTTACCCGGCAATGCTTCACTATTGCTGGACTTGAGTAGGCACATAGATTAAATGAAAAAATATTTACATATAAATTTTAAACTGCTGTTTCATTCATTTTCAGTTGGAAAGGGTGAGAGGGGATGCGCTTTGGAAAACATATGCATGCAGTATTTTTCTGTTTGTTTCAAAGTATAAGTGTGTAAATTCCCATTGAAATCTGATAAAATATGTGGTTTTGTCTAAATTATGTGGAGGAGGGGTGGGTTTTTTAATTTTTTTTGACAGGAACCTTCTCTGTCATCCCGTCGACAACTCACCAAAGCTTCACCGTAATCGGACGAATGGTTTGCTAGTCTGTTTAAATTATGGGGTGTTATGGGGAAGAAGGGGTAATTAAGGTGGTGGAAAGAGAGGAGAGGGATTGGTTTTTTTTAAATTAATGTATACAGTATTTCTCTCTCTTTTTTAAAGTATAAGTGTACAAATTCTTATCTAAATCGGATAAAATATGTGGTTTGCCTAAATTATGGGGTGAAAACGTAATGGGGTTGGAAAGGGGGAGAGGGGATGGATATTCGGAAACCATACGTAGGCAGTATTTTTCTGTTTGTTTTAAAGTATAAGTGTACAAATTCTTACCTAAATCGGATAAAAAATGTGGTTTGCCTAAATTATGGGGTGAAAAAATTATGGGGGTGGAAAGGGAGCGAGGGGATTAATATTCGGAAACCGTATGTAGGCGGTATTTTTCTGTTTGTTTTAAAGTATAAGTGTACAAATTCTTATCTAAATCGGGTAAAAAATGTGGTTTGCCTAAATTATGGGGTGAAAACGTAATGGGGTTGGAAAGGGGGACAGGGGATGAATATTCGGAAACCATACGTAGGCAATATTTTTCTGTTTGTTTTAAAGTATAAGTGTACAAATTCTTATCTAAAACGGATAAAAATGTGGTTTCCCAAATTATGGGGTAAAAACGTAATGGGGGTGGAAAGGGGGAGAGGGGATGAATATTCGGAAAGCATACGTAGGCGGTATTTTTCTGTTTGTTTTAAAGTATAAGTGTACAAATTCTTATCTATATAGGATAAAAAATGTGGTTTGCCTAAATTATGGGGTGAAAACATAATGGGGTTGGAAAGGGGGAGAGGGGATGAATATTCGGAAACCATACGTAGGCAGTATTTTTCTGTTTGTTTTAAAGTATAAGTGTATAAATTCTTATCTAAATCGGATAAAAAATGTGGTTTGCCTAAATTATGGGGTGAAAAAATTATGGGGGTGGAAAGGGAGCGAGGGGATTAATATTCGGAAACCGTATGTAGGCGGTATTTTTCTGTTTGTTTTAAAGTATAAGTGTACAAATTCTTATCTAAATCGGGTAAAAAATGTGGTTTGCCTAAATTATGGGGTGAAAACGTAATGGGGTTGGAAAGGGGGACAGGGGATGAATATTCGGAAACCATACGTAGGCAATATTTTTCTGTTTGTTTTAAAGTATAAGTGTACAAATTCTTATCTAAAACGGATAAAAATGTGGTTTCCCAAATTATGGGGTAAAAACGTAATGGGGGTGGAAAGGGGGAGAGGGGATGAATATTCGGAAAGCATACGTAGGCGGTATTTTTCTGTTTGTTTTAAAGTATAAGTGTACAAATTCTTATCTATATCGGATAAAAAATGTGGTTTGCCTAAATTATGGGGTGAAAACGTAATGGGGTTGGAAAGGGGGAGAGGGGATGAATATTCGGAAACCATACGTCGGCAGTATTTTTCTGTTTGTTTTAAAGTATAAGTGTACAAATTCTTATCTAAATCGGATAAAAAATGTGGTTTGCCTAAATTATGGGGTGAAAACGTAATGGGGTTGGAAAGGGGGAGAGGGGATGAATATTCGAAAACCATACGTAGGCAGTATTTTTCTGTTTGTTTTAAAGTATAAGTGTATAAATTCTTATCTAAATCGGATAAAAAATGTGGTTTGCCTAAATTATGGGGTGAAAAAATTATGGGGGTGGAAAGGGAGCGAGGGGATTAATATTCGGAAACCGTAGGCAGTATTTTTATGTTTGTTTTAATGTATAAGTGTACAAATTCCTATCTAAATCGGATAAAAAATGTGGTTTTGCCTAAATTATGGGGTGTTATGGGGAATATGGGGTGACTTTATGGAAATTTTTTTCACAGGAACCTTCGCAGACGCTCACTCGAAAACTCTCCAAAGTTTCATTGCAATCTGATAAATGGTATAGGAATGCATAGAAGACTAACAAACCCACAAACATTGATTTTTATATATAAGATATATCGGTTAATAAAGGTTAGGAAAGCTTAAAAATGAGATAAAGATTAGGAAAATAGCAAAATGAAGTATTTATTTGAATTATATTTTTAATTAGTCTTTTACAAAGGTAATTTGAAATTACTGGGATTTATAAATTCGAATAGAAAGATAGAATAAAAGTAAAACGAGGAACGCTGAAAGAGAGGCAGTGTTGGGATTCTAATCTAATTGGAATTTATAAATCCCAATATCTTCTCTCTAAACTTTGCATAAATAAAATTTTATTAACCCACTTTTCTTGAATTATGTTTCATTGTTGATTTAAAACTTGTGCAGCTTTCGAAAAAAAGTCTTTCTGATGGCACTGAGCTGGCTACCAAAGTAAATATTTATGAGCTATTTTGTACAATTTTTGAAACTGTTGTTTATAATCGGACCATACTTCTAACGGATTTTCACTAAGCCGGCCAACCGGAGTTCTCACGTAGACAGACAGCTCGTCGGAAACACTTTCTTCGGTCTTGTTTGGTTTCCAGTTTCTTTGAACTAGTTTGTGATGATCGGTCCAAAGACTGAAATCTTCCGATGTTTTGTCTGAACTATCTGAATCAGATTCTGTTCGCATTTCTTCCAGCTCCCTCTTCATCATATCTTTAATTTTTTGAATAGCATTTGAAGCTATCGGGTCTTCAAAATGTAGTTTTTTGAACCGTGGATCCAATAAGGTCGCGATAGCTAAAGACGAAACTTGTTCGATAGCACCCATCCGTTTGTTGATTTCTTTTAGGACGAGCTTATGTACTTCCATCACTAAAGGTTCATCAGTCTCAACTGATTTGAGTTTTGAAAGCATGCAGTGCACTAAAGGGATTACTTTACTGCTGGTACAATATTTATCCCCAGATATTTCTTTTGTTGCTGCTTCAAGTGGGCGTAGTAGGTTGGGAAGAAATGACGCGATATTTAATTCCAAACCAGTCAGCATTGCAGGTGCTGTTTTATGGCCTATCAATATATCACAAGATTTATTAGCTCCAAAATCTTTCAGTCACATAATATGTGCTATATGATGAGGAGCAGTAACTTTAAGCAAATTTTTGAAGCCTACTAGGTACTTTTAGCCTTGCCCTAAGGTGTAACTCCGCCCTACACTGTCGGGAAAATTCATGTCAACTGTAATTTTTTGTTGTTTTATCAAAATTAAATTAAAAGAAAAATGTGATTTTGTAGGTGACAAAATAAAATATAGCAATACAATTTTCTGATTTTTGTTTTGCTTTAAAATCAGTCATATCGCGTAGTTTTTTCTTGTTTGATGCAAGTTAAAAGAAAAAATATAATGTGATTTTGTAGGTGACAAAAATAACGTATAGCGATACAATTTTCCAGTTTTTGTTTTGCCTTAAAACTAACCATGTTGCATATGTATTTGTTTTTTTTATTCAAGTAAAAAAATGTAATTTGATATTTTAGGTGACAAAAATAACGTATAGTAATACAATTTTCTGTTTTTGTTTGGCTTTAAAACTGATTCTATCGCGCCGAAGAATCGCATTTGTTCTTTCGATGTATCGAATAAAAAACATCGATGCATCGTTAAACATCGAAAGTAAACGATGCATCGGGTTGATTCGATGCATCGAATAGTAAACATCGATGTTTTCGATACATCGATGTATATCAAGCATCCCTAACTTGAACATATTTATTACAACCTACGTCCTCAGTAATCTGCTTCATACATTTTAATCTTTTTCTCTTGGTTGTTACCTACGCTGACAAATTAACCAATACCATAAGACGTAGAATGTGACCCACCATCCTGTCTCTTGCTTATGACTGGTTTTCCGCAGTCACCTCAGGCAAAATGCCGGGATGGTTCCCTTCAAAGGCCACGGCCGCCTTACCTGGGAGGAATGGAACCTAAACTAAACGAGGGATGGGCAAATAAAAAATATGTTGATAGATATAGTATCAACATTTCCAAACAATATCGATATATATCGAGAGAAAAATGTCGATATATCGATATGTTTTCCTAAGTCAGTAATGTTATAAAAATATTCCCAAAATATATCAAAATATTTAAGAAAATAAAAAAGAAGTATTATGGAAAATTTTATTACTTTATCTATTTTTTATTTTTACAATCAAACCAGTATTCATCTGATTTAGATATGAAATGTTTTATACGTTCCCGTCAGTCTACTCCTGTTGTCTTGTGACGAGAAGCCACTCTTTCGGACGACACAGAATGGGTTTGGCAAATCAGATTCTTCGTCAACACATTCATCAATGAAGAGAAAAAAAAAATACATATAGCAGAAATTTACTGTCCCTGAGAACTCATTCATTCCTTTCGTGGAAAATCTTCGGCTTCTTGAAAATTAGTGGCATTATTTCTAATTAAATTTTATATTTAAATGTATGTGCTAAGGTCGAAGATAACAAAAAAAAAAAAAAAAAAAAAAAAAAAAAAAAAAAAAAAATAATACAGAAGCTGTAAATTTCCGTCATCCCTCAACTTTGCAGTACTGATACTTAATTAAACATAATCTAACTGTTAACATTCAAATATGTTCAAAAAAATTGATGTTGCCGTCAACCTAAACCTGTTGAAATTAAACATATTTTTTTGACTTGTTAACCGTTGATGAAAAACTGTTAATTTACGACGAATTCAAATTTTTTCAAGACGCGTTCAGATCAGGTATGTACGTATATTTATGCAACACATGAAATTGGATACTGATTTGCGTTGATACAAAAATATTGAATTGATACTTAAAACTGATTCTCGAAATAAAATACAGATTTTTGATATATGTGAAATAAAAATATCGACGTTAAATACTGACTATTTTATTTTAAAAAAGTGATCGATATATGTTGTCCAAGCCTAAAATTTACCAATGCCGTAAGACTTAGAATGTAACCAACTATCCTGCCTTTCGCTGCTGTCAGATTCTTTCGTCGTCGATCCAAAACACCTTCATTTCGTACTTTACTTAACCGCTTAATTTTCAACATCTTTCATCTACATCTACATCCATACGTTGCAATTCAAAAACATTCTGGGTGGCAGAGGGTGCTAAGCACCAATTTTAATTATGTGCATTCAAATTCCGAATAGCACGAGGAAATAAATAATACATAAGACCTTCAGAAGACTCTACAAAACCTACAGAGAGAAGCTAACCCTGATCATGAGAAAAAGTAACATGTAAGTAAATTTAATTTCACCTCAACTTTATATTGTTTTAAACCAAATGTAACTAACTAAATGAATAAATACCAAACAGATGTCACTGATGATGCTCTTGAAATACAGCGAAACGCGTACGACACCAAAATAAAACAAAATTCAATTGTGTTGGCGTGTTATTCACCTTTATGAACAACAACAAAAATTGAATACATAAAAGCATCAGCACGGCAGCATATTTCTCGAACCTTCCCTCCGGTCGTTACGACCTAAATAGGCTGGTTGAAGAAGTATTTCATTTCACTCGTAAATCAAAGAATTTCGCATATTCTCCAATAAATTCAAACGAAAACGACGTCGTCTATCCGCCAAACAATCCCAGCCCAACCTGTGTATCAATTCTGTGACGCTTTCATAAGGGCTATAGCAACCAGTCACGAATCGAGTGGCTCTCCTCTGTACCCTCTCCACAGAGTCAATCAGGCCCTTGCGATACGGATCCCAAACTCCACAACAGTAATTCAGATGTGGGTGCACTAGTGTTTTATACGCTATTTCCTTCGTATGAGAATTACAATTCCTCAAAATACGACTTATGATTCGTAATTTAGAATTAGCTTTAGCTACGACGGAAGTTATGTGCATGTCCCATTTCATGTTGCTTTGTACACCCAGATACCTTAGTGAATCAACCGTGTCAACAACTGAATTGTTTACTTTTTACTCGTGAACAAAGTGATTCTTTTTATTACTTATTCGCATTTCCTTGCACTTTTTGCAGTTAAGTGTAAGTTTTCATTTATGGCACCATTCCGAAATAACATCCAAATCGCGCTGAATTTCTAAGCAATCGTCAGAGCACCTTACTTCCCTATAGATAACTGCGTCATCAGCAAACAATCGCAACCATCATTTAACGTCGTCACCTAGATCGTTTATAAAAATTAAAAAAAGAAGTGGTCCTATTACACTTCTTTGAGGAACGACCGAAGTAACTTCTAGCTTATAAGAGGCTTGCCCGTCAACAACGACATACTGTGATCAACCAGTTAGAAAATCACGTGTGGTGGGTGAACGGTTAACGTTCTGGCCTCGCATTCGGGAGGTCGCGGGTTCGAACCCCCGTCTGGGCATCCAGGTTTGGGTTTTCCATGGTTTCCCCAAATCACTTCAAGCAAATGCCGGGATGCATCCTTCAAAAAGGCTATGGCCAAATTCCTTCCCGTTCCTTGTCCCCAGTCCCAACCCGCCTCTAATGACCTTAGTCGCCGACGAGGAGTAAAAAAAATAAAATAAAAAAATCACGTATCCATTCGTAAATCTGATCCAATATACCTTATGGTTGAATATTCGGTAAAAGTTGGTTGTGTGGTACAGAATCAAAAGTTTTCAGAAAATCCAAGAAAATTGTATCAACTTATTAAACTGCATCGATATCTTTCATCACATCATTAGGGTCCGACCGAAGGTTCGGCTTCGGCTTCGGCTTCGGCCACCTTCGGCCAAAAAAAGGACCTTCGGCCGCACATTCGGCTTCGGCCAAATTCAGCCGAATGTTTGGCCGAAGCCGAAGGTTTACATCCAGCCCCTGAAAATGAACCAACTTTTACGAATACCGTCACATAGCGCGCCAACAGACGATAGCAAAGATAAAGAACCATTTGGAAAACATCATAAAAATCAGTGGGAAGTATATTGTGAAACCAGTGTTAAATACCAAAGCTTGATCATTGAAAAAAAAAAAAAAAAAAAAAAATCAGAGATCTTGTATGCGCCCAAACATTTTACAAAAGAAGTTTAACAGTCTACTTTACGCGATATCGTAGAAAAAAAAAGTAGCGCCCCCATGGCCCGATAATCACCCGATTTCTTTGCGGATTAATGTATTACATGGACCTGGTCATTGTAAACATGTTTCTGTACAACCTCGTTGAAGGAGAAGGACTTCGCAGACTTAATTTTACTGATCCTCAAACTCGACCCTAGTACAGACAAAAGCGAGAGAATTATTTTAGAAAGTCTTTAATGCCAGCTAGGTACGAAAAAGAAAACAGTAAGGTTGCATTGGTTTTAGAAAAAGGCTGAATGAATCAGTTTTTACCACGAAGATATGAAGTGATAAAGCAAACACGTTTTTGAGAGCGAGTGTGGTAGTGTAATGGCGAGCGTTCTGGCCTCTCATTCGGGAGGACGGCGGCTCGAATCACCGTCCGGGCAACCAGATTTGGGTTTTCCATGGTTTCCCCAAATCACTCCAGGCGAATGCCGGGATGCTTCCGTCCCAAAAAAAAAAAAGTTTTTGAGTGTCACGGCACATGGCATTTCCAAAGGTTTCAAAATAAAAATAAAATTAAACTGGCTGTTAGTGTGTTGGGAGTTCATACAAGGCAATATATTGCACAAAAAATCACTGAAACTGTTACCAAATACAATTCATAAGAAGATATCGATACGGGTATACGTAATAATACTTCAAATATGAATGCAACCATCCGCTATAAAAACTTCGTTTTTATTGGTTGTGTTGCTCACACTCTACAGCTCATGATTCACAAAGTAATTTTTAAAGATATTGCTATAATATAAATAGTGAAAAAGTGTTGTATAACGTAAGAAGAGTGAACAAGCCACTCGATATCTCAATTAATAGAACAGAAAAATGCAGTAAATCTGTATATGTTTGAACGTGATGGAATACAAATCCCAATTGCAGAAGAATGGATACAAATGCACAATTTTATAACTGTGCTGAAGTGTATTTAGGAAGCAACAACTAATATTTCTAGCGATTTATCAACAGTATCTTTAATTATATCAATATTTGACATCTTAACAGACCCACACAAGCGGTATTTGAGCAGTATTATATGATCAGCCTTCATCCTTCTGAGCAAGTTTTGTGTTTAACAGGAGATCTGCTTTCGCAAGCAAAACCTTACGGTTGTTGATTGCCGCTCTAATCGATCCACGGTTTAAAATTAAGTATTTGAGTAGGGACGAAATTGTAAATACGAAGACTGATATTTTGTAATTTCTACGTCAAAACTGTGCACTGACAATAATGAATAAAACGGATCATTTGGAGCCATTAAATCTTATTTTATTAGTGCCGATGTACTTTTTGTTTTGGTTATATTTAGTCATTTTTAATTATTCTGTTTGCGTGAAACTACTTTAAAAATATCGCTGTTGATTCGGTTTTAACTGAAAATTTAATATGTGATACTAATTTAGACAGCAGAATATCGTATTTTAAAAGCTAGAATAATTTATGCTAGGTAAGAAGGTTGAAATTTATTTTTTATTGTTGTTAAAAAACGATGGTATTACTATACATAAGCTAACATGTATTTGATTTACCAAAGGTAAAACTCCAAAACTTATTAATTTAATCCACAGGACAAATTATTCTGATTTGATTCGGGCTGTCACTGTTAAAGTTTATAGTTTCTTTTTATTATTGCTAAATAAAAATAACTGCATTTATTTTTGCTAAATTGCATTGCTCAGAACCTGGTTTGGTAGTATTTTACTGTTTTATTTTATTCTAATAAATAAATGTTAAAAACTTTGTTTATAATTATTGTAAAGGTGCAATTTATATAAAAAATACCAACTATAAAACAAAATAACAGTTAATATTTGTATGTCATATATACTTCATGTTAGTGTTCTAAGTATATAATTATTTTTGAACCTTCGGCTTCGGCTTCGGCCGAAGGTTATCCCAAGAGCCGAACATTCGGCTTCGGCCAAAAAATGACCTTCGGTCGGACACTACACATCATGGGCCAATTGTGTTTCACACGATCTCTTCTTCCGAAATCCGCGTTTATACGGTGTAAGTAAATGATTTTCAACTGGAAACTTCATAATTTTCTTGAAGTTTCCTCTTTTCATATATTCCCAAAGGCTGAACTTCACATCCATAAAGCTTTGTGCTTCTTTATAGTTCTGTGTCAGCGTTTAACGCTCCCTCCCCTCCCCGCTCAAAAAATCTTTTCGAAGGAACCTCTTTTCACCACTGCTATGCCGTTGTGCTTCTTGTTGTTCCTCTAGTATTCCGACGCCCTCAGCTGTGGCGTCCTCGTGGGGGTAATGGAACGGCGGTCGCTGTAGGTCACAGAGGTCACGCCGTAATTACCCTGTGACAGCGGCGGTGAGTTCTGTCAAGGGCGACGCTGCATTTAACACCGTGACTTACTCCTTGCACCGTCACACCTTCTCTGTTTTGGAGACTTTGTAGCGTATAGGAAAGTACAGGCTTCTGCTGATTCGAAGTGAAGTGATCTCAACGATATTTTAACTTAACAATTTTTTTTAACGATAAACAGCAGCTTCAATTAAGTTGCAGTAAACAGAGCCGGCGTTATGGGGGGGGGGAGGGTGGTAAGCGGGTCAAATGCACCCGAGCCCACCCGGCTGATGGGGGGCCCAATCACGGCCTGTAGGGGCCCCCAGCTCGACAAGTTGTAGGGTAAAAAAAAAAAAACTTGGTCTGAGAGAGAGCCCTAACTGATGAATTCGCCAAGGGCCCCTAACTGGTTAGAGCCCGGCCTTGGCAGTAAGTGCAAGACAGGACGGTCAGTCATTAAACCAGCAACAACAGATACGGAATCGGTAGCGAATCGAAGCTATGTCACTTTGGATAGTAACGGAAGTGATCCTTGCGGATGTTCAGTGCTTGACATCCGTGGAAGCTGATGTTTGTGGATGCGGAGGTGAAAAAATAAATTTGTAATTATTTTGATGTTAATATTTTATCAAAAATAAACTAAAAATCAAACTACATATATTATTAGAACAAATTATACATTTTACATAAGCAAACTCTATTTTTATCTTATAATGCCATAATCATTTATTTTTTGCGTCATCTTTCAACAACAACAAAAAAGTGGGATGATTAAACAATTTACATAACTACGCACGCGTCAGCAAAACAATCTTAGCCCTACTAATTCAAGCGTCGCGGCGTGCACAAGACCGTGCCACGCAACCTGCCTTTGCACCGCTGTAGCAGCCCATTCACAGTCAAGTTTGTGGGACCTACGATGATCCGATTTTCCGATGTAGGGCACTTGTCAAGTACTCGTATACGAGAAGGGTTGGTATTCACTGAAACACTACAACCTGGCTATAACAAGGGATGGCTGATACGGAAGTGTCCCAAAACGCTGAGATAATTTTTTTTCTTATTGCTTTACGCCTCGTCGACGGGTAAGATCATTAGAGGCGGGATGGGACTGGAGACAAGGAACAGGAAGGAATTCGGCCATGGCCTTTTTGAAGAAAGCATCCAGGCATTCGCCTGGAGCGATTTGGGGAAACCATGGAAAACCCAAATCTGGATGCACGGACGGGGATTCGAACCCGCGTCCTCCCGAGTGCGAGGCCAGAACGTTGACAGTTCACCCACCACGCTCGGTGGGCTGAGATAAGGAGTGGTCAGTTCAGAGATAGGGCTGTGCTGAGGTCGATAACACCGAGTGCCACTGTGCAGAGGATTCGACTCCAATACTGAGCGTGGTGGGTGAGCGGTTAACGCTGTGGCCTCGCATTCGGGAGGACGCAGGTTCGAATCTCCGTCCGGGCATCCAGGTTTGGGATTTCCATGGTTTTGTAAAGGTCAAAATATTATTATGCGTGTGAGTATAAATGTTGTAAGATTTAATCGTGTGCATTCGAGAGAGTTTCTCCAGTTAAGCGCACAGCGGATGCGGCATGAAGCTCTGAGTCGCACATTGCACACCGTGCCGCAGAGCACTAGCAAGCGTCAGTAACTTGAGAGTATTTAAAGGTAGACGCTATGTTGTCTCGCTCCCTGCAGCTCAGCTGAGGAACGAGACTGACACGATGTAGCAGGCTAAGATTTGCGAGTCGGTCTGCTGCCACATGGCAGTTAGACATAGTCTGTTTCTAGTCTTTTTGCAGTATTAATATTTCATTCTGTTCTATAGCTCGTCTGTCTGTAAGTTCCAGAATAATTGTGCATTCCTGAATTCATAGCTTACAGAATCGGTAGATGTGTCATTTTCTAGCATACAAACTGAGTTTTTTTTTTAATGGCTTTCGACATCTTACGCCACACAGCCAGCCTGGTGAATTTTTTTCCTGCAAATTAGACACACCACAGGACGGACATGAAATTCACAGACACAACACTTAAACACCTATGCCCGCGGCCGGACTCGAACCGGTAACTTTCGGCACGCGGAGCTAAAATAATCCGAGTTTCGATGCACGTAGTGGATCAGTACACCATTCCGCTACCAGGAGCGCCAGCGGCGTGGACAGTTAAAATGGCTACTTTCACTGGTATTGTGTATCTGGATATGCTTGAAAACTTTTTAATTCCACAGATCGATAAAGATGACGAAGATGGGATGGTTTACTACCAGCAAGATGGTGCACCACCTCATTTCCTCACGGAAGATCGAGGTTTCCTCGATAATCGCTTCCCAGGTCGGTGGACTGGCCGTGAAGGGCCAATGGCATGGCCATATCGCTCCCTGACTTGACACCACTGGATTTCTTTCTCTGTAGTTTCATTACAGATCCTGTGTACTTGTATGTTCCTCCCCTACCAAACAATTTGGACAACCTGAAAAATCGAATCTACGCTGCCGGTGCACAAGTTACGCTCGATTTGCTGCAACGAGTGTGGGAATAAATTGATTACCGTTGGGATGTTTGCCGCATGGAAAATGGTAGTCACATAAAACCAAACAGACATTTGACACTTTTATGTGAAACTTGAGGCTGTTTGCATCAAAATGACACATCTACCCATTCTGTACATTATCTCAATAAATTTCTATATCATTGCAAAGTTGTAAAGTCCTTTTTGGCCCACCCTGCACTTGATCCTTTCAAGCTCTCATTGTCGAACTGTGTCTGCGCCACTGGGCTCGGTTCCGTAGTCCTTGGATAATCGTCGTTGGAAACAGAATAGTTGTGAAGTGATTTGTGATTCTGTGGTGCCACCCAGTACTGAATTTGGATGAAGTGTTCTGATCATATTGAGGCACCACTAGTAGAGGCTGTTGCGGTGTTTTTCAATTTGAGCTGCGCCCTCGCGAGGTGAGAGTGTGTCTGGCGGTATCTCCGTGTGTTTTACGAGCCTCTGCCGGCTAAGTGGGTTCTGGCGGTGTCCCCGGCTTAACGAGCGGCGATAAAGGCAGCGAGGCGACTGGCTCCCTGTGGAGTCGGCGCCAAGCAACAGGTAGACACAGCCAGCACGCATCAGGTCCACACTCCCTCCAGTTCACACAGTCCCAGTGTTCACTGCTACAGACGCATCTATACCAATTTATTTATTTCGTGTCAGAAATACACATATGTACACAATAAGAAGCATCATATTGAACTAGATCAAAGCTTGGCCTTTTCAAGTGATTTTTCCGAGGCCTCACATAACTCAACTTCCAAGCAGGGGTTGGGCACAGTCGACAATGGAGTCGACTTCTCCTTTTTATGGCTTTACGCCTCGTCGACGTCGAGGTCATTAGAGGTGAGTGGGACTTGGGACAAGGAACGGGACGGAATTCGGCCATGGCATTTTGAAGGAAGCATCCCGGCATTCGCCTTGAGTGATATGGGGAAACTGTAAAGGGTTGACCGTGGTTGTAGTGGTTGTTTACTTTGTGGACGTTTTATGATGTTATTAAATTGAGCAACTATCAGTTTGGCAGATTATTTCCTTAATTATATAATTAATAATTATATTAAATTCGTCAGTCTGACACGAGGCGAGTTTAAGTGAAGCAGAATCGCCAACTGCGTTAATTAGTAATTATTGATGGTAAACATTACTCTTAACAATAGATGAAACGTGTACTTCTTACCTTAGGGACATATTACTCATATAATTTATATTTGTAACTGAAACAACTGGATAACTTACTCTTAACGACTGATAAATGATTTGGGAACACCAGGAGAAATAGAGTGAATGAGAGTATTTATTCACTAAATGACAAGATTACATACGTCCGCATATACGACCAAATTATGACGGGAGAAATAACACGTACAGTAGGCCGCCTGCTTATTAGTGTGTTGGTACATGTTTGGAGCGCAATACAGCAGACATTCGGCGTGCCATGGATTCCAAAAGTCCTTGTTAGGTTTCCGGAGTTTTCTAGCAAAAGATCTCTACGCACAGGTGACGCAATGCCCTTAAATTACGCGCGGTGGTTCGTGGGCGCGGCAACTGGGAACGAGCATCTCGGATACGGCGAGGCTGGTCGGCTGTTCGCGTGCTACTGTATTGAGCATCTATGCAGAGTGGTTGAAGGACGGTGAAACCACCACTGAGAAACAAGATGGTGGAAGTACACAGAACTTGGAAGTTGGAGGCCTGCCCGCTCAGCAAAGCGGGATAGGCGGCGATCTGTGGCAGATCTGACAGCAGAGTACAATGCTGGTGCAGACACAAGTGTTTCGGAGTACACTCTGTTGTCAGATCTGCCACAGATAGCCGCCTATCCCGCTTTACAGAGCGGGCAAGCATCCGACCTCCACGTTCTGTGATGAGGCGTGGACGTTCACCACCCTGTCGGCCAGTCATGGTTTCACCGTCCTTCAACCACTCTGTATAGATGCTCAATACAGTAGCACGCGAACAGCCGACCACCCTCGCCGTATCCGAGATGCTCGTTCCCAGCCGCCACGCCCACAAACCAGTGGCCTGTAATTTAAGGGAGTTGCGTGACCAGTGCGTAGACATCTGGTACCAGGCAACTCCGGAAACCTAACAAGGACTTCTCGAATCCATGCCACGCCGAATCGGTGCTGTATTGCGCTCCAAAGACTTTTTTTTTTTTTTTGGGAGGGGTTTGATCTACTTCGGAAGATTTGACGCCCGCGACAATTGCGTCGCGCAACCGGACAGGACCACCATCTCCTGAGTCTCGGTTTTTTGGTACGGGTGAGGATCAATGATCTCCAATGTGAGATCTGACCACGTGATATGCCATCCTGATTTCGGTTTTCCATGGTTTCCCGAAATCACTCCTGGCAAATGCTGGAATGGTTCCTGTTAAAGGCCATGGCCGAATTCCTTCCCCATCCTTATCCCAATCCCTTTCCTTTTGGCTGAAAAGGGTCTAGTAACTCTACAACAGCCCGCCTCAAAAAAAAAAAACCTTGAGGTTGCACCGAGATATGGAGACAGCGGATTCACCGTCTTACGTATCATTCGTGAGGACCGGGGTCATACCCGGTTCGGCCATCCTTACTGAGGTTTTCCGTGGTTTTCTTCAGATTTTATAGCCTATCGAAACAAACTACAAGGGGTGATCAAATGAAATGGTACGAAACTACACGGTGGGTACAAATGTAGACTTTTGGTTGATAATTGAATACAGCGACCAGTCACAGTGACTGGTCGCTGTATTCAATTATCAACCAAATTTGATATCACAGTCGCTGATTCCACAAGTCCACCATGGACAAAATATTACTAAATGTAGACTTTATTCAAAATATACACCATAGGCCTGAGCACAACGAGCCCACTGATGAACAAGCCACAGGATTCCTTCTTCTCAGAATTCCTGTGGCCGAGGTTATTATAGGCGGGACGGGACTGGGGACAAGGAACGGGAAGGAATTGAGCCATGGCCTTTTGTGGGAAGCATCCCGCCATTCGCCTGGAGTGTCTTGGAGAAACCATTGTAAAACCCAAATCTGGATGCCCAGACGGAGATTCGAACCAGTGTCCTCCCGAATGCGAGGCCAGAGCGTTAATCTCTCACTGACCATGCTCGGTTTTACTGAAGTATTACTCCGTTCCATCTCCACAGAAGTCCTAGTGTTCATCCAATACCGATCTCCTTGCCCACAGAGTGTTGATTCCAGGAAAGGCAACGCCCTGCGACTTGCTGAGTAATGTCCATATTAATCAGAATTAATTTGAAATTCATTTATGTATCCCTCCCTCCCATTTGTAACCCGATGCCTTCGTGGAACGCGTATCCCCGGAGCGTAGCATTAAACATTGGTTCCGCTAATTGCGTGCGTAATGTAAAGTTAAGCGTCTCGTGACGTCACGCGGGACTCGGCAGTGAGGCCTGCTGTGTGGCGGTGACCGCCATATCTCTGACCAGCGATTCTGGCCCGTCAGCAGTCAGTTGCGAATCTCAGTTTAGCATAGTCGCTGAAAATTGTGGCAAAGTCAGTGGTTTATCCAAATTCGTCTCCCATCTTTTTGAAACTAATCTAGCAATCGGTGTGTCCATAAACCACCTAGCTCCATTTTGGCCACCTGTGAACCTCCCCCCCCCCCCCCACGTAACCCGACGTGACTTTTCCCTCTACCCCCCTCCCTCCCCCGTAGCAGGTAGCTTTTTTCCCCTATTGATTCCATAAGAAATTTTGTACTGTTTTCTCCTGTCAGACTATAGTAAATTAAATACGGCGAGAATTGTCTGAGAGAAATAAATATCTTATATATCCTCGTATTAGACTCACTATAGACGTTTCTTGGCGTGAATATAATTTAATTACTCTACGAACTCATAACTGTAAACTTATAAATAAAACAGGCAATATCTGTCATATATTCGCAAGATAAATATTTTAAAATCAAAATAAATTTTTATCATAATTTCGACAGTTAATTTGTGAAAATATGGGTGCACAAATAATGTATTTTTTAAATACATTATTTTTCACTACTCTGGCCATTATAAAATAAGTATATTTTGTAAAAGTGTGACGAATCTCGCGGGCCGCAAAAATGTTCAAGGCGGACCGCATGCAGCCCGCGGGCAGCGGGTTGGCCACCCCTGCCTTAGCCACGTAGTTTATGGACGCTTCGAAGGAGGAGTGAGTGAATATCTAAAGAATTTTTATCTATTTTACTCGCAATTTTCTGTGTTACTGTCTTTCCTAAATCTCTTATCGTCCGAGCAACTAATCGTTATTATTAACCCCGGAAAGATAACTGTATCACAACATAAGTAAAAGATTAACATACACTTCAGAAGCGCACATTTTTCAAATGCGTCTATTTTTTTCTAATCGGTTATATTTATTTCAAATAATTTGATTTTTTTAGAGATGTTGAAAAGCTCTAAGCAATAAAATGTAGCATGATCTTCTTAAGTTTGTTACAAATCAATAAACAGCTACAAAAAATATTATCAACAACATTTTGTTTATTGGACCAATCTCCACAAAAATAGGCTTTTGTTCTTACATGCTAGTGGATTATAATGTAATTAAAAAAGAGACAGCGATATGTCTAACGCGCTGATGCCTGAGCGACGAAGGTTACCGTTCGAGGTTACAGTATTGAACTGGGTACATGTATTTCATGCCTATTTCTTTTTCCACCTTACCCCCCATCCCCTTTTCCGTACCTGAAAACCATTAACAGCTTAAACGGAGATTCCATCCCAATATCAACTACAGGAGCTTACTTCACAGAGTACTTGTGAAATTATGTTACAGATTTCCTTACAGAAATACTCATTGTACGCATAGAGCCGTTTCGGACAAAGTGGCCATTTGGGTACTTTTTGAAAAATTATCAAACAAAATGCAAAGATAATTAAAAAATTCCTGGTACGCACTAGGATAGTTGATGTTTGTAACCCTTGATTTTGATGCCTTTAGATATATTGCAAGTTACCTTAAAACATCACCAAACCTTAGCCTGGCCACTTTGCCCGGCGTTTCCCTACATAAGAATTTACATTCTAAGTACCTTTGAAAATTATTTTTAATTCTACTTACAATCTTTTACTGATTTTTATCCTTTATATCGAATCATTACTTACTGTCACTGCATGCCTACTTTTTTAACCTAGTCTGTTTGTTTTTGTTGCAGGTAAGCCACTTTTCGAGAGTAAAGGCTAACTCAACGGTAAGCAGTAGATAGTTTTTCTTCTAGATAGCTTAGTTATCAGATAACAGAATATCCATACTGCCGTAGCAGGAAGACAATATTCATTACCGTAGATGATTTTGAAAATATAGATAAAGCACCTTATTCGCAGGTAGTTCGTTTTTTAAATATGCCGCAAATGCAGGAACCCTGAATTCGGAATAGTAATTCATTTAAGGATTATGGGGGATACGTTCCAAGTCTACATATCAGTTTTGATGGTACGGAGTGTATAACAGACCTGAAACCTAACCCTGGTATGAAATGTTATGTGAAGAATTATGTATAGCAACGTGGTAATTGATTAATTTGCGATTTCTATATTTTTCGAGTAATTAATTGTGAATTTGTGTAAATGAACATTGTTTTGTGGAGACAAACTATGTAAATGGTATGTAATATGTTCAGGACAGTATTATGCATGAAATATTGATTAGAAGTTTGTAATTGTAAGTATTGATGTAAATTTCGATGTTTGGAGAACAATTCTCAACTGTTTGGACTGGCTTATACTGATAATTTTGTGTTTAAATACCTGTAAATATCTTTAATTTTCATTTCCATGTGTTTCATGATGATTGTGAATGGTTTTGTATTAATTCTGACTGTTGTTGTTTGGATTTAATTGTTAAAGTATTGTTAGAATTCGATAAACGTCGGTCGAAACTCTTTGAATTATTGTGGATGTTTACAAAGTGTCTATTTAAGCGCGCAGAGAGTGTTGTCAGTCAGTAGTTTTCGGAAGTGTGTCAGTTAAAACGCTGAAACATTTGTGTATGTTAGTTCGCTAGCATCTTTGGATCGAGGCGTTTGCCTTGTTGTGTAATATTATTACAGAGCACATGGGGATACAAACATAAGTGGAAAGTGACTTTTCGGAGTTGTTACTTCATTTCTTTTAATTATTTTTTTTTTACTATTTCATTCCTCACAGCTGAAGCAACCAAATGGTTATAATGGCTACCCGGACAGGATTGAACAGCGAGAAGAAGTAATTACCAAATACCTTAATACCTTTCAAGTGGTTTTCGCACTTCGAACTTCGATCCTGCTGCTTGAAATCATCTATCTGAATGTTCACCGTAAGGTTCTATAAAATGTGCGTGAAGACGTTTCGCTTTCTCACTGATTATACCACCACTTAAGAGCACTGTTTCGAGTACGCAACGTGTTGGGTGAGCGGTAAAGCTCTGGCTTCGAACCTCCGTCCGAGCATCCAGATTCGAGTTTTCCATAGTTTCCGCAAATCACTCCAGGTAAATAACGGTATGCTTCCATCAAAAGGTCATGGCCGAACTCCTTCCCGTTCCCTTTCCAGCCTCTAATGACAAAAGTTTTAGGTACGGTCTTATAACCTTATTTTTCTCTTCCATCCTCGCAGGAAGTTGTTACAAATATTTTATTCGTGAATAATTAAAACTGTGAATAAAGAGCTTTGACTGTACGACTGATAAATTCCGTAAATAGGGGGAGAACCTGAATCGTATTCCTCTCCAATATGCAGGCACCTTCATCCATTTTGTCAATAAACAGAATCAAATGGAGTGGACTGTAAATATGTGAATGGAGACTTTCCCGGCGTATTGATGCAGTGAATTCTTCGCGGGAGTCCAGTCGGATAGAGTAATAGAATGACGTCGTTTCAACAAGATGCTCGGTTGACTTCATCAGGTCTATTTGTAGATGAAGACAACCGAGGAGATTGTTGAAACGTCATCATTCTATGACTCGGTCCGGCTGGACTCCCGCGAAGAATTCACTGCTAGACTGTAAATGTTGATCACCTATAGTCCTAGAGCGTGCTGGATGAGCGGTTAAAGCTCTGACCTCGCATTCGGGAGGGCGCCGGTTCGAATCCCCGTCCGGACATCCAGATTTGGGTTTTCCACGGTTTCTCAATATCACTCCAGTGACTGCTGGGATGCTTCCTTCAAAGGTCATGGTCGAATTCCTTCCAATACCTTGTCCACAGTCCCTTCCCGCCTCTAATGACCTCGACGTCGACAAGGCATACAGCATCCGGCGATATTAGGTAACAATATCGGCAGACGTCCTTATCTATCTGTGACACATTGTTGTGAAAAATCGAGCGGGGAGGGTAAGCGGTAACACTCTGTCCTCGCATTCGGGAGTACGCGGATTCAAATCCCCATCTGGGCATCCAGATTTGATTTTTCCATTGTTTCCCCAAATCACTCCACGCAAATGCTGGGATCCTTCCTTCAAAAGCCCATGGCTGAACATCTTCCCGTTCCTTGCCCCCAGTCCTTTCCGCCGCTAATGATCTCGACGTCGACGAGGCGTAAATCCATAAACAAAAAAAGAATTGTGAAACCTCGAGTAAAAATCGAAACAGAACTCTTAATATCTAGGGTTACTCAATTCTCCTTGAATGTTTTTATTTTTATGCACTGTAATAGACTAAATAAGAGTTGCTTATGTTTTAGTGACTGCTTGATGAATTTTCAAGATTACCCGTGATTTCGTACGCGTGGACTTATAATTTTATTGCTAGAATTGGATATAAGAAGAAAAAAAAGACAAACTGTATTCATGCCAAAGACTTTTAGGCAACCACAATAAAATCGTCTAGTGCTGCGCAAATCCACTTCTAATTTATCTTATGTAATAAGTTGTGTCTGTAAATTAAATTTATGAACAGATCACACACAAATTGACTGCGAGAGAAACAAAGCCTAAGTGATAGATATAACATTACAGAAATTTGCACACGCTATACGTCTGTCTGTCACTATTCGGTTAGTTTTCAAATTTTCGTTACAAAATATTTATCCGGAAAAAACTATCCTATGTTGTTCCTGGTGATACATAATATTTTCTTGTCCAATTTCATGAAGATCGGTTTAGTAGTGAAAACGTAACGAACATACAGAAAGACAGAGTTTATAGAATCAGTGTTGATGAAAGAAGAGTTTTTAGGCAGTTTTCCGCAGCTATCTAGATTGATGATGGGACGGATCCCAATCTACGCCTAGTAAACTACAGATTCCACAAAAAAAGAGTACAGTTATCACTCAGAACATAGTCACATGTTTTGCAGACAGACGACAACACGACATTCCTCCAATGTAGTAAATGTTCCGGATCTGATGGATCCGGTTCTACCACGGTCTTTGCACGTGTCCTCCCACTGTCATGATCACACACCGGACGCTTGATCACAGGTGCCGGTGTCTCGTAGTAAGCCAGAAACAGTATGAAGGGATATAGAAAAACTTAAAGAACAGACTGTTGTATCGTTGAAGAATGTCATACCAGAGACTTTAACATATTTGATTGTTGTCCATAACAAGTGTTTATTCCATTGCTGCGCATAAATGTAATTCTGCAGTTAGATCTGGAGTTAAAATTTTCCGAAGTGAACTTTGAAAGCACTATAAAACTTTCAGCGGTTTTCGGAGCTGAAGATTCATTCCTCGTTCGTTGAATCAGACCTTGAGCCGCATCATGGTGATTAATCGTGCTGCTAGGCGGAATGCTGATTAACACCTGACAGCATGTCACCTGGTTGTCAACACAAACAAAACAATCCAAAGTCGCTCCAGAGATGTTCTTACGATTGTGGTCCGGACGGTTCTAGTGCTGCGTTTTTCCACGGTCATATCAAACGCGTTCGGGAAGACGCGGGTTCGAATCCTCGTCCGGCCGTCTGCAAAAGGTCTTGGCCGAATTCCTAACCAATTAAAAATAAAAAAAATATTATTAAAAAAACCGCCCTAAAAAAACACACACACATTGAAAATCTTAAAATAACTTTATACCTTAATTAGAAGAAAATAAATCTAAATGGACAATTTTTGACATTACTATTATTGAAATTTTTACATTAATTAGTTATTTTTGGAGTCGGTACCAGCTGTCACATCGTGAGGAACGAATTACTGAACTTCATTTGTTGTTCGATGCGGCACGGGGAGTACAACATTTTAGGGGAACAAATTAGACAGTATTTTAATCTATGGCTAGGCCTCATTGGTCATCAAAACGTATCTCTGGCGTTACATTGTCAGTTGGTAGGCTGCATCATGCGGTAAACGCTTTACAGTTAATATAATATCGGCGTATCATATGTATGTTTCAGTTTTGTTGAAACATGTTTGAAGTATTAATCATATGTAAGTAGTAACATGATTTTTTATGTATTATAGTCATTCCTTATTATTTTTATTGTTTGTTTTTCTTGCTTTGGCTTGCACCGAATGTTAACATAGCTGCTCGATAATCGAAACATATAACATCCGGGAATTAATACATATCACATACAGAAATCTGTATTTGGAATATATCTGTTTGTTCCGGCATCACGAAGAAAATAAAGATTTTTAATGGGGTTTCACAACGTGAAAGCTTGGGGTCCAAGTTAAAATTGAGTTACATGTTGAGACATTAGGACACATTTATTTTATGAATATTCTGATATAACTTTAAAATAGCTGAATTTATTTTGACGGGATTTAAAACTGTGGATTTCTATAAAGAACATTGGAAATTAAAAGGAGTGGGAGGTAAAGGGAAAAAAGGATTGAATTTTTGTATACCATATATAGACTGTCTTTTTCTGTTTGATTTAAAGTATACGTGTGCAAATTTTCTTTGATATCAGATATAAACTATAGGCATATATATATATATATATATATATATATATATATATATATAAATTAAGTGGGTGTAGAGAGGAAGAGTAGTTTGGTTTTTGTAGCGCGTCCGTATTCAATGCATGTTTGAATATTTCTACATATTTCCGGACTATCAACAGTCCCCTGGTTTCGTAAAACCTGGCTGAATATGGAGGTTGTTGTGTAGTAACTTTACTGCATTTACGTTTTTCTTTTCTGTTTTCTCCTTTTTTGTGTGTTGAGAGTGTACATTACGATCGAGCAGCGGCGTGCACGAGAGAAAGAGAAAATTGCCGGATGAGAGGGGGTAACGAAGACATAACCCAGGAAACTCCTCTTCCCTTTGTCCGTGTAGCGGAGTCGAGAGACTCATTTCCGCTGCAGCTGTCCACTAGAAGCAATCTGCGCAGACTCACCTCCGCGCTAACAGCTTTTAGCGTACGGTACGGCCGTCCCGCCGACGGAATGGGCAGTAAAGCTGGAAATTACGAACTCGCCGCACATTTCATGAACAAGAAACCCGCCCATAAAGCGGTCTTCGACATAACGGATCGGCCGCAAAAACAGGCCCGCAAACCACTTGTTGCATCGAGCGGCTGTATGCACCGCCCAGAAACACGTCTACTCGGAGCAGCTTCACGTAGGTTACTGCTCCTGCCTCACACGTTACTATCCACGGTATCGTGTCAGAGCAGCATTCAACCGGAATTACTGTCGTAAAAATTCTGTATTTGTAGCTAAAGGAAGCGTAAAACCGACTGAAATCTTTACGACGTGAAGATCGCAGTTAAGCAGCGAAACTCGAGGATTTCGAAGCCACAAATAATCTAAGAGGAAGCAAAGACGCATAAAGTATCGCTGGACAAAGTGTTCGTATAAAATTTAAATCGAAATTACTATAGTAAAAAAAATTGATATTTGTATCTAAAGCAAGCACAAGACCGTGTGAAATATTTCAAAGACAAAAAGTGCAGATTGGTAGCAAAAGTCGAGGGTTTCCAGTCAATAAATAATCCAAAAAGAAGTTAACTAGTATAAAGGATTTCTGGACGAAACGATCGTATAAAATTTAAATCGGAATCACTATTGTAAAAATTTGATATTTATAATAAACTTTATTTATATATATAAGAAGCTTACAGAAAGAAGAGACAGGCTGGTAGGTCATATTTTGAGACATGCTGGATTAGTTAATTTGCTGGTGGAGGGAACAGTCGAAGGTAAGAACTGTAGAGGAAGACAGAGATTAGAATATATGAAGCAGATAATTGAGGACGTGGGTTGTAGGGGATATGTAGATATGAAGAGGTTAGCACAAGATACGAAGGGATGGAGGATTGCATCAAACCAGTCGAAAGACTGATGACAGCAAATATATATATATATATATATATATATATATATACTTATAACACTAGTAATATGTAAAGAAGGTATGTTATCTTCAGTGTATGTATATGTAAAGAAGGTATGTTATCTTCAGTGTATGTATATGGACACCTTAATCACGAATAAGCGATTGAACATTTGGGGCGCCACATTTAGATCTTATTTAATGTAATTAAAATTGCAACGGAGCGCACGCTCTGTTGGCAATTTCCCTATACACCCGTCTGACCCCTTTCCTGCACCCGCCTACATTTTCCCTCTACAAATTTTAACTTTAAATTCTTTCAACGTTTTTATTAAATTATTCATTTTTCTTGGTAACTTATTCCAATCCCTGACACTGTTACCAAAAAAATAGACCCCTCCTACACCCTTGTGCCTGAAATCCAGTGCCAGCTTATGGCAATAGTCATCTTTCCCTCTCACGTATTACTTTTAATTCTTACACCAATATCTTTCGATGCCTCATCACCAATATACGACTTGTACACTCCCATGACCCTCTTCACCCTCCTCCTATTGTCCTTGGTGGCTATAAATATTAGTATTTCGGCTTGTTAGTTGTCCTTGGTTTGTGAGTCATAATGTTTACCATATCCTGTCTCTTTTTCATTATTTTTTTTTTAATCTATATTTGGCTCTTTGGATCGTCAGCCTTTCTGCTTCGTAAACCGCTTCCTGAGGGAGTTCGGTAGTGGAGTTTTAGTATGCTTCTCAATAGTCGTCTTTCTGTCGCGTATAGTCTGTTGGCTGTGATTTTGTTCATTCCTGCATGCGGTTACACTGCATATTCTATGAGAGGTTTTATGTACACACTTTGACAATAAATTTGGCCGCCGCTGAAAAATTCTATCACTTTTATTTTGCACAATCTGACATCAATGTCGTCCTAAGGTACAGTAACGCAATACTGGCTTGCCAGTATTGCGTTACTGTTTCCTGGGACGACATTGATGTCAGATTGTGGAAAATAAGAGTGATAGAATTTTTCAGTGGCGGCCAAATTTATTGTCAAAGTGTGTACCTCCTTTGTGTGTGGATACCTTTCTGGTCGTTATATCTGAAGAAGCCTCCTCGCACCAGTCGCATTACGTAGGGTTCCCTAGTGGGCTTGAATCGGTAATGATAGAAGATACGATTCAGTCGATATCGGGAATGGCTGTTGCGCTAACAGCAATACACCCGCTTAGCGCCTCTCATACGCTCTCCACGTATTAGTCTTTTCACCTCCTTATCAAACGGTCGCATTCCGCCGCAGAGCGCGAGCGTTTCGAGTAAAAGTCGAAACACGTTTCTCGCAACGGACGCATTACAGATTGTGAGGCGAGATTGTATTTGTTTCCCTGCTCATTACGTATGTAAACAGGAGATGCCAGCGAGAGATATCCGATACAATTATGAACGCAGTACAGACCAGCTCTACGCCATGTATCCTCGGTAGGAATAAATGTGAACTGCACATAACACTTCCAACACATGCAAATACCACGCTGTTCCACATTCTCTACATCTACGCATCGAAATTCGTTACATTTTTTTTTTTAATATATGGCTTTACGCTTCCTCGACATCGAGATCATTAAAGGCAGGAAAATGCTGCGACCAAGCAATGGTACGGCGTTTTGAAGGAACCATTGTGGCATTTTCCTGGAGTGATTTCTGGAAATCGATGAAAACCCAAATCAGCATAACCGGACAGTGATTTGAACCCAGCGTCCTCCCGAATACGAGGCCAATACTAAAACTTGTACAGGAATGGGAAGTTAGAAGGAGGAAAAGAGGACCGCTCATGTTTACCTGGTTCCAAAGTGTACGAACAGCGTAGGGGCTAGAGTGCTAGCGCCGCGTGCCGAAGGCCGCCGGTTCGAATCCGGCCGCGGGCATGGATGTTAAGTGTTGTATGTCTGTGTGAATGTCCTGTCCGTCCTGTGGCGTCTATACACTGAATGCAATTAAATCACCTTGAGCTGGCTGCATGGCCTCCGTTGCCAAATGCCATAAAAAAAAAAAAAAAAAAAAAAAAAAAAAAAAAAAAAAAAAAAAAGTGTACGAACAGCAACGAGAAGATTTGGTGCAGAAGAGGAAGACAAAGACCGAATTATCTGGAGAAGTATTTAGATGAGATGAAGTCAAGTTGTACGTTCCGAGTTTTTTTATTGTTGTGTTGGAGTAAAACCTCTGTACTGAGGAAAATCTCTCTTAATAATAATAATAATAATTTATGGCACCGAGCGTGGTGGTGTAACGGTTGGCGTTGTGGCCTCGCATTAGGGAGGATGGCGGTTCGAATCCCCGTCCGGGCATCCAGATTTGGGTTTTCCATGGTTTCCCCAAATCACTCCAGGTGAATGCCGGGATGCTTCCTTCAAAAGGCCATGGCCGAATTTCTTCCCATTCCTTGCCCCCCATCCTTTCTCGTCTCTAAAGACCTCGCTGTTAAGAGACGTTAAGCAATTAAAAAAAAAAAAAAAAAAAAAAATATGGCCTTCGGTCTGTGCGATCATATAGCCAGCTTCAATTCGTATTGTGCCAAGAATTGTATCAAGCTTTACTCTGTGACTGTGGACACTATGCTGACAACAACACAGAACGAACACAACACAACCCATGCCTGAGGTCGGACACGAACTGGCGCCCCCTACAATGCGATGCCTGCGTGCTAGCCCATACACTGTCAGGTCCAGCATCCACCACACTTGGCGTTCCAGTTTTTAGTTCGTAGGTTTAGATCGCTGCGGACACTAATTACATATAGACATACTCGTTAGTTCGGATACTGGTTGCTTAGCCCGTCAAAAATGAAGGATACAGATATGACTTTCACCAATGGAGGTAGGAGGTATTTATTGTTGTGTAGGAGACTAAACTCCTGACGTCATTATGAATGTTGTTAAGGGGTGGTAGGGGAGGAGCGGAGAGGGGAGCAGTTGAGGTGTAGGGCCGTACGAAAAAGAAAGCTTCTAAGCGAAGTATAATTTCAAAAACGAATTAGTATTAACTGTTTTTCCTTTTTATCAGTTTACAAACTACACTACCTTACTAAAAGGGGAACAACCGAGAAGGGTACGAGGAAACAAAATGAAAGTTCACGGCTTGAGAGGGTACGCGATGTTATTCCAGTGAAAGTCGAGTCAAATTCACAAAGATCCCACTTATCAGTATGACGTTGCGTCCCCTCTGACCTGGATGCACGCACTGATTCCGTTGTATCCTCTCCTGAGTCAAGCTGGCGCCACAACTGTTGTCCCTGGTCCTACACATCCTGGGTACTGGCACAGGGACTGAGTTGACGTTCGAGTTCGTCCCACACAAGTTCTATCGGATCTTGGTTGTACTTCAGCATCACGCAACGCGGATAGTTCAGACACGCGCCGTGTTAAATTGCGTTCCCACGACGTCTTGTAATGCAGGCGGCACCTCATTAGCCGAAGTGTAGGGACAAGCGCGCGCCGCAGGTTAGCGCCCTCGCTTACCTCGCCACCACCTCCCCACCACGTTGCTTAGTGTCGTTTGGCACAGAGCACTTTACAGCAACAGAAGGGGTGCGCACCGCTTCTGCATCCGATGGCAACAGCACTCCAATACGCACGCCTGTGATTTTTACCGACACAGATTGGGTAGCTGCATCTCGTCCCCGCTAGCAGAGGCGGGTCCTCAACCCGATGTTTATTGTTTGCCGATGACTGGTATCACTGAGTTATCAACAGCTTGTTGATGCTGAAAGAGGACTGTAAGGTTGATTGCTGTGCGCCACGTCGGTTTCCTCAATTTCAACCGTCTGTGTTTTGCTTGGGTAATGTGTTGATAGATGGGCAGTTGATTGTTCTTCAGAATGTTTTTCCAGACCAGCTTCTGATCTTCTCAGGGCTGGAAGTGGAATGTTGCGTAGCACTGGAGCCATTCATTGTTCGTACTCGGAATACATCGCGCAATCATCCGCATGGCTGTTTTAGTTGCACGTCTACCTTATTCGTGTGGGCAGTACTAATCCATATCGGGCAGCAGTATTAAATAAAATTACAGAGCTAAGGTTGTGAAACTTAGGACATGAGCACTGGTACCTAAACACGATGACGCACTTACATCGACTATGGTATACAAGTTCGATGGGTGGCTAAGCCAGTCGAGGCGGTGACAGTCAGCTTGCGACAGCTAGAAGATACCTGATGAAGACAGCAGAGCTAGCTGTCGAAACGTCGTCTTTGTACAACGCCATGTGGCTGGACACCCGAGGGGATTTTATTGCAGCAAACATACGTCTTCATATCTAAAACTCGGAGTCTCTGTCGTTCTGAAGGACGGGGTAGCTTAGCTGTTATTAAGTGGTACGTGCGCCTTGTTTGCCTGCTGGATGGGAGGGCAGGCTATTGTTTGGTAATCCACTGTGCCTCCTCGGCTGTATATGGCGCCGCCGCGGTGCCCCGCTTTCACGAGTTATGCCCGCCTGTGTGGTCTCCATAGCGCTGTCCTCTGCACATGTAATACGGACATCTATCCTAACCACGCGCTCCGAATAACAATGACGTCTGGAACAACGACTGCGGAGGGTCGCGAATTTGTTTCCTGACAGCGCGCAGCACAACTGTGCGTCAGCGACTGTGGGTTGGGCGCCTGCGTTGTAGCAGAGCAGCGCGCGGGGCTGTGCGTGTGTCATGGCGCTTGGAGGAGGTTGTATGTCACGAAGACAGCATCTTCGTACACAAGATAAAATAGCTCGTGTCAGTTGTAACGTAAACCCTTGCGTTTTTGTATTTTCTTTTCATCAAAGGTAGGCTGCATTTGCTGAGCCATAAGGAACATCTCAACACATTACCGCAAGAGGAGTCCGTCTTGGATTTTGTGAGACCATTCGGCCGTTGAAACTTCAATGCAGATGCAAACAGTTTGAAAATGCTCTAACAAATCCACACTCAATATTTTTTTACTAGATATATTTTAGTCAGTTTTCACTCGAACTATTACAGGGTTAGCTTTTCGGTAAACCAGTACATATCAAACTATTTCAAATCACAATAACAAAAATGCTACTACTTTTCGGCAGTCGCCTCTAAGGGACGCTATACGCCAACATAACAATATCCTGCGGCCATCTCACTTACACACCCACTTGCCGCCTTATTGCGTCTGCTATGGATGTTGTTGTTGTTGTTTTTGAGGCTTTAGGGCGCGTCAACAGAGAGGTCATTAGCTCCCTGTCTGCAATGGAGACAGTGTTACCAATCGCTAACACTGAAATTGTATGCTATAAACTTAAACTCTTTAGTCGCTAAATTACAAAATACTCACCCTGGAACCTCGTTTACAAAACATTGATACATACAATTCACAGATATAACCATATATCGTTATACAGTCTAATATAACTATCTTGGGATTGTTGTCACTAAACGTTGTTAATTAAACTAATTATTATTTAGTAAATAAGCCAATACAACTGTTGTTGGATATTCTTTATTTTTCGGACGCGTTTCGCCTCTCGTCGAGGTATCTTCAGCGTACAATGTTTGCTGTAATATGCGGTTAGTTATAATTTGAAAAAATGTTTTTTGATTTTTGTTTTGTTTACATATAACGAAAATTATTCTATCTATATGATGCATAATATGACTTACATTTAACATACTAGTTATGAATTATCTTATAGAAAAATAATAATTAGTTTAACAAGCAACTGTGGAAGAAAATGGCCTGCAATAATCACATATGTTATTATACAGGGCGTTCGCCGGAAAACGCTACCCTCCCAGTCTGTTGCCGTCGGCAACTTGCTCGGACAGTAGCGCCAGCAGTTTCCGCCACGCGGCACCGTGAATCACCGCACTGTTTAACACCTCCGCTGCCCCAACAGTGCAGTGCAGTGACCCTTACATTGTTAAGAACGGTTTCTTTGCATTGTAGATAGTTTGTGACTTCAGTCTCTTATTAATCAGTGTTGTGAATAAACGTTTCTTTGCGGTTTGGCTGGTTTGGGGCTTCATACTCTTATTAATCTGTACCGTGTTTGAGTGTGAGTAAAATTATGGTACGTTACAGTTTGCAACAAAGAATATTTCTCTACGATACATATGTGAAGAAGAAGTCGTTTAAAAAGTGTCGCAGTAAATTTCGTCGCGAATTTCCTGGCGCTTTACTGCCAGCTAAATCAACAATTCTGCGTCTGGTTAAAAAAGTAAGAGAAACGGGTTCATTTTTTAACAAAAAGAGACTGTCGGTCAACCGTATTCTCACAGAGGAGAAAATGGACGATATCGCTTTTCGACTAGAACAGTCACCCAAAAAATCATTAAGTCAGTTAGGGCAGCGTGTGTCTCGAAATATGTTCAGAAGATGTGAAATGTGCATTACACAAGAGGGTCAACACTTCCAGCATCTTTTATAAGGTAAGCTAATGAATTACGTCACATTTAAATGCTTAGCACACAAGTTTCTGAAGTTTATGAAGCGTAATTATTATGAAATAGTCCGCGGCCGACGGTCGAACAATGCCGGAAACTGAGCGCTCGCTCGCCGGGAGCAGTTTCTTCCTTGTAGCGCTAACAGTGGGTTGCGTTTCCCGGCGAACGCCCTGTATATGTTAATTAAATTCAGTAATATTCCTACAAGAACAGTTTTTCATTTCCAATACCTCTAAATTTGTTTATCCGAACTAACGGCTTGCATGTGTTCAGAGAGGGAAATTTGGCTCGATCACTACATAACACGCCATCATGCAGTGTAAGGATGGTTCACATATGGCGACCACTTCAGGATAAGCTCACATTTGGCGAAACCTGCCAGTAAAGCTCACAATTGATACAGAATTTCAAGGGTTTCCAGGAGAAGCAGAAGAGGAAAGGTAATAACATCATCTGGACCCAAGAAAGGAGGAAACAGCAAAATGAACTGAAGAAGAATTATTGTAAGTTAAGAAAAGAACCACCGATATAGATGCACAGGATTACTGTTCATGGTTAGATGGCCAAAATCGAAGAGAAAAAAAAAAATCAGCGGAAATTTGCACCCTCTCTGAAATTCCTTACTTACTTAGTTTCTTGCTCTTCATGGATAGGCCAATAGCCTGGTCCAACCTCAGTTTTCTGACCACCTCTTCATGCGTCTACCAATATCTCTTCTTCCTGTAGAATGGTACTTTAGGACAAGCTTCGGAAATCTTCAATTCCTAAGAACGTGTTCTTTCCAATTTTCTCCATTTTTGGTAATTGTACCATTCAAAGAGGACATATTCAGTTCAGCAAGTGGGGTGGGTGAGCGCTAATACACTGGCCTCGCATTCGGGAGGAAGCGGGTTTGAATCTCCGTCCGGGCATCCAGATTTTGATTTTTCCATGGGTTCACCATATCACTCCAGGCGATGCTGACATGCTTGATTCAAAAGGCCATGGCCGAATTCCTTCCTGTTGCTTGTCCTCGATCCCATCCCGCCTCTAATGACCTCATAGTCGATGAGGCGTAAAGCCATAACTAAAAAAAAACATATTCAGTTGTTGCCTTATTTCTTTATTCCTTCCTCGAACATTCACGGAATATCCTTTGACTGACCCTTTTGGAACATCATTTTGGACGAATGATTTATTTTTTATTTTTTTTTACCCACTTTTCGCTGCCATACATCAGAGTCGATACTACCATCGTTTTACTTTTTTAATTATTTGTTTTACTTAGATGCGGATGGGACATTGCCTTTTGAAGGAAGCATTCAGATATTCGCCTGGAGTGATTTCGGGAAACGATGGAAAACCCAAATCTGGATGCCCTTACGGGGATCGAACCAGCGTCCTCCCGAATGCGAGGCCAGAGCGTTAACCACTCACCCACCACGCTCGGTGCCATCGTTTTATAAATTTTGAGTTGAGTGTTTGTCGAATTGTTCCACACATGTATTGAAATCGTTGAAGTTTCTTCTTCACTTCGTTATCTTGATTAAAGATAACACGTGAAATTTGCAGCGTTTGCAGAATTCGTGTGCGAGTAAAGTAAGACAGTCTGTGCACTCGAGTGAGCGTCATGAAGCGAGCAGGTTCGAGTTTAATTAACAGCGAGTGAGACGGCCGACCTCGAAGCGGCCCACCGCCGTCGTGGGACTCTCGGCTCTCCTCTTTATGAATATTTATCGCGCACCTGCTTACCTCTCGTCTGTCCTTACGCCCCCTTCAATTGTAAAATTAATCCGTCGCGCATACCATTTCGTAAATCATTCCGCGTTTACTGCTCTCGCTGTCAGCCTAACAGTGACGAACAACGAACTCGAGTCAGCGTTTACAAACACGTGTGCGGTTTTCAAACACCGACTCCGCGCACACGGCAGATAATTTAATGCTTCATTTTCTTTTGTTTACTTCCAATATATCCAAATCAAAACTTCCGGGAAACCGTTACTTGTGTTAAGTGCAACTTTGGCCTAGTTATCGTATGATAACTATCGTGATTTCAGGTAATAATAATATCTGAATTAGTAGGCCTGATGAAGACAACCGAGCTGGTTGTCGAAACGTCGTCGTTTTTCAACACTATCCGGCTCAACTCCCGTGAACAATTCATTGCATCAGTACGCCGGAAAAGTCTGCACTCACATAATAATTATTATTTCATAAATACGCCAATTACTCTCCCATCAGGTGAAGAAAAAGCACTATAGTACGGTAGTGTAGCCAGAATGTTTATACGCAGCAGAAACACTAGCCAGAAAGGGATTGATGGAAACTGAAAAAAATAAAGTATCTAAGAAGATCTTGGGGACCAAAAAAAAAGTCACAGGAAGCGAATTCAATTTCCGTTTGAGATCGAACCAAGAATTATACGACAAGTTTGAGAAGGTATCAAACACAATTAAGAAAAGGAGATTAGCTTTCTAAGGACACATAAAGAGAACGGAACCAGAAATAATAGCAAAGAAAATACTCAGCTTTTAAGAGAACAGGAAGATTCAAGTTCCATTGGTGAAGGAGGTCCATGATGTAGAATCAGCGTGGAAGACATCCAAGACAGCGAATTATTCAGAGCAAATATTGTGGAGGTAAAGGATCTGACTGAATAAAAAGCAATCAGGAAAAGGAGAGCATTTTCATTTTCAGAGGAAGCTGGAGCCAGAGAATGAAGTAGTAGAACACGATTCTGCCGGGTTGCCTTTACAAATATGGCCGCAAGTATTTTTAATCAAATTTTTAAAAATTAAAAACTTCATTAAATTGTTTTCAAATAAATAATAATTCATTTCAAAGAAAGATTTCTGTGTAAACGTGTTGTCGAGTTTTGTTGCCAGGTGTTAAAGATATTAAGAGCGAGAGAGAGTTAGCACACCACACCACCAAACTCTAACAACTGGCACCGAGCGTGGTGGTGTAATGGTTAGCGTTCTGGCCTCGCATTCGGGAGGACGGCGGTTCGAATCCCCTTCCGGGCATCCAGATTTGGGTTTTCCATTGTTTCCCAAATCACTCCAGGCAAATACCGGGATGCTTCCTTAATAAGGTCATGGCGAATTCCTTCCCATTCCTTGCCCCCATCCTTTCCCATCTCTAAAGACCTCGCTGTTGAGAGACGTAAAAAAAAAAAAAAAAAAAAAAAAAAAAAAAAAAAAAAAAAAATAAATAAATAAAAAATAAACTGGCAATCCCTACTTGCAGCCACTTTTACATAGGCAAACTAAACTTTTTATGTTCTTTACATGTCTCTGTTTGAAATTAATTATAATTTATTTAAAAACAAAACAACGTTTTTTTTTTTTTTTTTTGAAAATTTAATTAAAAATACTTGCGGCCATATTTGTATATGCAACCCGGCAGAATAGTATTTGGATAAAAATTGCATTCCAATCAAATAACAGATGGACGTAGAAATCATGCAGCCGCATTTTAGGCTATCCAGTATTTCTGGAATCATTTGCACCAAGTATCCATTAAAAGCAATTTTTCTTTTTCTGATATTGCTTTTCGGTTTTCATATATGATTCTTTATTACTCCTTTTCTTTACTTATTTCCGTTTTTCCTTGGTCCTACAAACTTTCTCAACGTCTTTCTCTAATTCTTCAATTTCTTTCTGTCATATATATACATTTTGGTTTAATAGGTCAAATTTTTTATTTTATTAATGTTTATTTTGTTGTTGTTATTAAGATCCATTTTTGGAGATCTTGCTTTATTGCCTCTGTGCTCAGACCATTAGATTGTTCTATTTCTCCAAGATAGATTTTTTCCCTTCTGACTTAAGACCTTTTGAAGGAACCATCCGTTATTTCGGAAAATCATACAAAAACTGAATCAGAATTGCTTCACCGGAATTCAAATCCGCATACTTCCGACTGCACGGCCGGAGCTTAAAGCGTTCACTCACAAACCTTGGTAAACAAACACGACCTGGGAAACAGGAGGGTAATGTGTGGTGGTTGAAAGAACGTATTATACGAACATGTTGGAAGGAGAAAAACTTTTTTGAATGGTTACGAGACTTCGCATCATTTTATGGCTGTGTAGATTCGTTGTTTTTCTGAAGTAAGGAAATTGCGTCGCATAACTTTGGTCAGAGCATTGTAGGAACATGGTGGTATAGTGGGCGAACCACATTTCCGGTTTTCATATACGTTAGTTGGAGGGGATGCAAAGAAGGGAAGCTAGATTTCTTTATGAAAATTACCGCCTATCCAATCGGTAACTGGCATGATGCAAAAGCTAAGATGGGATTCATAGAAAGACAGGAGAAGGTTGAAGAGAATACTGGGAAGAGGCTTAGAAGGATACTGGCAGAAGGATTAGGTACAGCATATGGAAGAGAAAAGATAATCATCACCCTAAGTTAGTACTCACTTTACGGCGAAAGAGAATAAGGAATTGGAACAAATTACCAAAGGAAATAATGGTCAATTCACCAGAAACACTGAAAGAATTCAAAACTAAAATCAGTTAACTGAAAAAGTAGTGAGGTAGTGTCATTGCAATGAATGGATTTTAAGATTAAAAATAAATAAATAAAAAGGACAGATAAATTATGGAATGGAAAGGCAGGTGATTTATCGTAATTAAATTAAATTAATTTACGTAATTAAATATTTTTAGCGCTAAACATCATTCAAATTCGAGAGTACCTACAATTTTTAAAAGAAAAGTCTTTATTTTCGGAAATAGCATGATTTCTATAAAATTTACAACAGTTTACATTTGAGTTATTGAAAAATGAATCTTCATTTAATTCGATATGTGGCTTTCTGATCGCTGTAAGTTACTGATCTGCGATTTTTAATTACTTTTTCACAGCCAGTGGTTGCATTCAAGTCACCTCCCTCCCATTTTTTTTATCCCCTGGATTCCGATATTCCGAAAATACAGACGCAAATATTGACGCATCAAAAATACAAATACCTCTAGGTACGCAACTCGCACGTGAATCGGTAGACAAGTTTGTTATTGTTGGTACAGGTACCGTTAATCTGTCGCTTTTAATGTTCCGGTGTGTTTATCTTGGTACGGCAACCGCCATCGAAGCGGCTATAAAACTGTTTGACATTGCTTCGGACCGTTGGGAATAACACATTACAATCTCTGCAAACAGAGATTGATGACTTAACGCGTTTCACTACTCGACAAATACTAGTCAGAAAAAAAAATCACCTACCGAAGGCGACACCCACACTAAACGAACGGAGAAACACAAATTATTTTGCGGTGTTTAATGTCGTGTTTTCTTACGAGTTTGCAGATTTACTCTTGAAAAATAATGAAGATTAATATTTGTCTGTCAATTTAAAAGCCTAAGTTTGGTCATCGTGTCTGTAAGCTGAGGTAACGCGCCCGGCCTTCGTTACCGCCAGAGATATTACTGCAAACTTGAGGTTATCAGCTTTATTTAGTAAAAAGACCGTGGCTTGGATGACCTCCATTCTAATGTCAAGGTCATTGGTCGGAATGCAGGGACGTACCTACATCAATACTAACTTTCGACCGAGAGTGGTGGGTAAGAATTACACCTTAACCTCGTATTCGGGAGGACACGGGTTCGAATCCCCGTCCGAGCATCCAGATTTGGGTTTTCCATGGTTTCCCCAAATCATTCGAGGTGAATGTCGGTATGCTCCCTTTAAAAGGCCATGGCAGAATTCCTTCCCGTTCCTTCTCCCTCCTTCTCCCCGTCGAGCGTGATGGGTGAGTGGTTAACACTCTGGCCTCGCATTCGGGAGTACGCAGGTTCGAATCCCCGTCCGAGTATCCAGATTTGGGTTTTCCATAGTTTCCCCAAATCATTCGAGGTGAATGTCGGTATGCTCCCTTCAAAAGGCCATGGCCGAATTCCTTCCAGTTCCTTGTCCCCAATCCTTTTTCACCTCTAATGACCCCAACGTCGATGACGCGTAAAACCATAAGTAAAAAAAAAAAAAACATACAAATTATTTTTAGGTCTCCATACTTCGGAGATTTTGTGGTTCAAGACAAACACAAGAAGTTTTCGATCGCTTTGAAGACCAGGAAGCATATCGCTGCTTATTGGAGGACATTCCTAAGGGCGTGGAATGACCACCCTCTCAGCGGGTGCCGTGGTGATTGAAGTTGACTTCCTGACTGGAGTGACGACAGCATTCCAGCGGAGGCGCAAATCCTCAGGTTTGGCGCGGAGTCCAATTGGAGGATCAGCGGGAGAGCGGCGGGCACAATGGAGCTGTCTGCAGGCAGGTAGCCGAGCCACCCGTCAACAAACCACTCCACAAATACGGACTGCACCACCTGACTCACTGGTCTCAACGAATGACACAAGACGATATTATGAAAATAATTGCGTGGTGTAAAGACTGGCAGCTGGAGTAAAACGCTAAAACGTGCCAAGTCATGCGTGTAAGTAGAAAGGTGACACCATTTAGCTCTGAGTATACAATTAATAGTACTGTCCTTCGAAGGTAGATTCCACTAAATACCTAGGGGTAACAATTCGTAATATCTTGTCGTGGAATGAGCATAACGAAGAGATAATTGCGAAAGCAAATCGTATGCTACGATTTCTAGGTCTTAATTTACAACAGTGCACACCGGAACTTTAATCGATTGCGTACAACGACCTCACTTAGAATATTATGGTTATGTATGAAGTTCCTATCAAAAGGGGTTAATCGAGGCTTTGGAGAAGAGCCGCCCGATTCGTGGCAGGTATATATAGTTGGAGGGAAAGCGTAAGCGCGATGATGAATAAGTTAGGTTGGGAATACCTGGAACTCTCGACAGAAGCCAATAAAAAAATTCACGACTGACTTGTTTCGGAATGACGGCAAACAAATATTACTACCAGCTACTTTCATATCTAGGAATGACCGCGAAAATCAGATAAATCAGAACCATAACAGATTTATTCCTGTACTCATTTTTTCTGTGAGCTATTAGGGAATGGAATAGGAAGGATTTACCGTGCGAGTAAACTTAAAATCGGACAGGAGTAGTTCTTGATAAATCACTCCGGCCATTCTGATCTGGGTTTTCCATGGTTTTCCCAGATCGCTCCAGGTGAATGCCGGAATGGTTCCTAAAAATAGCCCATGGGCGCCTCCTGCCATTTCCCGTATATCCCCTCCTATGCACAAATGGTTATACATTAGGATTGATGCAAAGCACCCTCCGCCACACGGTTATATGGCAAAAGCGCTCAGTGGCAAAAGCGCTCTACCGCAGGTAGGCGAGGGTCGCCTACCTGCAGTAGAGAATTCCAAGAAAAATTCTTCCGTGAATATTTAGGCTCTTGTTACTTTCGTGTCATTCATATAGTGAAGTTTATTGGCAGCAGTACCACTTGTGCTATACAGTTCAACTGTGAAAGTATTTCTAGTTTGTCGTCATGGAAGTGCTAACAACTAATAAGGGTAAACCTGCCGTGCATTATGAAGGTTATTCGTATCGGAAATACAAAAGTAAAGAAGAATGGGCTAACGGTATGGCGGTGTCAGAAGGAAAGGACGAAAAGTTGTGGTGGAACGCTCAAAACGAAAAATGTGCAACTGAACATTCGTGCGAAGCAGCGGACACAGTTCGCTTGGAAGTTACTAAAAGAATGAATCATGCGAAAAAGAGGGCCCGCGAAGAAGACACGCCCGTTTCTAAAATTTACACAGAAAAACTGGGAGACTTACACAGTAAAGGCTACGAATATGTAGCCAAATTGCCCTACCAGGTGACTGTCAAGAGAACCTTATTTCGACAGAGAAGCAAAGCTCTTAGGAACGGAAAGGAACCGAAGAGCCGAGACGAAGTAGTCTTAGATAATGATATGCTTCAGATGAAAGATGGTTCAAGTTTCCTTTTGACAGATGACAGCTCAGGAGAGCGAATGATAATCCTTTGTGGACGGAAGGGAAGAGAATGTCTGAAGAGACAGCAAGATTTCTTCATGGATGGTACACTTAAAAGTTGTAGTAAACAATTTGCTAAAATTTATAGTATCCACGCTGATTACGGAAGCTCCAAGGAAGAAACTAATGTGTATCCAGTAGTGTTTGCCCTGTTGCCAAACAAAAAGAAAGCAACGTATATTCGTTTATTTTTCATATAGTTCCAGAATGGAATCCAAGAAAAATTTACATTGATTTTGAGGGAAGTGCAATATCCGCACTTAGAGAAGTTTTTCCAACCGTTGAAATTAATGGTTGTTACTTCCACATGAAGAAATGTCTGTGGAGAAAATTGTAGGAAATTGGATTGACCTGTTAGTATCGGGAAAATGAAGAAATTAGACTGCATGTTAGGATGTGTGTTGCGATAGCATTCCTCAAAACTGAAGACATCTTAGATGGCTGACTCGAGATATATACGGAGGCTCCAGAAAATCCGAAATTGTCTCAGTTTTTTGATTATTTCGTTGAACAATGGTTGGAGAATGAAGAAATTCCTCCTAAACTGTGGACTTGTTACGGTAGGCGACCCCGCACTACGAACGTTGTGGAAGGTTGGAACAACAAAATCAACAATCTTCTCGGGCGACCAAATCCCAAGATCAAAGAAGTGATAATGTGTTTAAAGAGTGAAGCTGAAAATTCTGCTTGTATGTACATGAGAACGGATATCAATCTTGCTGGGAAAAAGAGGAAAAGCTCTTATATTAAATTAGATGAATGTTTGGAAAAAACTGTAAAAAAGTATGAGGAAAGCGGTGAAATTAGTTCTTGTTTGAAAGCGATATCTTACTTACAAAAGCTGGGCTAGACCTGCTTTCTTAACACACAAAAAATGAAAATAATGTAAATAAAGAGACAATGTAAATAATAAAGGGGCAGTGTATGTAAATAAATAAATACTGACGAAGCTGATTTTAAACACGCCGTAAACGGTTGTGTGCTACGTGCATTTCAATCACTAAGCCAGTCCAAACCCTGGAAAAAGTGTGATGGACATCAGTTATTAAAATGAGTTATTAAGTATTAGAAATTTACTGAATTACTGCTGGAAAATGTATTACTTATGAACTCTTTAGGCTAGACGCATTCTAGCGATTTTTTTGTAGCTGTGATAGAAAAATAGGTCGCAAAAAATGTTAGTGCGCACACTTTCGACTAATTTGTCGCAACAAATATCAGATTGCATTGTCGAGATATGAATCGTCTCTTTGTAGTTAGGTTCAAAAATATAGACTACTTAAAAATAACTATTCTGGGCATATCTTCTTACTGGTCAAACGCTACTTAAACGAAAATTTCAAGATGATCCAGATAAGAAAATTTCATTTATTTTAGCAAATTGTTTTATTTTTATTTTATAAATGCATAATGTTGTTCAATATAAAAATTAACATAGAACATAGATTATTTATTTTGCAAGTGAAAAGAGTTTCGGGAAAGTGTTACAGTACATATAACCATTAATAAATAAATATCACCAGCTACTGATTAGCTGTTAGCTATTTAACAACACATAAGTATGTTAAATTTCGAATGTTAACTGCTAAACGGTGGTGGATCGATATTTTTGAATACTCGGAACTAAAAATAGTAAAGAAATACAATTTATTCCGTATTTCCACGGCAGATTGGCAATTTTTCAATCTCTCAAATCAGTTCTCGATATTTGTTTTGCTTGAAAAATTGATCTTTAATCGCCCGCCAATAATTCCCAAGTGCTCACGTAGCCTTAGAGGCCATCAGGGCTTCACTGTGCGTTTCTTCTGGCGACACCGTCTTTCCAGGAAGGTAGGGGATTATAGACCGTCCTTCCAGGAAGGCGACCCTAGAGCGCTTATGTCACCTGAGCGCTTATAGTCGGTCACCCCGCCACACACTGTTAGTGAATCGCGGAGTAACGATAATAATAAAAAAAAATAATAATGACAAACATAATTGACCTCAGTTAGCCTTCCCACGCGTATAAATTTCCACAGAAATATACTGGAGCACGGTCGTATTTACCTGCAGCTTTTTCCAGCTTGGAACATGGTGTGCGTGTAACGTGTTTGCCTCTGGTTTTTCTTCTAGTAACAAGCACAAACGTTTGTAACGTAGTAGATGTGTCACCTTTAATGTAAATTAAATCCTTCAATTTCGTTAAACTCATTGCGGTGTTGATCTTTGATGTAGTGATTTGATTAACGTTGTTCCTGTATTCTAACATAGTATATTTTAGACAAATGAAGACATAAGTAACTAAAATCAAAAAACAATATTAGCAGAATCCAGAGGGCGCAGTGTTTATCCTCGTTGTAGTGTGATCTTTGGTGGGGTTTTTGGTGAAGGAGTGTTCATCTGAGATGCAGTGTGATCTGCGACGCCTATTTGTTCTGGGTTACTATTTCTTGCTCTGTTCCCCGGCCACGTAGAAACGTAAGATATATCGCAAGTTGTTTTTTAACCTGGATCATAAGGTTTCAGACTGTGGAAACACCGTCCAAACTGGTTGTGTAGTTTGTGCGAGATGCCTGGACAAAGGGACAGACCGATGCAGCTTATAGATTTATAGTGGTATATACAGATAGAAAAGCGGCCTGATGGGTCGGCGCACAGTGGTCCGGGATGGGAATATACTGGACATTCGAATCCAAAAAAATTGCTTTAGATAGCATTTGTTATGCTGATCAAAAATTGTTATGTTCAATTTTTGATAGACATGATTGCTTCACACTTAAAATAAAAAAAAAGTATGGGTGGAAATCTATTTTTTTTTTCACGGCCCTATATTAAAATGTCAAAGTCAAACCTTATGCAATCATAAGTACCTATCCTACTTAATATTACAACATAAAAATTACTTGCGTATCCTTGCCGCTTTGACAACAGGGCGCAAGTGAATTTCGGCGATAAAATATAACAAACATTCGAACTAAAGTCATAATATCGATCCAAAAAAATTGCTTTAGGTAGCATTTGCTGTGCTGATCAAACATTGTTATGTTCAGTTTTTGATAAAAATGAGTCTTTCACACTTAAAATAAAAAAAATGTATGGGTGGAAATCTGTTTTTTTTTTTTTCACGGCCCTATATAAAAGTGTCAAAATCAAACCTTATGGTATCATAAGTACCTATCCTACTTAATATTACAACATAAAAATTTCTTGCGTATCCTTGCCGCTTTGACAACAGGGCGCAAGTGAATTTCGGGGATAAAATATAACGAACATTCGAATAATATCAATACAAAAAAATTTCTTTAGGTAGTATTTGCTGTGCTGACCAAAAATTACTATATTCAATTTTTTTTGGATCCATGTTATGACTTTTGTAAGAATGTCCACTATTTTTTAACTATGAAATTCACTTGCGCCCTGTAATCAAAGCGGCAAGGATATCCAAGAAATTTTTATGTTGTAATATAAAGTAGGATAGGTACTTATGATTGCATAAGGTTTGACTTTGACACTTTGATATAGGGCCGTTAAAAAAAATAAAATAGATTTCCACACATACTTTTTTTATTTTAAGTATGAAGGACTCATTTTTATCAAAAATTAAACATAAAAATTTTTGACCAGCACAGCAAATGCTACCTAAAGTAATTTTTTTGGATCGATATTATGACTTTAGTTCGAATGTTCGTTATATTTTATCGCCGAAATTCACTCGCACCCTGTTGTAAAAGCGGCAAGGATACATAAGAAATTTTTATGTTGTAATATAAAGTAGGATAGGTACTTATGATTGCATAAGGTTTGACTTTGACACTTTGATATAGGGCCGTTAAAAAAAAATAGATTTCCAACATACTTTTTTTTTTTAAGTATGAAGGACTCATTTTTATCAAAAATTAAACATAAAAATTTTTGACCAGCACAGCAAATGCTACCTAAAGTAATTTTTTTGGATCGATATTATGACTTTAGTTCGAATGTTCGTTATAATTTATCGCCGAAATTCACTCGCACCCTGTTGTAAAAGCGGCAAGGATACATAAGAAATTTTTATGTTGTAATATATAGTAGGATAGGTACTTATGATTGCATAAGGTTTGACTTTGACACTTTGATATAGGGCCGTTAAAAAAAATACAATAGATTTCCACACATACTTTTTTTTATTTTAAGTATGAAGGACTCATTTTTATCAAAAATTAAACATAAAAATTTTTGACCAGCACAGCAAATTCTACCTAAAGTAATTTTTTTGGATCGATATTATGACTTTAGTTCGAATGTTCGTTATATTTTATCGCCGAAATTCACTCGCACCCTGTTGTAAAAGCGGCAAGGATACATAAGAAATTTTTATGTTGTAATATAAAGTAGGATAGGTACTTATGGTAGCATAAGGTTTGACTTTGACACTTTGATATAGGGCCGTTGACAAAAAAAAAAAAAATAGATTTCCACACATACTTTTTTTTATTTTAAGTATGAAGGACTCATTTTTATCAAAAATTAAACATAAAAATTTTTGACCAGCACAGCAAATGCTACCTAAAGTAATTTTTTTGGATCGATATTATGACTTTAGTTCGAATGTTCGTAATATTTTATCGCCGAAATTCACTCGCACCCTGTTGTAAAAGCGGCAAGGATACATAAGAAATTTTTATGTTGTGATATAAAGTAGGATAGGTACTTATGATTGCATAAGGTTTGACTTTGACACTTTGATATAGGGCCGTTAAAAAAAAAATAGATTTCCACACATACTTTTTTTATTTTAAGTATGAAGGACTCATTTTTATCAAAAATTAAACATAAAATTTTGACCAGCACAGCAAATGCTACCTAAAGTAATTTTTTTGGATCGATATTATGACTTTAGTTCGAATGTTCGTTATATTTTATCGCCGAAATTCACTCGCACCCTGTTGTAAAAGCGGCAAGGATACATAAGAAATTTTTATGTTGTAATATAAAGTAGGATAGGTACTTATGATTGCATATGGTTTGACTTTGACACTTTGATATAGGGCCGTTAAAAAAAAAAATAGATTTCCACACACATACTTTTTTTATTTTAAGTATGAAGGACTCATTTTTATCAAAAATTAAACATAAAAATTTTTGACCAGCACAGCAAATGCTACCTAAAGTAATTTTTTTGGATCGATATTATGACTTTAGTTCGAATGTTCGTTATATTTTATCGCCGAAATTAACTCGCACCCTGTTGTAAAAGCGGCAAGGATACATAAGAAATTTTTATGTTGTAATATAAAGTAGGATAGGTACTTATGATTGCATAAGGTTTGACTTTGACACTTTGATATAGGGCCGTTAAAAAAAGAAATAGATTTCCACACATACTTTTTTTTATTTTAAGTATGAAGGACTCATTTTTATCAAAAATTAAACATAAAAATTTTTGACCAGCACAGCAAATGCTACCTAAAGTAATTTTTTTGGATCGATATTATGACTTTAGTTCGAATGTTCGTTATATTTTATCGCCGAAATTCACTCGCACCCTGTTGTAAAAGCGGCAAGGATACATAAGAAATTTTTACGTTGTAATATAAAGTAGGATAGGTACTTATGATTGCATAAGGTTTGACTTTGACACTTTGATATAGGGCCGTTAAAAAAAAAAAAAACAGATTTCCACCCATACTTTTTTTATTTTAAGTACGAAGGACTCATTTTTATCAAAAATTAAACATAAAAATTTTTGACCAGCACAGCAAATGCTACCTAAAGTAATTTTTTTGGATCGATATTATGACTTTAGTTCGAATGTTCGTAATATTTTATCGCCGAAATTCACTCGCACCCTGTTGTAAAAGCGGCAAGGATACATAAGAAATTTTTATGTTGTAATATAAAGTAGGATAGGTACTTATGATTGCATAAGGTTTGACTTTGACACTTTGATATAGGGCCGTTAAAAAAAAAATAGATTTCCACACACATACTTTTTTTATTTTAAGTATGAAGGACTCATTTTTATCAAAAATTAAACATAAAAATTTTTGACCAGCACAGCAAATGCTACCTAAAGTAATTTTTTTGGATCGATATTATGACTTTAGTTCGAATGTTCGTTATATTTTATCGCCGAAATTCACTCGCACCCTGTTGTAAAAGCGGCAAGGATAGATAAGAAATTTTTATGTTGTAATATAAAGTAGGATAGGTACTTATGATTGCATATGGTTTGACTTTGACACTTTGATATAGGGCCGTTAAAAAAAAAAATAGATTTCCACACACATACTTTTTTTATTTTAAGTATGAAGGACTCATTTTTATCAAAAATTAAACATAAAAATTTTTGACCAGCACAGCAAATGCTACCTAAAGTAATTTTTTTGGATCGATATTATGACTTTAGTTCGAATGTTCGTTATATTTTATCGCCGAAATTAACTCGCACCCTGTTGTAAAAGCGGCAAGGATACATAAGAAATTTTTATGTTGTAATATAAAGTAGGATAGGTACTTATGATTGCATAAGGTTTGACTTTGACACTTTGATATAGGGCCGTTAAAAAAAATACAATACAGATTTCCACACATACTTTTTTTATTTTAAGTATGAAGGACTCATTTTTATCAAAAATTAAACATAAAAATTTTTGACCAGCACAGCAAATGCTACCTAAAGTAATTTTTTTGGATCGATATTATGACTTTAGTTCGAATGTTCGTTATATTTTATCGCCGAAATTCACTCGCACCCTGTTGTAAAAGCGGCAAGGATACATAAGAAATTTTTACGTTGTAATATAAAGTAGGATAGGTACTTATGATTGCATAAGGTTTGACTTTGACACTTTGATATAGGGCCGTTAAAAAAAAAAAAAAAACAGATTTCCACCCATACATTTTTTTTATTTTAAGTACGAAGGACTCATTTTTATCAAAAATTAAACATAAAAATATTTGACCAGCACAGCAAATGCTACCTAAAGTAATTTTTTTGGATCGATGATTATGACTTTAGTTCGAATGTTCGTTGTATTTTATCGCCGAAATTCACTCGCACCCTGTTGTAAAAGCGGCAAGGATACATAAGAAATTTTTATGTTGTAATATAAAGTAGGATAGGTACTTATGATTGCATAAGGTTTGACTTTGACACTTTGATATAGGGCCGTTAAAAAAAAAAAAATAGATTTCCACACATACTTTTTTTATTTTAAGTATGAAGGACTCATTTTTATCAAAAATTAAACATAAAAATTTTGACCAGCACAGCAAATGCTACCTAAAGTAATTTTTTTGGATCGATATTATGACTTTAGTTCGAATGTTCGTTATATTTTATCGCCGAAATTCACTCGCACCCTGTTGTAAAAGCGGCAAGGATACATAAGAAATTTTTATGTTGTAATATTAAGTAGGATAGGTACTTATGATTGCATATGGTTTGACTTTGACATTTTGATATAGGGCCGTGAAAAAAAAATTGATTTCCACCCTTAATTTTTTTTTATTTTAAGTGTGAAGCACTCATTTCTATCAAAAATTGAACATAACAATATTTGATCAGCATAGCAAAAGCTATCTAAAGTAATTTTTTTTAATTCGAATGTCCTCTATATTCCAATTCCGGACCACTGTGCGGCGGTTCAGGCGTCTGACTGGGACTGAAAGCTCACCGGTTCCAATACCAGACTCGGCGGGGATTTTTAAATGCATTTAACTCGATCTTCACCTCTGGCACAGGTTGCTGTGTAATGTGAATTAAGCCAGAACGCTTCCGTTGTTTAATTCCTCTTTAAACTGTAGGTTGTCGACCTCGGGGCTTCTCGTTTGCAGGGGTCGCCGGTTCGAGTCCAGCCTAGGGCATGTGTGGTTTTAATTAAGTGTTTTATCCATCCTGTGTTCTCCTGTCACTTGTAATCATCAATAACAGGAGAAGCAACTATATACACAATTGAGGAATAAAAAAGAAACACATTTGCTGGCTGAATGGCTACAGGGCCGAATGCCATTAAGAAAAATACTGTAGGTCCCTTTAACCTAGTAGGATTATTGGGTTAGATTAGGCAAGGAGGAAAGGAACTGGCCGTCCTACCTCTGATACCAAGCTTAATATGCCTCATTCGGGAGGGTATACATAACATTTGGTTTGAGGAACACAGACAAAAATGATTTACCGTGCACTGTTGCTGGAATCGTGATTAGCGGGAGTAATCACGGCAAGAAAACGCACTCTGTCGCAAAGCGTGTTCCAGTATACCGATTTATATGCGGGGCCAAATCAAAAGATGCTGATTAACAAAAAGTAAGCTTCCTTCTGAGTTTTTCTTTGCTTTTGGCTTTACGCCTCGTCGACGTCGAGGTCATTAGAGGCGGTAAAGGACTGAGGGCAAGGAACTGGAAGGAATTCGACCATGACCTTTTGAAGGAAGCATCCCGGCATTCGCCTGGAGTGATTTGGGGAAACCATGGACAACCCAAATCTGGATGCCCGCACGGGGATTCGAACCGCCGTCTTACCGAATGCGAGGCCAGAGCGTTAACCACTCACCCACCACGCTCGGTCCCCTCTCAGTTGTGTGGCCCTGTGGTTAGGCGCCTGACCGCAGATCGCGAGTTCGTGGTCTTGGAGGGATTTTTTGTGGTTCCTTAAACTGGCCTTCACCACGTGAAGTACGATACTTCGCTCCACAGTTCGAATTTCAGCTACGACTGTCTGTTCCCTTCATACAGTGGATATACTGAGTTAGGCTAAGCCAAGACATACGTGGAATACACGGAATACACGGCATATTGGAACTCTGCACTCGGTGCTCAGAAAGCGTTCGGAGACTTCCAGCTTGTTCCGACTATCGCCGTATTGCCAGCTAGATTTAGTACAAAAGGAAAACTGTACTACACCTAGCTGGTAATATCTTGAAAGATGCTTCTGTTTTTAACATGATTTCTGAAGAAAAAGGCAGAAATGTCCAGCTACCAACTTTAGTAATATCAGTGTAAATAATACGTCCCTGATGATGACTTGATTAAAGGTGAAACACAGAAGCAAGAAACAAGTAAAAAAACAATTTACTAACGTTTTTAATAACAACAAATTTATTCCATTATATTTACACGTATGATCTTATGTTTTAATGATGATACAAAACAATGCAGAAACTGCAAAATTTTAACAGAAAAATCAGAGTTACAAATTTTTCTTTCTGATGCCGGGATCATTGAAATCGGGACTTTATATAGTAGTCTATTATAAAAAAGAAATGGAAAGAAAGTCTACTAGCCTCACAATCGGGAGGACGCCGGTTCGAATCCCCGTCCGGGCATCCAGATGTGGTTCTACAGAAGTATGCTGAAAATTAAATGGACAGACAAACTACGATATGACGAGTTTTGGAAATAATGGGGGAGGAAAGAAGTTTGTAGAAGAAGCTTACAGAAAGAAGAGACAGGTTGGTAGGTCGATATTGTGAGACGTTCTGGATTGGTTAATTTGTTAGTGGAGGGAACAGTCGAAGGTAAGAACTGTAGAGGAAGACAGAGATTAGAAAATATGAAGCAGATAATTGAGGACGTTGGTTGTAAGGGATAAGTAGAGATGATGAGGTTAGCACAAGATAGGAAGGGATGGAGAATAGCATCAAAACACTGATTTCCCCAAATCACTACAGGTAAATGCTTGGATGCTTCCTTCAGAAGGCCATGGCCAAATTCCATCCCGTTTCTTGTCCCCAGTCCCATCCCGCCTCTAATGACCTAGCCATCGACGAGGTGTAAAACCATAAGTTAAAAAAAAAACTCAAACACTTGTTAGCCTGTAATAAGCGTGACGAGTCGTTACCACTTACTAGAGAATGAAGGTAGCTACCTCCTCGTTTGTCCAATTTTTCCTGTTCATGAAACAAATGCGTGGAGCAGGTATTTCTGAAAAGCCGCAGTGAGAGAAATGGAGGAGAGCGGCGATTTGCAGCGCCGCGCTGGGTCGTTAGGACCCTCCCTGTGAGGCGGTGCGGCCTCAAAGCCGAGGGGCCGCCTTTTTCTGGCCCACACCTCACTCTTCCCGCCACCATAAATTACTGCGAGCCTTTTCGGCAACACCACTCCACTCGGAAATGAGGCTATCCTCACCCGGTCAAACACTTCCTATGGCCATACAATAAGCTCTCAGGAATGACGATAAACATCAGCTCCGAACACAGGAGGATAGCTCACCGGCCCCACACGCGTACTGGCTAGTGTGCTGGATTCACTCTGCAGCGGTCTCCGCTTCGACGCCTGCCTGTCTTCCTTGGTTGTAGTTATGCATGGAATTCGACTTGTACCGTCGCCCCGCTGGTATCATCATCATCATCATTATCGTTGGGGACCATCTAAAGTTTCCCGGGTGTGGTTTACGAGCCTTGGGTGTTGTAAACGATCGTCTTCCACTGTCTCCTATCCAGAGAAATTTCTCTGCCCGTGATATATTCCCAGTTCCAGCCTCTTCTCCCTATGTCTTCCTTCAGCTGGTCTGTCCATCTTCTTCTTGGTCTTCCCACTGGTCTTTCGCCCACTATCCTCCGCTGGTATGTAAATTAATTATTGTTGGAAACACTGCTGTTATGAATCAATACCACGATAAAAGACCATCTCTGTCATTGTTTCGTCTTTTAAGTCGCGCTGTGTGTCTGTGACGGCCAGCGGTGTTTTCACTCTGTGTCCGCAGATGTGGCCATTATAGCGAGAAGTTAGGTTATGTGTTAACGTTTCTGTCATGGTTCAGTATATCTCAAATTGGAATTCAGTCATAGATAAGGTATGTATTTTGCCTAAAGCCACATATTAATTATTAGTTGCTTTTCGTTCATTTGTATTCGTCTGATATAGCTGTTTTCGTTAAATTTAAGTGAGTTGTATGATGAAACAGCTGACCGAAAAGCTAAAGAAGAAAACGTCCTCCAGCCAATGTTTCATGTTTCGCCTAGTATTCATATTTACACAAAATTACACCAACCGATAAACTTCCAATGTTACGGTTAAGAACTTAGTCCGCCCCAGTAGTATTCTATTTTCACCTTCTGAGGGTCGCCCTTTCGTGTCCAGCTGGGGGCTGGGTGTTTTAATTAATTTTTGTGAGTGTTCCCCGTTGTCTCTCACTTTGATCGTAAAGAAAACTTGGAATCATTAAATGCACATTGTAATTAAATGAACTGTAAACTTAATCGAGCCTTTTTTTTTTTTGTTACCGGGAGTGGTGGGTGATCGGATAACGCTCTGGCCTCGTATTCGGCAGGACGCAAGTTTGACTCCCCGTCCGGTCATTCCGAGTTTGGCTTTCCATGATTTCCTGAAATCACTCCAGGCGAATGGCGGTATCGTTTCTTTAAAAGGCCATGTCCTAATTAACTCCTTCCCGTTCCTTGCCCGCAGTCCTTTCCCGCCTCTAATTACCTTTACGTCTGCGAAGAGTAAAGCCGTAAGCAGAAAAAATATTTAATTACAAACACTGTAGACTACGTGGACACTAGCTACATGTTTGCAGAGATATCTAGTGTGAACAAGGATGGAAGGGGGACGGAAGCCTTAGGGCAGGGGTGGCCAACCCAAATGATCTTGCGGGCCACTTTGAAAATGCATCATAACTCCGCGGGCCGCATATAAAATTATATATCCCCATATTAGATTTAGACCCAGTATAGACATTTTTTGGAGTGAAAAAATTTAATTATTCTGCGAACTCATAACTGTAAACTCATAAATAAAACAGGGAATAACTGTCATATATTCGCAGGATAATTATTTTAAAATCAAAGTTAACTTTTTTCTCATAATTTCGACAGTTGATTTTTTAATATATGGATTCGCAAATAATGTATTTCACTACTTTGCCATTATAAAATAAATTCTGTAAAAGTGCCCGTCTCTAAAGACCTCGCCGTTAAGAGACGTTAAGCAGTAAAAAAAAAAAAAAAAAAAAAAATGTAAAATTGCAATGAATCTCGCTGGCCGCAGAAATGTTCAAAGCGGGCCTGTTGGCCACCCCTGCTTTAGGGAGTTCCATTAATTACGTGAGCTCAAATAAGAGGGGGAGTTCTGTAGAAATTTGCAACCGTTCAAACAACCGTAGACCTAAAAAAAAAAAAAAAAAAAAAAAAGCTTCCAAAATTACGAGGTCGATTTTACGTTTAGGGCTGTTGGGGGTGGAGGGTTCCTACCACATCTCACCAAATTTCACGAGAGTGGTAGGAAGTGCAGATTTACGAAGAAAAAAAAACACCTCTAGTGATGAATCGACGTCCCCTTACCATTGTTGGGACCTGATTTCTTACGGAGGACCTTTGTGTCAGCAAAACATGTAACTTGTGTTCTGTATTACAAGAGTATTTTTTTTTTATTTTTATAAACGTTTCTCGGGAAACAAACCAAGTAATATTGTTATTAATGCATTAATAAAAATATTACTTGGTTTGTTTCCCAAGAAACGTTTATAAATAAACAACGCCGAGAAAAATTACATTCATTTATAAGAGTATTTTTGTTTGTGAAGTGTGTAGTTTATGACGTAGATATTAAGGACCGTCCCAACATTAGAGTAGGTCGTTGCTGTTACTCGGGGTCCACGATTAGAACCTGGTCGACCTCCCCCATACAGTGTAGTGGTACCTTAATCCGCGCAGTCTCAGTGGTCACAATGGCGGATCAAATTCTATTTGATTTGGGGGGGGGGGAAGGTCAACTCAGATGTATTCAGTTTCAAACAGTACCGAAATATTCTGTACTCTCCTTGAGAAAACCCTTTTCTAAGACGGAATTTCACACAACATCAAATACCATCAGGAGATTCTATATTCTTTTCGCCCATTTTCAAGACATTTACGCTGAACAAACAACACGTGATTTGGTGTCTAAGTGGGCGTCCATTAATTACGAGAGGCGTTTTTCCGGAATTCCGGACACCCCCCCCCCCCTCTGGTGAGACTTCGTGAGATCTGGTGGAACGCCCCCTCTAAAATGACGTGAAATTTTGACGGAGAACCCCCTCCCCCCTACTAATCAACCTCGCATCTTTTTGAGACCTTTTTTTGTAAGGTCTCTTGCTTCCAAGGGCGGTTATACCCCCACTTTTTGACGAAATACCAGCCTTAATGTCGACTTTCACGTCATTTGTAGGTTTTTTTTAGCTCTAAAATCCTACAAGAATTTCAAAACCTCACGTGTTCCCCCCCCCCTCCCCCTTGGTGTGGTTTCGTGAGATTTCGCTCTGCTGGCTCACTGGTTAAGGCGTCCGACTGCAGATCGAAACTCTGGCACAGCTTTCTGTGCAATGTGAAGTACTCCAGATCGCTTCCGTGGTTCGGATTCCACGTTAAACTGTAGGTCCCCTATACAACCTGTACGATTACCGTGTTACGTTAGCCACGACAGGAGGCGCATTGCGTGGCGAATCGAAAACCCTGTCATCTGGCAGTCGATCAATGCTGTCGGTCGACCAGTGCTTCAGGATCTCTCGGCGATAATTTGATTCTTTTTACTCCCTGCTAATGGTATTTAGTGTCCGACCGAAGGTCATTTTTCGGCCGAAGCCGAAGCCAAATGTTCGGCTCTTGGGATAACAAGGTTCAAAAATAATTATATATCTTAGAACACTAACATGAAGTATATATGAAATACAAAAAATGAACTGTTATTTTGTTTTATATGTGGTATTTTTTATATAAATTGCACCTTTCCAATAATTGTAAACAAAGTTTTTAATATTTATTTATTGGAATAAAATAAAATAGTACCAAACCAGGTTCTGAGCAATGCAATTTAGCAAAAATAAATGCAGTTATTTTTATTTAGCAATAATAAAAAGAAACTATAAAATTTAACAGTAACAGCACGAATCAAATCAGAATAATTTGTCCCGTGCATTAAATTAATAAGTTTTGGAGTTTTAGCTTTGGTAAATCAAATACATGTTAGCTTATGTATAGTAATGCCATCGTTTTTTAACAACAATAAAAATAAATTTCAACCTTCTTACCTAGCATTAATTATTCTAGCTTTTAAAATACGATATTCTGCTGTCTAAATTAGTATCACATATTAAATTTTCAGTTAAAACCGAATCAATACCAATATTTTTAAAGTAGTTTCACGTATACAGATTAATTAAAAATGTACTAAATATAACCAAAACAAAAAGTACATAGGTACTAATAAAATAAGATTTAATCGCTCCAAATGACCCGTTTTATTTGTTATTGTCAGTGCACAGTTTTGACGTAGAAATGACAAAATATCAGTCTTTACAATTTCGTCGCTAGTCAAATACTTAATTTTAAACCGTGGATCGATTAGAGCGGCAATCAACAACGGTAAGGTTTTTCTTGCGAAAGCAGATTTCCTGTTAACAGACCCACACAAGCGGCTTTTGAGCAGTATTATAAGATCAGCCTTCATCCTTCTGAGCAAGTTTTGAGTTTAAGATGTCAATGATTGATATAATTAAAGATACTGTTGATAAATCGCTAAAAATATTAGTTGTTGCTTCCTAAATACACTTCAGCACAGTTATAAAATTGTTCATTTGTATCCATTCTTCTGCAGTTGGAATTTCTATTCCACCACGTTCTAACATATACAGATTTACTGTATTTTTCTGTTGTATTAAGATATCGAGTGGCTTGTTCACTCTTCTTACGTTTTACAACACTTTTTCACTATTTCTATTATATAAATATCTTTAAAAATTGCTTTGTGAATCATGAGCTGTAGAGTGTGAGCAACACAACCAATAAAACAGAAGTTTCCATAGCGGATGGTTGCATTCATATTTGAAGTATTATTACGTATACCCGTATGGAAATTTTCTTTTGAATTGTATTTGGTAACAGTTTCAGTGATTTTTTGTGCAATATATTGCCTTGTATGATCTTCCAATACACTAACAGCCAATTTAATTTTTTTTTATTTTGGAACCTTTGGAAATGCCATGTGCCGTGACACTCAAAAACGTGTTTGCTTGATCACTTCATATCTTTGTGGTAAAACTGATCCATTCAGCCTTTTTCTAAAATCAATGCAACTTTACTGTTTACTTTTTCGTACGCAGCTGGCATTAAAGACTAACTAAAATATTTCTCTCACTTTTGTCTGTACTAGGGTCGAGTTTGAGGATCAGTAAAATTAAGTCTGCGAAGTCCTTCTCCTTCAACGAGGTTGTACGGAAACATGTTTACAATGACCAGATCCATACTTAATACATTAATCCGCAAAGAAATCGGATGATTATCGGGCCATGGTGGCGCTACTTTTTTTCTACGATATCGCGTAAAGTAGACTGTTAACCTTCTTTTGTAAAATCTTTGGGCGCATACAAGATCTGTGATTTAAAAATAATAATAATAATAATAATAATCAAGCTTTGGTATTTAAAACTGGCTTCACAATATACTTCCCACTGATTTTTATGATTTTTTCCAAATGGTTCTCTATCTTTGCTATCGTCTATTGGCGCGCTTCGTTGACGGTATTCGTAAAAGTTGGTTCATTTTCAGGGACTGGATGTAAAACTTCGGCTTCGGTCAAACATTCGGCTGAATTTGGCCAAAGCCGAATGTGCGGCCGAAGGTGGCCGAAGCCGAACCTTCGGTCGGACCCTAATGATATTACTTAATACCTGACTGTACACCATACTTGCGATGACAGCTGGTCTGAGCCCACAGCATTCGGGGATGTAGTGAGTTGGGGCAAGGTCGTGCTGTGTGTTGCAACACGTGTGCTCTGTTACCGTGCCGCCGGGTAATTTGAGCCGATTGAGATGGTATCTCGCGCACCCTCGCGTCCAATCAATTAGCGGAGTTTCCGCGAGAGTAGCAGCGAACTCTAATTACTGGCTGGAGCCGACAGCACACGTGTTCGCGCTCGGCCGTTGATCCTGGAAACAGAAAACACAGCCTAGCGGCTGTTCCACCTACCTGCGGGATTCACTTCCGTCTACTGACATATCAAACCACAGCATTATGCGCATGTTGAGTACTAGCTGCCACCCGCGACTTTGTGCGCGTGGATTTAGAATTTTACTGCTAGAATTAGGCTTCGCCAAAATATATCGGTGCATCGGAATATCGATGTTTCGAAGTATCGATATTTTTCATAAAAAATCGATTATTATTTATTTCTCGTGTCCAGGACATAACATTACAAGTTGAAACAAAACAAAAAAAAAATTAATTAATATTAAGGTTATGGACTATAGAACACAATTAAATGGAATGCGACCATAATTATTCAAAAAATCGATATTTACTGTCGATATGTTTATCCTCGATATATCAAAAATCGATATTTTATTTGGAGTATGAATTTTAAGTACCAATTCGATATTTTTGGACATACGCAATTCTGTATCCAATTTAATACGTTACATACGTATTAGATAAATATACGTATTCGATCTTCTAAAAGCGTCTTAAAAAAGTGAATTCCTTGAAATTTAACTGCTTTATTCTCGAAATATAAAAATTCGATATTTTATTGGGAGTATGATTTTTAAGTACCAATTCGATATTTTTGGTACATACGCAATTCTGTATCCAATTTAATACGTTACATATGTATTGGATAAACATAAGTACATATTCGATCTTCTGAAAGCGTCTTAAAAAAGTGAATTCATTGTAATTTAACTGCTTTTCATCAACGGTTAAGAGGTTAAAAAAAGCTGTTAAATTTTAATAGGTTTACATTAACGTCTTTTTTTTTTTTTTTTTTTTTTGTTAACGTATTTGAATGTTAAGGGTCAGGTTATTGATTTAAAACCTGTGTTGCGACGTTGAGGGTTGACGTAAATTGACAGCATCTGTTTTCAATTTTTTTTTTTTAATTGATGAACTTGGCGACACCGGACAAAAGTAGTAGATTTTCGGGGGAATATATGAAAGAGATAGTTCTTTTGAAGTCCACATCAGACGAATACTGGTTTGATAGATTATAAAAATAGATACATTAATAAAATGTTCCGTAATTTCTGTATGTGTCTCTAATTTTCTTAAATATTGTGATATATTTTGGGAATATTTTTAGATATTTACTGAAGTTATACAGAAGAATAAATTTATCGTCGTACCGGTATTTTTCTCCCATATATGTTGATATTGTTTTGTAAATATCGATACTATATTTATCGATATATTTTTTTTTAATAGCCCGTCTCTAGCTAAAATTGGATATAGAACGCTGTAAGTTACGTGAAAGGTGTCAAAAAAGCATCGAATTTGAATAACATTACTGGAAGCCATTACCATACCATTGTATTAAGCCCAAAACCTTAGGGGAATCACAAAATAACATTCTAGTACACTGCAAATCGACATCTATAGTATTTAACAAATTATGTTTGTGCATGAAATGTTTAATCAGGTCATAAACTAACAGCGAGAGAAACAAAGCCTGAGCAACCGATATAACATTACAGAGACTCACACACGCTATCCGTCTGTCTGGCGCTGATGTGATAGTTTTCAAACTTTCATGACATAATACGTTATTTATTCCGGAAAAAAGTGTCCTATGGCCTTCGCAATACATAGTATTTCCTTTTGAGATTTCATCAAGATCGGTTTAGCAGTTTAGTCGAAGAAACGTTAGAAACAAACAGAGAGGCAGAGTTTCTTTCACATTTTAAATATTAGTGTATATGTATTGTCGGATGTGTACTTTACCTTTTCCTGGAATGCTGCAGTTGTATTTGTGACTAAGCACGCTCTCGTTATTCAAATAAGAATTTTTTGTTTTTTATTCATTGATTTCTTAACATTTTCCTTATATCTATATGCCTGGTCGAAGTAATTAGAGGCAGGAAAGGAACGCGAAGGAATTTAGACACGGTCTTTTTTTAGGTACAATCGTAGCGTTCACCTATCTTGATTATCTAGCAAAAGAGCATTACTTCGCACCAATAAATTACTAGCACTTATAACACATTATTTTCCCATCATTAAAACATACAAAGAGCTTTGGAAAATTCTATGTAGGTTTAACTAGAAAAGACAAGAAAAGAGCAACAGCCATTAGGTCAGTTACGAAGTTCACAGACATCTTAGAGAAGAAAGCATCTTGAAGTGGTAATGGGCCGGCCATATTGTACGGAGAAAAGACCAGAGGTGGATAAAAACAGTGTTAGAGTGGAGCCCAAGAGATCACCACAGACCAGAGGAAGACCACCAGACCATGGGACAAGGACATAAGCTGGGTTGTCGGAGTTAACTGGCAGAGGATTACCGAAGATCCTGCGACCTGGAGGAAACTGCTCAAGTTATATCTGAAATCATGGCTTTAAGAGGCCACATCAGTAAATAATTGAACTGGCTGATGTTCATAAACCATATCAACAGACTCAAGCACCTTTAATACATTGTATACCCATCATTAAAAAATAAAACACATTAATTAGTATTAAACACATTATAAACAATTATAACACATTATTTAGCCATCTTTGAAACATATTTTGCAGCAACTGTATTCAACTACTTGTAACACATTAAATGTCCATCATGAAAAGAAAACAAACGCATCATTTAGATTGTAATACATTACAAACATTTACAATTCGTTATTCAGTCACCAATTTGCAGCAGCCACTTTCAAACACTTGTAATTCTATATAGCCATCATTAAAAATGAAAACCTCATTCTTAGCTGGTAACCACATTAGCAACATTTTTAATATTCTTTACTGTTCATATTAGCAGAAGAGACTGAAGATCTTAAGAAGTTACTGAATGGCATGAACGAAATACTGAAAGATTAAATATCAAAATAGGATCAGACGCAATAGGAGAGGTAAATGAATTCTGTTACTTAGGAAGCAAAATTACAACTGATGGCCGAAGCAACAATGATGATAAAAGCAGATTAGTACTATCCAAAAGAACCTCCCTGAAAAAGAAAAAATTGCTTACTTTGAAATATTGAGGTTTACCATGATTTCCACTAAATCACTCCAGGCAAATGCCGGGATGCTTCTTCAAAAGGTCATGGCCAAATTTCCTCTTGTTCCCAGTCCCATCCCACCCCTAATGACCTCAACATCCACGAGGAGTAGAGCAAAAACAATTGAAACGGACTTAGAAAGAATTCTTTAATTTTCTAACTGTGGAACACAGCACTATGTGGTAACGAAGCATGGACTTTATAAATACCAGAAGGAAGTCAAACTGGAGAATTTGAAATGTGATGCTATAGATTTTTTTTTTTACTTCAGGCTTTACGCCTCGTCGATGGCTAAGGTTATTAGAGGCGAGATGGGACTGAGGACAAGAAACGGGAAGGAATTCGGTCTCGGCCTTTTTGAAGGTAGCATCCCGTCATTCGCGTGGAGTGATTTGGGGGAAACCCTGGAAAACAAAATCTGGATGCCCAAACCCGCGTCCTCCCGAATGCGAGGCCAGAACGTTAACCTTTAACCCACTACGCTCGGTTTGGTGTTATAGAAGGTTGCTGAAAATTAAGGGGACAGATAAAGTACGAAATGAACGAGTTTGGAAATGATGGGTCAGAAAGAAGTTTGTGAAAGCGCCTTACAGTAAGAAGAGGGTAGATCATATTCTGAGATATGCGGGATTGGTTAATTTGTTAGTGGAGGGAACAGCTGAAGGAAAGAACTGTAGACGTAGATAAAGATTAGAATATGTAAAGCAGGTAATTGAGAACCCGGATTTTAATGGATATGCTGAGATGGCTAGTTCAGTATAGGAAGAGTTGAAGGATTGCATCAAAGCATTCGACAGACTTTATCGAAATACAACAATATATTAATATATGTGATGTGGATATACATGTTCTGTCACGTATACGACTATGTCGAAACATGATGTTCATATATTTAAGATGGATCATAAAATAACGTAAAAAACTCGTTTAAACTCGCACTTCCTTTATTCGAACTGTTCATTAAAATAAATCTTAACTTGGCCACCTTTCGAAGATTAATCTGTCTTCTTACGAAATGCAAATCGGTTTAGAACACGACAGGAATGCCTCAAACAAATTCCACAATGCCTTGAGCAGATTTCTGGTCGGTATTGGGAATAATTTCCAGTATTACAAATCTTCAGCACAAGTTCAATTTTCTTACCATTAACAATAACCAATCAACATTACCATATTTTTTACTATCTTTTTTTTTTTTTTTTTTTTTTTTTTTTGAAAGATTATCTTAGCCCATCGCTTCTCAGTCAAATCCCACAGTATAAGTATGCATTTCTCCCTGTTTTTATTTTTCCAAATGTACTTGTATTAAAATGACATTACAATTGTAAATGAAAACACCGTCTATTAGCAACTGGTTTTATTTATATACTCTCAGACGCGTTTCGCCATTGTGGAATGGCTCATCGTCAGTTAGACTTATGGTTGAGGCAGTTACATGGTGGTCAGGAATAGCTCCATTTGCACTTTTTTGTGACGTGAACTGTAGTTATGGTTCCACATAACTATGAGAATAGCTATGATAACGAATGTAAACAACAAGGTTTTGCTGTTCGTCAGACAAAAAAGTGTCAATATCAATAGATTTTGAAAACAGTGGTAGGGTTACCTCCAAAAACAGGGTAACAATAGCTATTCTCACAGTTATGTGGAACCATAACTACAGTTCACGTCACAAAAAAGTGCAAATGGAGCTATTCCTGACCACCATGTAACTGCCTCAACCATAAGTCTCACTGACGATGCCCCATTCCACAAGGGCGAAACGCGTCTGAGCCAATATCATTAAAACCAGTTGCTAATAGACGGTGTTTTCATTTACAATTGTGTAACAAGCAACTGTGGAAGGCTGGGCAATATGCCATATAAAATGACATTAATTTCCCTTTGCTCCAACCTAAAAGGGTTTAAAAATATTTTAAAATAAAGGTGGTATTATTCAAACTAGCCATACGGATGCTTGTAATTCGACAATTTACTACCACAAGAAAAATTGTTGTTCCCCCCCCCCCTTTCCCACTGTGGGGTGACGTCACACGTCTTCCCTCGCCCCGCTGCTGGAGCGGTGCCACGGCCGCCAGCTGCTCCTCGATTCTCCACGTCCCACAAGCCTCTCGCCAATTACGGGGCCCGCAAATAACCTGACGACACGCAGATTACTGTCATTTGCGATAAGGCGGAAGTCGCAAACGTACAGCGCAGTAAACGACATACGGCCTCAATAACCAGTAATTACGATTTACTGCCACAGGTGGGATTCGATAGCTGTATTATGTTTGACGTCTAAGAACTGTATTTTTTTTCTGTCTTTATGGTTCGTCGACATTAATAGAACTGAGAAATATTCCGGTAAAGAATAGAAAATCGAAATCTGGAGCGCCGCACGGGGATTTGAACCCATTTCCTTCCGAATGACAGGCCGGATTGATAACGTTCCCGTTTTGGATCTCATAAATCAGCAAATGTTTATTCAGCTTCAGATGTCGGTAGATACCCTCTTGCTGTGACGTCGGCATGAAATTGGCAAACAAGAAGAATAGGAGCTGGATTGGGAGCCATTAGAAGAGAGGAGGAGGGTGAAGAGAGTGTTTGGAATGTACAAGGCATATGTTGGTGATGGAACTTGGAGGGATATTAGTCGAAGAATTAGGTTAGTAATTACTGTGGCCCCTCAGAATGATATTTGTCCTCATGGTAGTACGTATCCTAAAAATGCTGTTGCTATTACTAAAAATATAATTATTGTTCCTACTATTCATATATATATATCATCCGTAATATAGTCCACGTCCAACATGAATATATATACAAATGAAGAAAAATGAAGAAAAATGAAGCTCCATTAGCATGAATTGTTCGTATTATTCATCCATTAATTACGTCCCGACAAATATGAATTACACTATTAAATGCTATTTCAATGTTAGGGGTATAATGTATTGCTAAAAATAGTCCTGTTATGATTTGTGTAATTAAACATAATCCTAATAATGAACCGAAGTTTCATATAAATGAAATATTTGTTGGTGCTGGTAAATCCACAAGAGAATTATTAATAATTTTAAATACAGGATTATTTATTCGTAAAGGTTTATTCATATATTTTTCGGATTGGTCCTGAGTAGAAGTTGGTAATTTTTACTACTGCAATTATTGTGACCATGACCATGACCATGACCATGACCACAAGCTGGCGCTCGATTTCCTGCACAGGGGCGTGGCGAAATGTTATTGTGTGGGTATGGGTGTCAGGGATTGGAACAAATTACCAAGTGAAGTGATGGATAATTTACCCAAAACGCTGAAGGGATTAATAAATATAATTTATAAATATTTGGCAGCGAGTTTCATATTCTTTTGGGCCCACAAGTCTTTCATTTGTTTTGAATGGTCCTGTATGCGCTCTTCTGTCCAAGGTGTACCGCGTCTTCTCTTGGAGCGTTCGTCTCGGCTTGTTCCATTAGTCATTAAGTTCTTCCAAAAAAGAGCTCTATTGAAAGCATCTTCTGGTTCTAATCCCATCAAATGAAGGTCTTCTTTAATATTTACGGACCAGGGCATTACAGTTTTGGTTTTTGAATCAAATAATTAAAGATTTTTGTGTTTTGTCTGTTCTCATCCATTCGTTTGGCTTGGCCATAAAATAGTGCGCTTCTTTTGCGGATTGTTTTGGTGATTTTCTCTATTTTGCTGTAGACTTCTTTGTTGGATCTCTTTGAGGTTGGAACTCATAAATTGCTCTAATAATTTTTCGTTCTTTTTCCTACAATTCTCCCAAGAGAATTTAAAATTAGAATTCATACCCTGATCAGCCAGAACATTATGACTACATACATACTATCGATATAAACCCCTGACGAGGAATGACTGCTAGTCAGACACACGCACGGTGCATGTAGTATCAGTGAGCGTGCTATCCGTGTTTAAAATGGGGAAGGCGCGTGATCTATCTGAGTTTGACCGAGGGCAGATTGTAATGGCCCGTAGGCTCGGCACGAGCATTTCAGAAACTGCATAACTTGTCGGGTGTTCGAAGAGTGTTGTGGTGAGTGTCTTCAACAAGTGGCGAGACCAAGGTGAAAACACGTCGCAACGTCGAGGGTTTGGGCGGCCACCCCTCATAGAGATGACGGACGTCGTAGGCTGGGCAGACTGGTAAAACAGGACAGGTGGCGAAATGTGGCGCAAATAACATCAGACTTTAATGCTGGGCGGAGTAGATGTGTGTCTGAACGCATAATACAGGAAACACTCCTAAAGATGGGCCTCCGCAGCCGACGACCCGTGCGTGCGCCAATGTTAACACCACGACATCGGCAACTAGGACCGAAATGGGCACGTGACCTTCGTCACTGGATGTTGGCTCAGTGGCAGAGTGTTGCATGGTCTGATTAATCCCGATACCTTCTTCACCATGCCGATGGGAGGGTGCGAATCCGTCGTTTTTAAGGGGAACAGCTTCTTGACACCTGTACTGCAGGGCGGAGACAAGCTGGGGGCGGCTCAATTATGCTCTGGGGAGCATTGACGTGGGCATCCATGGGTCCAGTGCAGATCGTGCAAGGCACAATGACGGCCAATAAGTATCGTACACTGCAGGAGCTGATCCAGGAGTTTGGTTGGGGGAGGCTTGGCTTAAGTGAATTTTGGTTTGCGGCGGGAGGGGGGGGGGGGCTTGAGTTCGGCAAAGGGTAGTATTTATAGTCTTTTCGGGCCTCGAATCCGTAGAGCTAAAAAAAAAGGTCCTCCAAAATTACAATCATGACCTAGATACTTTTTTGGGGGGAGGGGCTTGAGCCCCCTAGCCCCCACCCCTTGGATCCCCCCCTTCTACACTGGTTGCAGACCACGTGCACCTCTTCATGACGACCATGTTTCCCTCCGGAAATGTCATTTTACAACAAGATAATGCGCCATATCACAAGGCCAGGGGTTTGATGGAGTGGTTCGAATAACTCAGTGGCGAGTTCCAAATGGTGTGCTGAATCCCCAACTCGCCAGATTTGAACCCGATCGGACACATCTTGGATGTGATTGAACGTGGCGTCAGAGCTCATCGCCTACCTCTCCGGAATTTACGGGAATTTGTTGACTTGTGTGTGCAGATGTGGTCCCAACTCTCTCCAGCGATCTTCCAAGGCCTCATTGCTTCCATGCCTTGACGCGTCACCGCTGTTATCAGTGCAAAAGGCGGACATACCGGCTATTAGGTAGGTGTTCGTAATGTTGTGGCTGATCAGTGTAAATCGCAAAAGTAGATAGGGGAGGAGTGTAACACTCATATTAAATAAGGTTATTGAAATAATCAAATAAAAAGGCGTAATCAGATGACTATGGGAAAAGCCACTGGAGCGTGTGCTCCCTTGCAGTTAAATTAATAATATTGAATGTTCTTCCTGTGCCTCTAGGATGATGGCAATAACACCAATCAAGTTTCCGAGTTTACCCTCGTAGTAGTTTTTAAACAGCACGGCATCAGCGGCGGTGCCTCTTGCAGCTGCAGCAATACCGGCCGTGTTTGGACAGCCCGCCCGGCCTCAAACACGGCCGGCGCTGTTGAAAGATGTCCCGAGCCGCCGCGGCTGATGAATAGGCGCGAGCAGGGCGCTCGGCCGCTCAGCTGTGCTCGCCGCCTTTCACGACGGATTTGTTCCGACCGTAAGGACAGAGTGCCGAGAGACGCTCGTTAACGACAGCCTCAAAACTAATCCATCAGCTTAACCGTGGCTCTGGTGATATAAAGCGCTTCCGCCCTCTGCCTCCGCATTGAAGCTTTCCTAAATCATTATTAATGTCTCGTTTACATCTTTAAATATCGTAGAAGCGTATCAGACCAGAGATGACGGCTCCTCTCTGTTTGGGAAGGGTGTAAGCATTGAGTTAACTAGGTGTAAGTCCGGGACCGAGTCTTGGGTACGGTCTCGTGACTAGAGTAGTTACAGTTTATTAGGCATGACACCTGGACCTGACCTGGATGAAATACGAATTTTACCTTTCTTTGCCCTATGGGAGCGTCCATAAACTACGTAACTCCACTTTGATCTTCCGTGGACCCCACCTGACTCCCATGTAGCCCGACAAGGCTTTTGCCTCTAATCATCCCCCCCCTTTTCATGCGTGGCACGTAGCTTTGGGGGCGTGGTGAAATAGGGGTGGGGGGATCCGATGAAATCTCACCAAACCTCACCAGGGGGGAGGGGGTGGGGTCAACGGAAATCTCACGTGAGGTTTTAGAAATGATTGTTGGACCTAGAGCTAAAAAAAAATTGTCTACAAAACACGCGAAAGTCGATTATAGGGGGTTATGGAAGGGTGAGACCTAAAAAAAAAGGTCTCAAAAAGTTGCGAGGGCGATTTCTAGGGTGGGGGTCTCACGGACCATATTTCACCTAAGGGGAGGGATGGGGGGGAGGGGTCCGCAAATCCGAAAAAACACCTCACGTAATTTATGGATGCCCCCTTTTTCCTTATTGATTCTAGAAGACATTTTGTACTGTTTTCTATTGTCAGACTACCGTACATTACATTCAGAGATGATAAAATGACAGAAATAAATAGCCACAAGCTGTTGTGTTCTGTATCTTATTTTAACTGTGACAAATAATGTGAATGAAAAGCTACGTGGCATGCCTAAGAAACCCTCCCTCCCCCCCCCCCCACGTAGCCCAAAGTAGCTTTCTACCCAACACATCTTCCCCCCCCCCCCAAGACCGATCCACGTAGTTTATGGGCGCTCCCTAAGGCAGGGGCAGTCAACCTGATCCCTACCGCGCACTAGCGAGTGGTAGGGGTTTTGTCCGATACTGAAGAAGTTTATTTTTTTTAATTTAATCAACTTTTCAAAAAAAATCCTAGAAATTTAATGATATTAATTTCCAGCTTCAAACCGATCGTGGTGGGTCAGCGGTAACGCTCTGGCCTCGCATTGGGAAGGTCGTGGCTTCGAATCCCCGTCCGGGCATCCTGATCTGGGTTTTCGATGGTTTCCCCAAATCACTCTCGTCGAATTCCGCGATGCTTCCTTCAAAAGCCATGACCTAACTCCTCCCAGTTCCTTGCCTCCAGTCATTTCTCGCCTCTAAAGATCTCGAAGTAGAGGAGGCAAAAATTAAAAAAAAAAAAAAAATTAAAAAAAAAAAAAAATAAAAAAAAAAGTTGAGTAGTCACAGTTTTTACGGTCAAAGATCATCATCGTAGCTGATGGTTTTCTGGGGAAAATTCAAAGAAAATGTGTTAATTTTGAAACGACATAGAAGAAATAAAGACAAGTTTTCGCGCGGACAGAGACTACAAAATATACAGATCAGTCACAGATCATTAGCACTTTTTCCTTCTATATGAAATATGTACTGAACATCTGTTTGACCAAAAGTGTTAACTCTACAAAATTTACCGAGCGTGAGCGAGCGGTAACGTTTATGCCTTGCATTCGGGAGGACGTGGCTTCGAATGCCCGTCCAGCCATTAAGTTTTCCATGGTTTCCCCTAATCACTTCAGGTGAATGCAGGGATGGTTCCTTCAAAAGGTCATGGCCAAATTCCTTCCCGTTCCGTGCTACCAATCGTTCCCCGCCTCTTAACAACCTCGACGTCGACAAGGAGTAAAACCACACGGAAATAGAATCTACAAAAGTTGAAGAACACAGCCCGACAAAAAAAAAAGTTAAGCACCCAGTAGGGGAGAAGGAACAAAAATAAAACTTCACGGTTGACAGGATATGTGATGTGCGAACGAAGACTTTCCCGGCGTGTCGATGCAATGAACTCTTCACAGGTTTGCTGCCGGATAGCGTTTGTGAACGACAAGCTTTCGGCGACCAACTCCGTCGCCATCTTCGGGGATATGTGATGTTATTCGAGTGATTATAAAGTTGAGTCAAATTTACTTGAAAGTATAAGCCCACTTATTAACACAACGTTGCGCCCCCTCTGGCCTTTACGCATGACTGATTCGTCTGAGAAGGAAGTCAAAAAGCAGTTGTATCCTCTTCTGAAACAAGTTGACTCCAGGTATTGTAACTTATCGTTGGTACTGTCGGCTTTGATACTGGCTCTGGGGCGGAGTTGACGTCCTAGTTGGTCCCACTAATGTTCCTTTGGGGACAGATTTGGAGATCTTGCTGGCCACGGAAGTACCTCAACAACACTCAGATAAATAATTGCGCTGCCTTCCGCGATTGTCAGAGGGTCCGCTGATGAAGGCGACAGCACTATGGCCGAAACGTTAGGTTTCAACAAATCGACGCGGCTCCACCCCGAGAACCAAGTTAATAATCGCTCAAGACAGTTTATAGACACACTTGGTGCGTGTGAACGAGCATTTTCATGTTTTAAAATGGCACCACGATACTGTCTCGTGAGAGTTGCCATGCAAGATGTCTGTGACGTACCGTTGTGTCGTCAGAGTTCCCTCAGTCACAACCAGCCGTGACCTGAAGTCACACCAGATGGCTCCCCACACCATCAAGCCTCTCCAAAACACTGGAAGAATGGAATCGTTTTCTAGGTCACCGCCATCCACGCCGATGATGGTCATCCGAGGTGGTGGAGAACAGCTAAACGCTATGCGACGTTATTCACAAAAAAAGATGGAGGCTTCATTAGGCTTAGACATATAGTGCTGACACTGACTAACCGCATAGACAGCACTGCGTGAGATGATGAATGAAATTACTAGCGCGCGTAACTGAGCCTTTAGGCCTAATTGAAACTGGCGATGACTCATAGGCTTTCTTGTATCTCTCCCGCCCGGAAGAAATGTTCGTTCGACCGGGACGTCACTCGAATTTAATGTCTGACATCAGACGACACTGGGCATTGTTCAGGCGTAAGGAACTGACAATTTAGGGACCGCTAACAGTGTCGTTACCATATACGACGACGAAACAATAGTTTCTCTGTCTCCTTTCGTCATATTTTACTACGCTGTGCCCCACACGATCGTTATATAAGTATCATTCCCGACGGCCTGTGAACAGACGTGTGTATCCAGCCGAGATCATGCTCTGGGCCAGATGATGAGTGAACGGTACAGAGAACTCTGATTGTCAGAGTGTTGATCGAGGGGGTCCGGATCTGGGCGGACCAGTCGCCTTCACTTCTCTTGCGCTGTCAGCTGAACTAAAACATTCCTCAGGATTATAATCGCAATCATAGATCTTCTTTTCGAAGTGTCGTCACTCAGTACGGCAATATCCACAGTGCGTTTTAATGCTGTTGTAACGACCACACAGGATCTGGGAGATACAGCTGGACCAGGTTGGCGTCCTGGTCCCTGCTAACCGGTAAGGCGAGTCCATTAAATACGTGAGACGAAATAGGAAGGGGACCGGCGAAATATCACCAAGGGAGGAGAGGGGTCGACTGAAATCTCACTTGAGATTTTCAAATTCTTGAAGGACAGCAGAGCCAAAAAATAAAATAAAAAGGTTCACAAACGATGCGGATACCGACTTTAGGGTGGTATAACCGCCCTCTAAAGCAGGAGAGCTGAAAAAATTCTCTCTCTCTCAAAAAAAAAAAATAAAAATAAAAAACTACGAGGTCGATCAGCAAGATGGGGGGTCCCGTCAAAATCTGACGTCATCTTAGGGGGGGGGTTTCCGACCAGATCTGACCAAATCTCACCAAAAGAGGAGGGGGGGGGTACTTCAGAATTCCGGAATACCTCACGTAATGAATGGACGCCCCCTAACACTCATTGCGGTTTACAAGCGAATGCTGGTGCAGAATCCAAACACCTCATAAACAACACAGTTCACAAACAAAAATACACTTCTCACATATAGTTACACGCTTCGTAGACCGGGAGCCAACACTTCACTTTCTGCACTAGGGGGCCATCCATAAATTCGTCACACGCATTTCATGCTTTTTTTTAAACACCCTCCCCCCCCCCTCCTTGTCGCAGGTGGTAACATCTGTGTGACCACCCCTCCCCGGTGTGACGTCACATATTTCGTAATTTTAAATTCTTAAATTAAAACAGCACTTCCAAAATTATTTATATATGTCTACCAAAAATATTTTTTTCATAAAATCAACAATAAATCAAACATTTTAGATAAAAGACAAAACATAACAAATCAGATGAATGATACAAAATTTAATCTCCTTGGACTTTGAACCCATTCCTTTATATCATTTGACTGGCATAGCAGTCACTTAGTTCTAGATTTGGATAATGTTAGGCGCATTCGATGTGTCAACGTCTTCATCCAACCATCTAGCATCACCATCGTTTATCAAACAAAGAACTTCTCTGTGACATCTAGTCGGAATTCTTTGTGGACAGATCTTCGTGATGGGCAAAACCTCTTGTTACGTCTTATGCGATTGCCCTTGTTGGTTAGCAGCTCTGTGTGATGAAAGATATAGACCACAGATGCCACACGATTGTTTAAATAAGTATGCGGATGTATGTAAAGTCTATGATTACCCCCCCTCCCCCACCCACCATGTCACACTTTGTTGACCATCTCCCTTCCCCTTAACGTGTGACGTGATTTATGGATGGCCCCTGGTGTAGCGTTCCAGGCAGAAATCTGGAACACATATATATGTTGCGTACATCAAGCAAGTTTTTGCGAAGTAACGAGGTTATAATATTGAATACATTTTTAAAAAATAAATTGAAATGCCAAAAAAATCGGGTATGGAATAACCGAATTGATCATTCCATACTCATTTTTTTAAGTTCTTACTTCTCGATGAATACTACTCGTGGATTTATCGTGTAAACATTTATTATAAGTCTGTACTAAATTCATAAAACAACAGTATTTGTTTCGATATTTAAAGATCGTTTCGACTGTTTTCTAATGCAATCTCTGGCGATTATCGACCAACGACGGGATTATCAAGCTATTTTCATTAGAACTGTCAGACAAAATTCCGTTCAGTATTCCCGGGCGAAGCCAGTTTTGCGTGTGTCCACCCGCCTCGCTGCAGAGGGTGGCCCGACTCCCTGAAGCAACAGGTGGACTGGCTGCCTGCCACCTGTTGGCATTCCTCAGGCGTGTGATTTACCGGCGGATTGCAGGCACCCCGTGGTTGCCGCTATCCCGCGTCCCGTTAGGAGCTGCGTTATACGATATGCTCACCCACCATAAACCGGCGTTGTTCGATTGGGGGAATATATGAGCTGATGGGAATCTCTCCGGCCGGTAACAGCCCGCGATGGATTGTTTACAGTCTCGTGTACATGTTGCTTTGGTATCAACGAGAGTAGCTGAGGGGGTTATGCACTGTGAAGGCGTGATTGCTGCAGGCCTACTCTCTGATTATAGTAAGGAGGAGAGGGGGGAGAGAGAGGGAGTGAGATCACTTTAAAATCAAAGCTAGGCCTTACGTCGTGGAAAGTTTTCTTTGTGTAGGCACAATATCTCTCCCGTCTTTCAAATGCCATGTGAAACTAGCGGGACCCCTTGTATCCTGTAACGTCACTAGCTTACGTCAGGTGGCTACGACAGTGGCGGATTCCGCGGCCTGTAATTTAATTTTATCCCTATCCCTACACTAGACTTAATAATAGTTCGCAGCTCCTTATCGAACTAGGTCGCTCTTTTAGTTGGTTAGCTCCATCTCTAATTCCATAAAGATGGATCGTTCGCTGGCTTTGCTAGCGTTAATGCACGCGCTCTTTATGTTATGGTAGTTGTGGTAATCGGTGTCTGATTTTAATTTTTAATGGGATTGTTTTCATATTCCGGGTTAAATTTCCGTTCGAGCCTCCTGCAATAGTTATAAATGTTGAACAGTTGCTTTTTTTTTTTTTTTTTTTAATATTGTCTGTCTCTTCAGTGAAATGTGTGCAAAGGGTACTTTGTTTAATTTTTAATGGCATCGTAATAAGTAATCTAAAACAAAACATATTAACCCTATAATCAAACTGATCTACAATGCTATGATGTGAAGTAGTGTGATGTGTAAGTCAGATAGTATTTCGACAGGCTTTTTACATTACAAATATTAGGTAGTCAGGCCCGCCGCTAGCTGTTTGAACGCCCTTGTACAATACCGATTACGCCGCCCCTTCCAACATTAATTTGCTCCCCCCATTGTTGCCACCCCGAGTTTCACCGCCGCACCCATTGTCGCCGCCTGAAGCTGCAGTTGAGCTAAAAAAGGTCACCGCTACATGAATTTGCCGCCTCCTATGTCGAGCACTGCAAATTTATTTCGCGGTGACTTTTTTTTTTTAGCTCTGCTATTGTCCCCGCGGCGACAATGGAGTGACAACTATCGGAGCGGCCAGTCGATCACTCGATTTGCCGCCCCCCTGGACGTGCCGCGCGCGTGCGATGCAAGCCTTGCACGCCCGCTTACGGCGGGCCTGTTAGCTCTGTATTATCATTATAAACCAACATTTGCCACGCCGCGTCAAAACTTGACTGTCCTCCTAACAATGGATAATACACTCGACTAACTGAAGTGAATTGAACAATGGCGATAAATGGTGATGTGGCTAGCTAGCTCTCGCTCAGTCACTAGTACGAGTCGGTCTTCGGAAAAGGATCGAACGAACTAACGAGCTAAGGAGCGAGTGATACGCGTAGTTCGTCCGCGGGAACCTTTTTCCAGACTAGTTCGTTCGCGAACTACACAAGATTATCCTACACAACCAACTTCGCCTAGTACGATTTTTCACCATCCAAAAATTTTTGCCCTCTACGAATTACAACTTTAAACTCCTTCAGTGTTTTTGATAAAATGTTCATCATTTTCATATGTAATTTATTCCAGTCCCCGACTCCCTTACCTATAAAAGAAATTTTTGTCGAAAGTTTGTTAAGACAAGGCAGAAGTATACGTCAGGAGATATTCCGTTTCTTGTATCTATATTCCACTGAGAGACATTCCGTTCGCCGAGCCGACGAAAACGCCCATTCTCAACCTTCACTCGCTGTTGTGGGTAAGTGCTATTCAGAGCAGCTTCTGACAATCCACATTATGGTTTTGATTGTGCGGTTGATATAATACCGAGCGTGGCGGATGAGCGGTAACGCTTGGTCCTGGCATCGGGAGGACGCCGGTTCGAATCCCCGTCAGGCCATCCTCTTTTAGGTTTTCACGGCTTACCGAAATCACTCCAGGTGAATTTTACCATTCTTTGACCCTACTCGTCTATTGAAAACGACGCCGATGATCCGAAAAAAACCAAGCGTAGTGGGTCCTGGCATTTGGAAGGACACAGGTTCAAATCCCTTCCTGCCATGCAGATTTCGGGTTTACATGGTTTCCCAAAATCACTCCAGGCAAATATCGGGATTTTTCCTTCAAAAGGCCATGACTGAAATCCTTCCCGATTCTTCCCCCAAGTCCTTTCTCACCTCTAATGACCTCGACGTGAAGCTATATGCCAAAAAAGAGGCGATAACCACAAGGCGAAAAAAAAAAACTTCTGACTAGCAGTTTTCCCGCAAATGCACATAACCAGGAAACGCCATGGCTTTCATGTTCATCTCTCTTTTTTCACTTATAGCTCATCGACATAGAGGTCATTAGAGGCGGGAAAGAACTGGGTGCAAAGAATTGGAAGGATTATGGCCATGACCTTTTTGAAGGAACCAACCCGGCGTGCACCTGGAACCATTTGGGGAAACCATTGAAAGTTAAAATCCGAATTACCGGACTCGCATTTCAAACTAACCACAACATGATTAAGTGGGATTCAGTAAATTCAGGTATTGTGGTATGAAATTTAATCTATATTTTTCACTGCCACTATAATATTTCTTTATGAGATTTATTAAATATCGCGAAGAAAAAATAGTGAAATATTTCTTTGCTATTAAGTAGTTTAATCGAAATATTGGTCTAGATATCGCAGTCTACCAAAGTTGTTAATATCAACTTATGAAATTAAATCTATGCGGTTAATTCCTTATGGGGATACCTGACATAACAAAATATTACTTACGCAAGTGGATTCGAACCCGCGTCGTCCCGATTGCGAGGGCACCCAACACGCTCGCTTCCACAATCAAGATTCAGATTTGACAACGGGCTTAGGTATGGTAGAACTCTATTCCAGATTATATTCAATGTCGAATGTAAAGAGATCACATTCCAAAACCTTTTTTTTGCTTATGGCTTTACGCCTCTTCGACGTCGAGGTCAATAGAGGCGGGAAACAAGTGGGAACTTCGAACCGGAAGGAATTGGGCCATGGCTTTTTGAAGGAAGCATCCTGCCACTGACCTGCATTGACTTGGGGAAACCATGGAAATCCCAAATCTGAATACTCGGACGGGGATTGGAACCCACGTCTTCCCGAATGCGAGGTCACAGCGTTACCACTCACCCACCACGCTATGGTTGGAGCAAGGAATTCGATCATGGCCTTTTGAAGGAACCATCCCGGCATTCACCAAGAGTGATTTGGGGAAACCACGGAAAACCCAAATCTGGGTGCCCAGGTGGGGATTCGAATTCACGTACCCCCGAATCCTTGTCCAAAGCGTTACCACCCACTGAGCGCGCTTGGTTTGGAGCAATTAATGGGAAGGAATTGGGCCATGACCTTTCGAAGGAACCATCCTGACATTCACCTAGGGTTGTTTGAGGAAACCATGGAAAAACCAAATCTGGGTTCCCGGCTGGGGATTCGAACCCACGTCCTCCCGAATGCTAGTCCAGAGCGTTACCACTCACTCAACACGCTCGGTTTAGAGCAATTAATGGGAAGGAATTGGGCCATGACCTTTTGAAGGAACCATCCTGACGTTCACTTAGGGTTGTTTGGAGAAACCATGCAAAATCCAAATCTGGATGCCCTGCTGGGGATTCGAACCCATGTCCTCCCGAATGCTAATCCAGAGCGTTTCTCACTTACCCACCACGCCCTGCTTGGAGCTAGTAACCATCTCGGCAATCACCTGGAGTGAATTGGGGCATCCATGGAAAATCCAAATCTGAATGGTTGGAGGGGGATTCAAAACCGCTTCTTCCCGAATGCGAGGACACCAGGTCCACAGTGTTGAATCAAGGTTCAGATGAGAGAGGGCTCAGGTAGGAAAGAGCTCTACCGTCGTTTCTATTCACCGTCTAGTATAGAGATATCACGTCCTAAGATCAGAGCTCGATTAAGGTCACACACCCTTCAGGGGGGTTGGGGGTTGATTTGTCGGTGGGCGCTCCTGTGAACCTGACGTCACTGTGGAGCGTCGCCCAGGTAGCGCCAGGCGAGCGCGTGCCGGCGCGGCTGGTTTTTTGTGGGCTGCGCATGAGCGGACTGGAGTGGACCGAGAGGACTGGAGTGCAGGCCTCAGTGGCGCGAGGGCCCCTGCGCTGCTAGCACGGCTCTGCTCCGCGTGACAGTGCCCGAGGCGCGTGGGAATGTTGAGTGACTATGAGGGCCGACCGCGTGCTGGTGTTGATGGCGGCTACAGTGTGCGCGGCTTCCAAGTGGGACGGCGTCTCCTGGTTCTTCGACTCGTGTGAGTACCGAGCTGCAAAGCAAAACAAGTTCACCACATAGCTTCCCAATGCCGGCGCTGGCAGTGTAGGGGCTAGCACGCTGGCCTCGCATTGTAAGGGCCGCCGGTTCGAGTCCGGCCGCGGGCATGGGTGGTTTTAATTAAGTGTTGTGTTCGTCTTGTGCTGTCCTTACTGTAGTGTCTACAATATCATGATTAATGCCTGAAACAACAGTTGGTACAAAAATAAATTCGAGCTGGCTAAATGGTCGCAAAGACCGAGGGCCATATATATGTATATAAACCATAGCTTCCCCTCCAATGATCTACACGGACAATCGTCAACTAACTACTACCGTGATGGTAGAGTATAGGCATGTAACAGATGTCCGCAACCGCAAGTGCGGAACTTTCGCGTAAAACCCTACCTCCGCAGCCGCAATTTTTAATGCGGATGTTTTGTTTATGTTGCAATATACATTATTCTTTTCTCTTCATACGAGATCTTCCCATCGTCGATTAGCTAGCACAACCTGTATGTTTTTTTCTCACGATCTTGCACTAAAAGTAACAGTGAATGGACCGGTGTTATTATCTAAGCGACGGATTTACATGTCTGAGCTTGCATGTAAAGTAAAGCGGCCTATTCACGGTTCAGCTTACTGGACATCTGCGTAGAACTACCGTATGATGCGCTCGCCGATTCACGCTAGTAAAAGGGGTCCAAAAACGTTCCAAGCAGTCCTTTCAACTCGTACTTTCTTGCCGCACAGTAGTGTTCTTATCGCACAATCGCAGGATGGTTCCTCCAATCATTATCCAACACGATAGTTTGTTGGATGGCGAGGATCTGTGTTGGTTATGTGGGAGTCAAAAAACATCCAACACGTCCTACGTGTAGTCCTGTAAAGCCTTTCACGGCCCATCAAGAGACCTTTATTGGAAAATCGGATCATCGTAGGTAGTGAATGGGCCACTACAGCTATGGAAAGGTGGGTGGCGGGCACGGAGAATTGCGGTGGCGTGGCCTTGTGCTTGACGTTTCACTTAGTTGCGAACTCTGCAAAGTTTATATGACAAAGATTGTTTTTTATTCGCGTGTGTAATTATGTAAATAATTTAACTCACTCGTGAAATCATCCCACGTTTATTGTTGTTGAAAGATGAGGATAAAAATAGATAAGCAAGGCAGTATTATATCGAAAAAGACTTTATATGTGAAAAAAATGTAGAATTTGTAATAAAAAATATACTTTTTATTTTAAATTTATGTTTCCTAAAATATTAAAATCTAAATAATTATAAAGTTATTTTTCCACCTCTACATCCGCATTCGCGGATGTCAAACGCTGAACATTCGCAAAGATGACCTCCGTTGTAACCCTCTTCAACCCGAGTACTAATAACAATGCTCCGGACCACTAGCTTGCATAGGCCTAATTATTTTTTAGCTATATGTATGTTCGTTTGAGCCAACTAGGACCACGATATGTCTTTGTTTGGCTTTAATTTGATGTAGATGTGTACAACTAAACCGAGCGTGGTGGTGTAACGGTTAGCGTTCTGGCCTCGCATTCGGGAGGACGGCGGTTCGAATCCCCGTCCGGGCATCCAGATTTGAGTTTTCCATGGTTACCCAAATCACTCCAGGCAAATGCCGGGATGCTTCCTTCAAAAGGCCATGGCCGAATTCCTTCCCATTCCTTGCCCCCCATCCTTTCCCGTCTTTAAAGACGTCGCTGTTAAGAGACGTAAAGCAATTTAAAAAATCTGCAACTAAGGTTGTTAGCCCTAGAGGGGACCTACAGTTTAACGTGGAATCCGAACCACGGAAGCGTTGTGGCGTACTTCACATTACGCAGCAAGCTGTGCCAGTGGTGAAGGTCGGGTTAAGAGCTTATGAAAATCCCCGCTGAGACAGGGATTCGAAACGGATACCTTTCGATCTTCAGTTAGATGCCTTAAGCACTGAACCTCCACGTCGCTCGTCGCTTACCTAAAATATATTTTTATCATCTGGTGGATATTTTACTGTACCATTATAGCATAATAAATGTAAAGGCATGTTTTGGATTCATACGGAAACACAGTTATGAAATAGAAAGTGAAATATTTAAAGTTAGTTGCCTATTGACACCTGTAATGTTACTTTATGCTGTATTCTGAAGTATACCGCTGACCTACATGCACAATATTGCACAAAAGATCTAGACCCGACACTTTGTATTGTTGTTTGCATTACTACTCTTCTGCCACTAACCCTACCACTTATCACGGTCCCTCGCATTGGTACATGGTCCTCAGTAAAGGGTCATTAATTTAGCCCCTAAACGAACGGTGAACTCTTTGACGCTAACTAGAAATTAAAAGTCTATTGTAGGAACAATGTTGTCATTGCCTAATTCTGGATATGGCAGATTTTTGCCTGCTTATTGGAATATTCATGTCTTTTGGAAAGTTGGTATTATAGCTAATACTCGCTTATAGGCATACACAGTAGGAGTACGGAATCTGAATGTTTAATATTCAGCATGCGGATCACCTGAACCATGTTCGCGAACCACAGGTTGAAAAACACTGGTAGAGAAGTAGCCCACATGTAGTGTTCCCATCATAGCCATTAGAGCGGCCTGGAGACTCAGTGGTTAAGGCTCTGCCCGGTTTGAATCCCTGTCGCGGCGGGGATTTTCAGAGGCCCTTAACGCCACCTTAACCTTGCTGTGTAATGTGAAGTACGCCAGAACGCTTCCGTGGTTCGGATTCCACGTTAAACTACAGGTTTCCTACACCCCGTAGAATTACCAGGTTAGGTTTAAGGCGACTAAGAAAGAGACGGAATGCGTAGCTTTTTTTTTTTAATAAATAAAAAAACGTCAACAAGTAATTACGACCACACGGAATTATTATTATCTTGCCCATCGACTCTGTCTTAACAAAAAACAAAACAACCAAACATCAGGTTTCACTCCTCTCGCTAACCACAGTTACTATTTCTCTTTTCTTTTCTTAGAATACATTTTAACAGTAAACTAAAACTGTTAACCAAGTAATTTTTTTTTCAAACAATAAAAAACGAGTATTTTTTTTTTTTTTTTTTTTTTTTTTTTTTTTTTTGCATAAACATATGAGTCTATAAACTACGTAGCTCCACCTATGAGGGGGAGCGGGTGGCTGGTTTTTCTTCTTTTTTTATTCCTTTACGCCTCGTCGACGGCTAAGGTCATTACAGGCGGGAAGGGACTGGGTACAAGGAACGGGAAGGTATTCGGCCATGTCCTTTTTGAATTAAGCATCCCGGCATTCACCTGGAGTGATTTGTGGAAACCATCCAAAACTCAAATCTGGATACCCGAACGGGGATTCGAACCCGCATCTCCCGAATGCGAGGCCAGAGCGTTAACCGTTTACTTTTTCTTTTTTAATCTGCTTAACGTCTCTCTAGCAGCGAGGTCTTTAGAGACGGGAAGGGATGGGGGGCAAGGAATGGGAAGGAATTCGGCGAAGACCTTTTGAAGAAGCATCCTGGCAATTGCCTGAAGTGATTTGAGAAACCATGAAAAACCTAAATCTGGATGCCCGGACGGGGATTCGAACCTCCGTCGTCCCGAATGCGAAGCCAGAACGTTAACAGTTCACCCATCACCCTCGGTGGGTGGGTGGAAAGCTACGCTGAGCTACGGGGGGGGGGGGGGGGAAGTTCCGAGCACAGCCACATAGCTTCTTATTCATATTATTGGTCACAGTTAAAATAAGGAACAGAACACACAACAGCATGTGAATATTTATTTATGTTATTTAACTATCTCCCTTTGTAATTTACGACATTCTGACAAGAGAAAAAAGTATAAAATATCTTCTGGAATCAATAGGGAAAAGAGCTGCGTCCTGCGTGGGGGAAGGGGAGGGGGGAGGCAAAAGCCACGTCGGGCTACTTGGGGAAGGGGGTTCACAGAATGCCAAAATGGAGCTGCGTTGTTTATGGATGCTCTCTAAGTAACAAAAAAGTGACTGTTTCAGTGTCGTGGTATCTTTGCCTCAGCTGCTTGATGCGATTATTTCCGCCGAGTACAGTGATCTCTGGTTGTAGGTCCCCTTGGCTGGAAGCCTTGAACCATTTCACTCTCTCTAGTTTCCATTTCACGCGGAGCATGCGTTTTCTAACGAGTCGTCCCTTTTGTAGTGGTTTTTACGGCGCATGTTTTATTCATGTCGTCAGGTGTAGGTCGCCAGCCCGTGATTCAGACGGCGTGGGCGCCTCGCACCCAGCCTGGACTCGATACCTGGCCTCCAACACTCAGTCCAACTCCACACACCCAGCTCCGCATCGTAATAAAACAAACAGTTCCACTCACCTCGCCATCAAGGTTCAACATTGTAACATTTAATTTAATTTAATTTGATTGCAATGGAGCACAGGCTCCGGTGGCAATTTCCCTACACCCCCAATCTTCCCCCTATCCTCCACCCATCTACATTTGCCCTCTACAAATTTTAACTTTAAATTCTTTTAATGTTTTCGGTAAGTTATTAATCATTCCCCTTGGTAACTCATTCCAATCCCTGAAACCCTTACCTAAAAAAGAAAATCTTCCCACACCCTTGTGCCTGAAATCGAGTGCCAGCTTGTGGTCATGGTCATCTTTTCCCTTCCATGCACTACTTTTCATACCTATTGCAATATCTTTCCATGCCTCATCGCCAATATATGCCCTGTACACTCCCATGACCCTCCTCATCCTCCTCCTGTCTTGCAATGAATCCCATTCCAGCTCCTTTATCATATCCGTCACTGATTGCATTCTGCGATAATTTCCAGAAACAAATCTAGCAGCCCTTCTTTGCACCCTCTCTAACTCCTGTATTTGATACGTAAAATGAGGGTCCCATACTACACTACCATATTCGAGCAAATGGTCTCACCAAAGTTTTGTAACCCAATTCCTTTACTTCTCTCGTACATCCCCTCATCACTCTCTCCAACAAGTGCAGAATTTTGAAACCTTTTCCTACCACCCGTCCAATGTGTCCTACCCAGTTAAGCTTGTTATCAAATGTAATGCCAAGATATTTACATTTCAAGTCTTCAGTAAGCAATTCTTTCCCCACCTTATATTCATAATTAACATTTTGTTTTTTATTTGTGTATCTAATAAGCTGACTCTTCTTTGCATTTATCTTCATCCCATGTTTACCAACCCAACTAGATATCCTGTCCAGATCACCCTGCAACTGTTTACAATCCTCTATCGTTTTGATTCTTTTATACAGCATTATGTCATCTGCAAACAATCTAATTTCAGATAGTAAACAATCAACACAATTATTCATTAGAATAATGAATAGCAATGGTCCCAATACGCTACCCTGCGGCACACCCATTTTTACTTACACTTCTTTGATACTACATTTCCAACCTTAACTTTCTGTTTTCTGCCTTTTAAAAATTCTTCTACCCAGCAAATCACTTTCTCGTTTGCTCCAATGGTTTTTACCTTATTTACTACCTTTTTATGGCTCACTCTGTCAAACGCCTTTGACAGATATAGTACTACACTATCAATTTGGCCTCCCTTGTCCATTTCATCTGAAATATCTTGCATATATCCCACCAACTGAGATTCAACATGCTCATGATGGATTCGTATATTACTCGATGAGACAAATCGAAAGTGAAGAGCAAAGTTTTTCGGTATCTCTCTTCGTTCTCGAGATATCGCGTCTATAAATTGAGGTGGTTAGATTGAAATGCGGCCTGGAGCAGAAGAAAAATTTCACAAAAGGGATAACAAACTACATAAATATCTAAAAAAAAGTTTTGAGATTCCATATGTCGAATACTAAACGACATGTAGAAAAATTTTGTTCTTCATTTTCTATTTCTCTCGTCGACTTACATAAGAATCCATCACCAAATTGTGGCACCACATTTATGGCAGAATTGTCTATTGTAGTACACCAGTGAAAATGGGAGGGCCACAGGGTAGAGTATTGGGATAATTGCTATTAATTATTCAAAGGAATGATTGTGTTGATGGTTTACTATCAGGAGTCAGGTTACTTGCAGATGACATAATGATATATAACAGGGTAAAAACAGTAGAGGACTGAACAGTTGCAGGGTGATCTGGACAGGATATCTAGGTTGGTTGTTAAACGTGGGATGAAGATAAATACAAAGAAGAGAGCTTATTAGATACACAGATAAAAAAACTACAGGTTGATTATGGTTATAAGGTGGGGAAAGAATTGCTTGTTGAAGACATGAAATACAAATATCTTGGCATTACATTTGACAACAAGCTTAACTGGGCAGGACACATTGGACAGGTGGTAGGAAAAGGTTTCAAAATCCTGCACTTATTGGAGAGGATGATGAGGGGATGTACTAGAGAAGTAAAGGAATTGGCTTATACTTTGGTCAGACCATTGCTTAAATATGAAGGTGTACTATGGGACCCACATTTTGGGAACTAATACAGGTGGTGGAAGGGGTGCAAAGACTGGCTGCAAAATTTGTCTCTGGAAATTAACACAGAACACAATCAGATAAAGGAGCTGGAATGGGATTAATTGCAAGACAGGAGGAGGGTAAAGAGGGGCATGAGCGTGTACAGGGCATATATTGGTGATGAGGCATGGAAAGATATTGGTGTAGATATGAAAAGTAGTCCATCGAAGGGAAAAGATGACCATGAACACAAGCTGGCACTCGATTTCGGGCACAAGGGTGGGAGAAGATTTTCTTTCGTAGGTAAGTGGTATAAGTTACCAAGAGAAATGTTGAATAATTTACCAAAACGTTGAAATTTGTAGAGAGCAAAAGTAGGCGGGTACAGGAAACCGGAAAAGAATGTGTGTAGAGAAATTGCCAGCGGAGCGCGCGCTCCATTGCGATTAAATTAAATTTGTAAGACGTGCTGTTGCGGTAAGCCATTTTGTAATTTCATTAATGGATACGAAAATGTAAGTGAAGTAAACATACATGTAATAACAAGGCTTCTTTGATATTTGCTCTATTTATCAATAGTTTGATAAATCGCTTGGAATTTAGTGCTTTGCACCGATTTCTCAAGATATCCGGTCTTCAATGGTTTGCACTTGTTCTAAAGTATGGTATTTAATATCTTGGAACTTTAAAATGACAGTGACCTTTTCCAGTAACTACGCTGGAGATTTTTTACTTTACTTTATTTTGTTGAAATGCTCGAGAAATACATCCATTAACTTTACAACAAACTTCAAAGATTATATCACATTACTCCTTTGTAGTGTATCGAGCTTGCTCGGTAGCGATTTTCGGTAGCTTAAATAGGTACAAATGGTAGAACGTTCTGGAAATCTATAAAGGCGCCGACAGACATTTCTGCGGCGATAACAATGAATCGAACAATATAAATCATACAAAAACAAGTAAAACTTAAAATTTGTTCAATTACTAAATATATACAAGGATTTTACTGCATATTTACCACATTTTTCTATACTGTCAGAACATATTTAATGCCACAGTATTACTGTTATTTTAATTAATATGCCACACACTGTATTCCTTTTAATACAATTGAAAAAGTCATTCAGTTAATTTTTAATACCTACTTTCACCCATCAAAACACCACATATTCAGAAAGTAACTACACAAATTTTAAATTAATACCTTCACACAAATTTAGTTAACTGCACGGATTGGAATTAGGAGAAACTGTTCTTACGAAGGTAACAAATTAATATTATTATTTCTACAATTGTTTTGAACGAAATCGTTATATATGTAAATAAAAACATCCTTCTCATCTTAATATAAACTAACACGTTTCTCAGTTTTCTTAAGATAATGCTATCCAACCTTTTTGCAGTTCAATTATAGTCATACGTATATCGAACCTCCACCCAGTTAGCACTGCCAAAATTATTCTTCGGATCTCACAGAGATGTGAGATGTCTAATCTATACTCAAAACAGAAATTCTTTACAAAGCTCAGAAACATTCAATCTGAAAAAAAAACCAGTTTTAACGTGTCACGTTAAAATCTGAAGCGAATCAGTATGCCTAGATTTAATGATTACAACGGCTGACGATACCGATAAATCACTGAATAGCGAGAACAAATTATTGGGACAAGAATCTAAACTAAATGTAGCACAAAGAAAGTAAAAACTCAGTAACTGTGCCAAAAATAATTTCAATGATGGTAAAGTAAATATATGGATGTTCTAGAAGACTTAGAGAACTGTAATTTTTAGGGAGTACAATTACAACTGGCGACCGAAGCAAGGATAATATCAATACCGGAACAGCATTAACGAAATGAACGTTCTTGGGGAAAAAGTTTTTTAGTTTCGAACATTATCCTACCACTCACAAAACTTTTTTTGGCAGCTATCCATATGGAATTCAGCGCTTTATGTAAACGAAACTGGAACTTTAGGAATGCCATAAAGAACAAAACTAATGGTTTTAAATTTGGTGCGATTTAAGTCTGTCCAAAATTATCAGAGGCAGATAAATACCGAAATGAACGTGTTTGGAAAATGATGGGTGAGGGGAGTAATTTAGAGAAGAGTCTCTCAAAAAGATGAAACGGGATGGTGGGTCACATTAGAAGGGGTCCGGGACTAGTTAGTTCATAGACGAAGCTTGTAGTGTATGAAAGAGTACGCCCATATTGTAAGGGGGTATGTTTGGATGAAGAGATTAGGTGAGGATAGAAAGCGATGGAGGATTCCTTCAAACTGATTACAGTAAAGCGCTGGATTTACACTCGAGAGAACACGTGTTCGATTCCCTGTCCGGCCATCCACATTTCTTTTTTTTTTTTTTTTTTTTTTTTTTTTTTTTTTTTTTTTTTTTTTTTTTTTTTTTTTTTTTTACAGAAATTAGAAGAATCTGGATGGTTCTTTCAAAAAGCTATGGCCAATTTTCTTCTCATTCCTTTACAGCCTCTAATGACGTCTACGTCGACGAGGTGTAAAGTCATAAGCAGGAAAACTGTCGTGTTAGGCTTAAAGAGAGTGAATCTTCAGGTAATAGTGTTTATAATTAAGTTTCTTATCCATGCTGTAGAATATCAATGATGTTTACAATGGTAGTTGCCTAAAACAAGATACATACTCCAAAAGAAACTATACTACGCGAACCGAGAGTGGTGGATGAGTGGTTAGCGCTCTGGCCTCGCATTCGGGAGGACGCCGGTTCGAATTTCTCGTCCGAACATCCAGATTTGGGTTTTCCATGATTCCCTCAAATCACTCCAGACAAATGCCGGGATGCTTCGTTCAATAGGGCAATGGCCGAATTCCTTCCCGTTCCTTGTCCCCAGTCCCATCCCACCTCTAATGACCTCGACGTCGACGAGGCGTAAAGCCGTAAGTGAAAAATATATATACTACGCGGTGTACTCTTAGGTTTAACAGTCACCACGAAAGTAACTGAGGTACCCGTAATATGGTGGCCACACGAGGCATTTCGAATGATTCTCTGTGGTTTTTGATGGTGTCCAGAAATTGCTCCACTTGCATGCTGGGATAGTTCCTTCATCAAAAGTCATGATTTCCTCTCTCAGTTGTAATTACCACGCCGTCGACGACTCGTGAAAACCTGAAACAAAACGTCAGGACACTTCGTCATTGTTGAATCCGTAAGAATGAAAGGTATCTGTTTGGAACGGACGCAAAAAATTTCTTAAAAAAAAACTTCGTTTTTGCGATAGGAAATGTTCATCGCAGATAAATCAAATCGAATATTCGTATGGCACTGTTGGCCGGGAGTCCTCGCTGGGTTGTTCTGCCGCCGAGTGATAAAGAATTTTCGACTCGCCTCTTGTCGTAGGTAACTAACGTAACCCGGTAGTACTTCCTGGTACAGGGGACCTACAATTTAACCTGTAATCCGCAACACGGAAGCATTCGGAATACTTCAAGTTAAAGTACACAGCAAGCTGTGCCACAGGTGAAGGCCGGGTTAATGGCCTCTGAAAATCGCAGCCGAGGCCGGGGATTCGAACTGGGGACTTTCGGACCTCTAGTCAGACACTTTAACCACTTGTATCTTTCAGTTTGTGCGATTATTTGCAGCGTCATATTATATCAGCTGAAGCTAGTCTTGGAGTATTTCCGTGTGCGTTTTACATCGTCTTTCATATCAGGTTCTATTATTTTTCATTGCACAGAAATTTTTTATCGATTTGTATAACATTACTGGATGGGCAGAAAGGAACTACTGTTTCCAGTTTAACGAGAAACGCTCGTATTCGTTGTGCGAGATGCCTATAAAGATGTCTACAGCCCGGAGTCTCCTAAAAGTGACTCCTACCATAACCGCCTTAACAGAAAAAAGAAGAGATTTTCAGTGTCTTGGTAATAGTGCGGAGGCAATCAGACAGAGAAACAGAGGCGCATTAAGTGTGGGTGGGCGTGCCGCTGGATGAAGCCATTAGCGAACGTGCCCTGCGGAGGGAGTGTGGAGGGCGGCCTGCCTGCAGGCGCTAGGCAGCGGGCCGTGATTCAGACTCCTCCGGACCCCTTTCACACGCAACGATTTTTGGCCGTACGATAAAAAGTTGTCCGACAATTTGTCGTAGCTGCAATGGGCTAGTTTCACTCGCAACGACTTTTAATCGTTGCGTGTGTCATTTGTTTGCACGCATAATTTTACCTGTTGTCGGCATCGTTCACGGCGTGTTGCTATGACTAATACAAGAATTAATGCGCTGTGGTTAATTCATCGATGTAGAAAACTGAAGAAACGCAAGCGACATCTCTGAGTGGATCGGATCAACAGAGGAGAGATATCTTATACAATCTTTTTAAACAGCTCCGGGTTGATAGAAATCAATTTTTTAATTATTTTTTAATGTCGTTCGCTTCCTTCGATAGTTAAAGAGATACTCAAGGACATCGTACAACAACAAAATACAATGCAATGTTGTTGCTGGCCATGTTTCCGCAGTTGCTTGATTAATAACAAGTTGAAAAATAACTACAGTGCAACTGTTTAATTTGTTTATTGCTGCGTCGTACGCGTTTCACCTCTCATCGAGGCATCATCAGCGACAAATTATTTACATTTTTTTATTTAGGGTATGCAGCTGCACATCTCCATTTTATTATCCAAAGCATGTTTTGCTTGCATCATATTTACAAAACTGATGCTTTCCCATCACTCGGTCGTCTGCTGTGACCAGCCGGTTTGTTTATGTCGTGTCTCGTGGTATGCTTCCACATCATGACGAATGACTGGGGCAAGGAACGGGAAGGAATTCGGCCTTGACCTTTTGAATTAACCGTCCCATCATTCGCCTGGAGTGATTTGGGGAAACCATAGAAAACCCAAATCTGTATGCCGCACGAGGATTCAAAACCACGTCCTCCCGAATGAGAGACCGCTCACTCACTACGCTCGCTGACAAGAAATAAAAACCTGAGCACAAATAACCACAAAATAGCGTTGCGTGCGAAATCAGTTCAAGTGTAGCTACAACAGATTCCAGTACGACTCTTTCGCTACGACAAAAATCTTTACATGTGACATCTTTACAGCTTGTAACATCGAAAGGAATATTCTGTTTATACACAAGTTCGCACCTGGTCGCTACCAACGGAATTTTGGAAAAGGTTCTGAAATGTTTTAAGTTTCGAAACAAGAAGTCAGAAGCTGCTGCAAGACAACAAACACTTTTAATCGTCCTCAATGTTTGCTGTGACCATCACTTTACAATATGACCGTGAATTTTTATATCGTGACTTCGTATTTCCGAAGATGCAGGTTCCTGCGTTTGTTAACACTTCCGCCAGCTCGATAATGAGTTCGACCCCCAGTAGTTATTAATTACGCGAGATCACACACACTGTTCCTCACAGTGGTTTTCTTTTGTCTTGCACCGCCTACTTTCACTGTTCTGAACTATTTAATATCCCGCACTAATTGAATCATACTTCGCATTTCTTTGTGGAGCCTCCCGGCAATTGCGCGCCGCTCCTTCCCGACTGCCGAAAACTCGTCACGTGACGCTTCAGGCACAGATATACATTGCATACTTACAAGCTTCACGCTTAAAAGGGTATTAAAAATGATTGATGCTATTTCACAAATTAAATGTAGCAACAGTTTTTGACATAGTCTTACAAAACTTTACAGTCGCATAGAAAATTTCAAAAACTTTTGCAGCCATTTTTGAAATTTTTGTCACTAGATTGCAGACTTGATCAGTCTCACGGTTTAATGTTTGCGGCACCTTTTTTCTGCGAAGGACCTTTACAGGACCAAGATCCGTTTGCCAGCTTTCTGTTTCACGTACGAATCTTGTCAGTCTCCAGTATTGTCCTTGGATCCTCCTACACATAAGAAAAAAGTTACCTTCAACTCTGGTAGTCTTTTTTAAAATTGTCTATATTTTTGTAGTTATACTTTGTATCTTTTTTGGAATGAGATCTTGTAAAAGTATATGTTGGAAAAAATTTGGTTTTTGTTAAGTTGGTACGCCTAGTGCATGCGCCAGAGAAAGACTCTTTATACAATGGAGAGAGAGAGAAGAAGAAGAAGAAAAAAAAAGGAATATTGCGGTCGCGGAGGTAGCTATTGTAAACCGCCCCACTGTTAAAAAGGGAATAGTAAATATGTACTAGAAATACACAGTGAGAAAAGAGTAAATGTGTATTCATATCGACGAGTAGTGGTCATATGAACAGCGCAAGTCGTATTAAATAAAATGTGAAAGTATATTTTGGTACAGTGGATGCTAAGTTAATTCTATTGTAGGTGTGTATATTGGAGCGAGTAGCATAGTTTAATGGATTGTGAATAATCGTGAAGTGCTTGTATGAACAGAAAGTAACATATTTATTACAGTATAGACAAAAATAGACTATCCTGGAGCTAAGAAATAATCCTATTTTTGGGTCCTAGTGTGTCTTTCCGGATTTCCTTCCTCACGTCCAATAGCGGATGTACATTAATTACGTGAACGGAGGTAGGGGGGTACCGTAAAATCTCACCAAATTTCATATAAAATGAGGGAGGGGAGGTCAGTAAAAATCTCACGTCAACTTTTTACATCATTTTTCGCATCTTATTTCACATATAAAATGTAGCACATAGAAGACATCAGTATTAATGCTTGGGTATTTAGTGGAATGAAGCAAATACATGGACATATCAAATAAATTTAATTATTTAAAAATTAAAATTTGAGGTAAATCTCACGTAAGGGGGGGGGGAGGCGGGTTTCCACCATATCTTACCAAATTTCACCAACGGGGAGAGGGGTCCAAATTTAAGAAAAAACATGTCACGTAATTAATTCAACTCCCGATACCAGTTTTACTAAAGTCTCCCCCCTCCCACCCCCACTCAAAAACAAATGGAAATTCCTTTACGGTTTTGTGATCTGAAGCCATAAAGGTGGGCAATCTCAATTTCGACCGGTAGCAGGATGGCTGCCGAATATAAAAGAAAAATTGTTTACACACTCCCACACCAGGAGTTTCCTTCTGGCATCAGACTAGGTTGCTCCTTGACCCTCCGAGAAGGCGCCTCTGGTTTCCGGATGCACTGGGACGTCTTCCTGGTGTAGTGCAGTGCAGTCATACTCTTGAGTTTTTCTTCCTGTGCTGCTCTTCATTCGGTTCCTGGTGCCACCTGCTGGTTCCGTGGCAGGTATACGTCCAACCGGTGACCGTCCATCAGGGTTATTGGCGGCTGTGGCGCCTGTGGTAATAGGCAGGTGACACGGTGTCGCCTTGTTTGGCCGCCGACATTAAGGGTCGTTAGCATTCGGTGTCTGGAGACCGCCCAGACAGAGCCACTCGCCCACAGGCGGCGCGCATAAAGAGAACTCGTCACCAGACACGTGGGCACCTAGAGTGTCACTATCCAACGTGTGGCTCTTGTTCTCTTGCCCGGGATATGTTAACGCTGTCTGGCTCTTTAGAGGTCATTGGAGACGGGGAAGGGCGTGGCCATGGCCGCTCATTGCAGAGTATGAAAAAGATAGATACAACAAAAACAATTGAATACGATCGTTGTTGGTCAGCGGTAACGCTCTGGCCTCGCACTCGGAAGGACGCCCTCATAATTCACACGAGCTTCCTGAATAATCACGTAGTCCCGAGGAAAAAAGATGGTAGAACGATCACGACCCGGTCGGCAGGGTAAGACAAAATGGAAGTGTACAATTCTTAATCACAACGTTGTCTACGAAACATCTGACTTCACTGACATCACTCCGCATTTCAAGTGTAGTGAGTGTGTACAACTCTGCTGATAGTGTTTAGCCAATTGCATGGAGACGTTAAACTTTGTTGCTCTCATGTTGTCGTTGAGAAGAGGCGCCGTGATGACATCTTCAATGAACACAGTGTCACACTCAGCTACACTAATTACAGTCATCTGGAGACGTAAATAGATACACGGATAAAAGGAACTAGCCTCCCTACCTATGATTTTTTTTTGCTGTAATCAGTCTCTCGACTGGTTGGATGCAATTGTCCATCCTTTTCCATTTTGCGCCAATCTCTTCATCTCAACATACTCACATCCTTGATTATCTGCTTAATATATTCTAATCTCTGTCTTCCTCTACAGTTCTTACCTTCGATTGTTCCCTTCACTACCAAGTTAACCAATTGCGCACGTCTCAAAATATGACCTACCATCCTGTCACTTCTTTCTTTAAGATTCTTACACAGTTTTCTCTCCTCACCCATCATTTCCAAAACTCGTTCATTTCATACTTTATCTGTCCGCTTAATTTTCAGCACAACATTTAAAATGCTTCAAGTTTCCTTCATTTTGGTATTCCTAAAGTCCATGCTTCCTTGCCATAAAGAGATATGCTCCACACATAGCGTATTAAACAGTTGTTTCTAAATCCTACATCAACATCTGTATCCACGTCTGAAATGAAGTTGCTATTATCGTGATGACTAGTCGATTCTTTCGGCAGGAGTTTTAAGGCTTGTCAACATCGAATTCATTAGAGTAAGGAGTAGATTCTGACCAAGGACATATGACGAAATCGCTCATCATCCCGTGGAGAAATTATGGCTGCATTCACCTGTAAATCAATTGTGGGAATCGTATGAAACCGAAGTCTGGATGGTCGTACCGGGGTTCGAACTAAGATCAGGCCAAATGCCAGGCCTGAACAGTACTCTTATTCTCATGCTCGGTAATATTTCTTTTCTGTAATCAGTATCTCGACTGGCTTAATTCAATCCTCCATCCCTTAATCTGGGACGATTGTATGCCCAACCGAGCGTGGTAGATTAGCGATAAACGGAAGGACGAGGTTTGGAGTCCCCGTCCGGGTTTTCCGTGGGTCCCGAAATCACTCCACGCGAATGCCGGGTTGGTTCCTTCAAAAAGCCATTAGCAAATTCCTTTCGTCCCTTTCCCGTATTCCTTTCTAGCTTCTAATGACCTCGACGTCAACGAGAAATAAATCCATAAGACAAAAAATAGGTGGCCGCGGGATACCCTCTGGGCATTTAATGCATTGGCTTCCCGCTACCTTCTGTATACCAGTGCCGTTGATTATTTCTGATTCATCTTTCTTAAGTATCCTTTTTCAACGCCAAGGTCAAGGGGGTGAGTTGGAGCACTATTCCTTCGCCCTTTATTTAGGAAACCGTTGGCAAACGGCGGATGATTCCTTGTACCGGGTATGCACCAGTAACAGTTTCTTAACAAAGATATAACGAAAAAATACATGACCTCTGGATTCCCTTTGGTCCTTAATGCAATGGCTTCTCGTTGTCTTCTTCATCTCCATACTACTGATTATTTCTGATTCATACGCCTTTAGAAACAGTTTTCAACCCCAAGGACAAGAGGGTGCCCTGGAGCACTGCCTGTTCTTTCGAGCTTAATTCAGAAAGCCGTTGGCTAACAACGGGCGACTCCTTGTATCGGGAAAGTTCCAGTTACAATCTTTTAATAAATTCATAAGGTAAATAAAATCATGGACTCTGTATGGCCTTTGGGTCTTTAATGCGGTGGCTTTCCGTTATGTTTTTCATACTCATACTGTAGATTATTTTTGACCTTTTTCATAGCCGTACTGTTGATTATTCCTGAATCATCCGTCTTTAGGATCCGTTTCCAACCCCGCGATCAAAAGGGTGCCCTGCATCACTCCCCGTTCCTTCGTTCTCAGTTCAGGAAGCCGTTACAAACGGCGGGTGACTCCTTGTTCCGTTAATTCTGCAGTTTTTTAATAAAGAAAAAAAAATACATGGCCTCTAGATACTCTTTGGGTCTTTTATGCAGTGGATTCAGTTGCGTTGTTCATACCCACACCGTTCATCAGCGTCCTGCTGTGAATGAAAAACAAACCACTAGAGCAGTGTTTTATGGACTGGCACCCAGCTCGGGTGGGTGAGCGGTAACCCTTTGGCCTCGCATTCGAGTGGACGCGGGTTCGAATTCCCGTCTGGGCATCCAGATTTGGGTTTTACATGGTTTCCCCAAATAATTCCAGGTGAATGCCGGGATACTTTCTCCAGAAAGGTCATGGACGAATTCCTTTCCGTTTCTTGTCCCCAGTTGTTTCCCGTCTCTAATGTCCCCGACGTCGACGAGGCATAAAGCCTTAAGTTAAAAAAGACAGATCCGCGTTGTGGGCTTTGTTAAATGCGGCCTGCCAGTGCACACAAGCCGTTTATTTCGCGTAGTGGCCTCGCGTGTTGTCTTATGGTAATTCGTCACGCGTTCCGCAAACAGCAGCCACTTAGTTCGGCGGGACGCAAACAGTCGTCAGCCGTGCAGGCCCGAGGACAGCCCTTAAGGGCTGAGTGTGGCGCGTCTGCGTTACTTACAATACTCGTTCCCGATAGACATTCAAAATTAGGCTGCCCTTCGACTTGGGGAGCTTCACAAGCCAGCTTGTGGCCATGGTCATCTTTTCCGTTGCGTGTACTACGCCTAATTCTACAAATACCCATCCAGGCCTCACACCAGTCTTTTATCTGATGACGCCATACCTCATTTCAGGCGTAGGTGGTTGCCAAGGAGGACAATGACTAGGGTTCGGATCTTAATGACGAAAAAAAAAATATAGAAATATGCAGGCACATATGACCTTAAAAATGGGTAAATATGACCTAAAACTGAAAAATGTGACCAAACATTTAAATTTACTATACATTAAAACATTCTCAATTGTACATCATTAATTTTATGTAGTAGTGTCGCTTTCATGTAGACAGCATAATTTGCTTCCATGCACTCGCTGCACCGTTGAGAAATTAAACTTTAAATCGTTTTGTTGAAGTCACTTTAATTTCAAATAATTTACAGAATAGAACTCTTTCATCTGTACTAAAACTCTCCTCTATAAATGTCCTTACGTAACTTTTTTTTTGGCATGGCAGTAGGTCTACTCACTGATCCACTGCAGATTTAACGATGACTGAGGATATTCCATTGAGATATTGACTGACGAGGATCGGCATAGGCATGCTTCTGCTGCATTGTCGAGATTGAAAGGCGGGCGGAACATTACGTTTAGGGAGTGACAATAATGTATAACTAATTCTTGACTGGTGAATTCTGACCACAGTGAAAATTAGTTTAATTAGTTTTGTTTTTCTCCACCACCTGTATAGCAGAAGTACAGTTCTGTGAATAATTATCTGAATTTCTTCTCATCTATATCTTGTGAATTCCCGGTACTGTGTACAAAAAAAACTACCAGATTTTTTCTCAAAATATTACCATATGACAATAAATGTTATCGAAATATGACTCAAACTAGGAAAATGGTCTGAATACGCATTTATATGCTGTATAAAATACACTTAATTACAATCAGAAAAGTTGATCGGTGTTTAATTTAGCATTTCAGCTCAATAAGAAGGTAGGAGAAATATATGACTTGCCCTAAAGATCCAAACCCTAATGACGACTTAATTTGTAAGATGAACTGGGGTGGATTCCCGCTGCCTTACCCAGTGTGTGTTCGTATGAGCTAAGCTAGCTTCCCACGGCCCGTGGTTTTGTAGGTCGGGCCATGCAGCCGAACTGTATAGATCAGCGCGTGCCACTGGCTAACCCTAGCCACCTCCCCACCACGTTGCCTAGTGTCGTTTCAGCTACCCGGGCCTTCGGTGTTTACCGACTGGGCGACGGATAGACGCGTGTCATCGCTGCCAGCACAGACGAGACCGCTTTCCACGACCCGCTCTTGGTAGCTGGTCAGTCCCGACCGGCAAATCCACGCACCGTGGGAATCCACCTTTATTGAAGCAGCGGATGGCTGTGATAGTGTGTGCGTGAGTTAAGTATAGAGTTTGCTTCAGTTGTATGGATTAATAGATGAAGAACGGAGAGGGTAAACTCGGGTATTGGCCCATTCAGGCCTACATTTCTAAAAGACACAAAGAGTTCCGCTAGGCTTAATGTCCCCATCCGACGAACGAATCAGTATCAACAGCGCGGTACGAGTATGCCCTCACTCCATACTCACTGAGGAGACGTTTGGGATTTAACGTAGGAATTCGCCTCACAATATGAGGAATTGTGCACCACCATCTCCCCCTCTCTGCCGGCCAACACAGGATGACGAAAATTTCTTCCATGACCACTACTCGATCCAGCCAACTCTGGGTCATAGCCGGACTCCATTACGGTGCCGCAGCGAACTGAGCCAGGGGGGGGGGATTATTAATTAATTATTAATTGATTTTACGCTATACAGGGTACTATAATTAAATGTAAATTATTCAAATGAGAATTGGATGATTCTGGGATTTGAAAACTGTTACAAAAAGACATTTTAATAAAGATTTTCACAATGGCATCTACAAATCTGAGCGTATTTACCATTACGTTAATAAACAAGAGGTTTTTCAATTTTCTAAGCAACGCTCAGACGTACAATGAGCCCTTTAAATGCAAGCAAACAAGTATAGTTGTACTTTAAAAATCTCACAATTATTCTAATACAAAGTATGTTACCAGTTATGATGATGGCAAACAATAATGAATTTTAATAGGTTGGGACGCCACGAATGATTAACCTGTCATTCGACAGTTACACAGTCTAGCTCAGTGGTTTTATCAGATCAGAGCAAGGATCTTTATCTCAGATGCGCTTACGGGTACAGTTTCACGGAAGTTGCAGGCTGAATGGCTTCGAAGAAACACATTACCGTTCCACGGCAGGTAGCGCTGAGCGTCGTAACTGGCCACGCCAGCAATATGCGGCAAGTCGCAAGTCAGAAGTGTGCCTCAGATGGTCTCCAGGACACAAGTCAGCCCAGCACACATGGACCGCAAGTCACCAGTGACTTGTCTGGGCTCCCAACTGGAGGGAAGTCAGGCAGGAAGTCCCTCGTCTTTTTCTGCCGCCACGGAGGTAAACTCTCACTCCGCCTCTTGTGGCTCGAAGACGACATAGAACATAAAATTCCCCGAATCTTAGTACCATGTTCCCTGTGATTGGCTGACCATCTGACGTCATGTGAATCTCTCCCTTCTCTTCGCCACGTTAAGTGTCGGCAATCTTCGAGAGCCGATGCCTCCTTCGGGAGGAAGGAATTCTGTTTAGGGCTGCCTGCCCGACAGAAATCCCTAATCCTCTTAACATTCTGCCCAAAAGGCGCCAGCTAGACTGTCCTTCACTGAAGCGTAAAATCCTTGCCTTTCACCCTTTCATTGTGCATCTTTCGAACATACAGACATCCCAAGAAATGGAAAAATATTCTTATCCTTTACTTTATATATACAATAAAAAGTGATATGTAACAGGGAGCCTAGCGAATCGTTACATTATCTATTACGACGCCAGTTATTCCACCAACATGGCAAAGCCCCCCGTCACCTACGATTTCTGTTTTGTGATGTTTCTAAACTGAAATTTATTTTCATGGACACCAAAAGCTGGGATCACATCATCTTTGAAGTAAACCTGTGCCTATTCCCTGCTCCGAATATATTGTTCCTGTCCGGAAGGAAATGTTCTTGACTCGTTTGTTCCTCGACCACTATTTTTCCCAAATGGTGCCATTGGATTGAAAATTACGATCCTTGTTACCAAACTTTAGTTTGTTGGACGACTGTACCCTTGTAATATTTTACACATAATTCAGTTCTAGCTTGAAAGCAGATGGCTGATGTTACGAACTTGTGCTAACTCGAACAACGGAAACCATCACGCAGCTACAGCTGAAAGAAGCAAAATAATCTCGAATTTGAGAGTTCTTGAACATCTACTCAGATACCTTTTCCAGTACTTCCCGGTCGCCCGCCCCGTTGATGTTTACACGCCGTGACTTGGGATTAGTTGGCTCAAGTCCAGGTAATGGAAGAAATTTTCATCATCAGGACTTGGAGCAAGGGTTTGTGAGTTTGGGGGGGGGGGGCACTATTCCTAATCACCAGATTTTGCACCAGAGTCCTGGGTTAAATCGCAGACCTTCCCTCAGTGTGTAAGGAGCGAGGGCATTCGATACTGTTGTTGGTGATTGGTCCATTGGATGGGGAGGTTAAGCCTGGTGTCCTTGGGAAGAGTAGTCCAAGATGGCCGCTTCATCCTCTCACTTCACCGAGCGTGGTGGGTGAGCGGTAACGCCCTGGCCTCGCATTCGGGAGGACGCGGGTTTGAATCCCCGTCCGGACATCCAGATTAGGATTTTACATGGTTTCTTCAAATCTCTCCAGGCAAACGTCGGGATGGTTGCTTAGAAAAAAAGGCCCTGGACGATTTCCTTCCCGTTCCTACACCCCAGTCCTTCCCCGCCACTATTATGACCTCGACGTGGGTGATCAGTAAAGCCAGAAGCAAAAAAGAAAAAGAAAAAAAGCCTTTCCCTTCTTCCATTTTTTATTTAACACACTACCCTTAACATATGCAAACATCAGTTATATAAAGACACTTTCATTGCTGAGGAAGGTAATGGGAAACCACCCTCACTTTAAATATCACAAGAAACAATACCGACTAACAGAACGGCTGAGAAGAAGAAGGGAGGAGGTACAGGTGAGCCCTTGGAACATCCAGTTCGTCAGTGACTTGGTTCTCGCAGTCGGTACTTGAAGAAAATGTTTACAAAATATAACGAGAAAAGTTAGCTGTTTCAATTATTAATTCAGTTTATAGGAAATTTCTTCTGTCTCCCAACTTTGCGCATTTATTAAAAAAGTTAGGGTATTCAGGTTTTGATAAAATATCTACGGATTTTGCTACTTTTTATTATATATTGAAGAAAATATATACAAAATAAACCGAGGAAAGATAGCTGTTTCAAACCTTACTTAATTCGGTTTATAAAGAAGCACTTTAGTTTTCCAACTCAATTGATTTTTAAAAGTTAGGATATTCAGGTTTTGTTAAAATATCTATGGATTTTACTACTTTGTACTATATATTGAATTTTCCTTATGTTCGCGTTTTGTTAAACTTTCAGCGTGTAGCATTACTGCATTGCAGAACTGTTAATAACTGTGAATCGATTCCTTGTAACCACTCCCCTGAACCAACGATTGAAATGAAATAAAGCTCATATTTTGTTTTTTGATTATAGATTTTTATAGATCTTAAAAAACCGTAATACAGAACTATCGGCGCAGTCTTTGGCACGGTATTACAAAGTACTGGCTTCCAATGTTCGGAGCGTAACCGATATCCGAGACAAAGGGGCTGCAGTTTAATGTTTCCTTTTACAAAAGATATGCTAAATTTAATGTAAACAAAGAAAATATACAGTCCTCTAAAATAAATAAAAAAAAAAATACAGCGATAGAAGCTGCAGTGACGAAAGAGACGCTGTATGAAACATGTTCAGAGATATTTTTAATATTTTTTACTTTCAATGTAGAATATTATTTTATATTTCGAATTTTAAAGACCTGGAAATAAAGTATTCTTAATGCAGACTCTCTCTTGAATAATTATTGTTTCAGTTAGTGAATCTCCGGATTTTTATACCAATTTACGGAAATTTTATTGGCCATCTGTGAACATTTAAAGCCACAAGGCTGGCAGCACTGTTCCACATCCATGTGTTAATACGTGAAGCTATGCATATAGAAATCTAGGTACTTGAATTAGTATTCGAACCCTGATGTGTAGAATACAGGTACAGACCACATGTCGTTTAGGCCGCGTTTACACTATGCGAGTTGACTGGAACGACAGATGGCAGCAGCGCCGGTGGTGGGGGTAAGAGAGTGAACTACCATGCAAGTACAATGTCAGGACAGTTCTCTAGTCGCACGCTGTGATCTTCTTGAAAGCGTATCCATATTACAACAAGGAATTCGTATTGTAACCAATCTGAGCTTTCTGGTAGCTCTGTGGTTAAGGTGCTTGTTGTTAAAACGGACGATACCCTGGTCCTGGGTTCGATTACCGGTAGGCTTAGGAATTTTGGGAGTTATGTTCCATCATATGAGCTACGGTTCGGATTCCACGTTAAACTGTAGGTCCCCTCGAGGGCTAACAAAACCTATTTTTAACACGATGTATACACATCTGCAGCAAAATTGAAGCTAACCTGATCCTAGTTGTCCCAAACGTACATACATACATTGTAGATAATTTGGTAATTATAATGCTGAATGCTATGAAGAATCGCAGAATAAAACGTAGAAAATGGGTAAAAGAGTAAATATAAAAAAAGAAATGCTTTTGAATGAAGTAACAACTGAAGATGTAGAGAGTTACAGAAATAAATTCAATTTGAAGAGCTGTTGTGAAATATTTCTGCCGATACATAAAAAAGACACCCTTACGAGGCAAATTTTTAATAGCAGCACCTCTAAAATTCTTGTTCTTAAAATTCCATACAATTTCTTCACTTTCATGCAGTTCTGAAAAACTTAATGTTTCTGCTTCACTCGGTTTACGCGACTTGTTAACTGTCGCCTTCTTGTTTGTTGAACTCGCTCGCCAAAATTCGGTCGTGAACCGCGTCCACTGTCTTGAGTCAGCTGACTGTCTTGAACCCGTTGACACGAGGAGAGTGACTGTCAAGCGTTGCGCGCGCACCCAAGACAGTGCACCCCTTCCAGCCAACTAGCATGGAGTAAACGCGAACTTATGTGACTGATAAGCATCGTGGTTAATTACAGTGACTGGGAAACCCGTGGCGTTCGTTTAATACCACCTGGAGGTCACTTCGGTATAAAGTGACCGCTCGCTCGTGACCTTGGACGACGTGTCACTTCAGGGACACGACGAGAATAACACAGGCGACCCAGAGCACAGTGGTATTGTTCCGTATAATGGATTTTGTCTCAGTTTGACTAGGCATTGTTGCTATTGTTTTCTGGATGGGTTACTATTGTGTTCGCTGTAGTTTTCAATGTGAATGGACGAAAGTGGAAGAAAGGGGGAGTGTGAAATATTTTGCGGAAACTCCGTTTCCACTCTATGTTACAAGAGAGCAGTATGTTTGTACTCAACGCCGTGAAGGACTTGGTAGCTATATTCTTTAGAACAGTTTCAACGTAACTTTGCATTAGTAGGCGTCATTAATCATGTGAGGTATTTTTTAGGAACTGTGGACTCCTCCCCCCCCCCCCACACCCCAGTTGCTAGAATAATAACAAAAAACAAAATACACATTCATCAAAGCACATTACGAACGTGGTGGGTGAGTGGTAACGCTCTCGCTTTTCATTCGGGAGGACACGAGTTCGAATCCCCCGTCCGGGTATCCAGATTTGGGTTTTCCATGGTTTCCCCAAATCACTCCAGGCGAATGCCGGGATGCTTCCTTCAAAAGGCCATGGCCGAATTCATTCCCTTTCCTTTTCCCCAGTCCTTTCCCGCCTCTAATGACCTCGACGTCGACGAGGCGTAAAGCCATAAGCCAAAAAAAGACCACCTCCGCTGACGATCTCTCTTTTCTTTTAAGCTCGAGGGTGGTTACACCCGTTCCCCTAACGCTGGGATCGACGTCGTTTGTAGACCTTTTTTAGTATCTGGGCGCCCCGTTAGACGACGCGGATGCCCCCTCGCTGAATGTTCTCTGTGCAGACCGTGGTTGTGTATTGTGCCGTGTTAGGTGTGGAGTGGAGGCCGTAGTGTTTGCGCCGCCAAGGCCGGGTCGTATATGGACCGTCTAGGCGCCGGCGCCAACCCGTCATTACGGGCACTGACTGGCGGGCCCGTGTGCTCTGCGCCACTTCATTCCACACCTACTCACAATATCAGAGAGACTTAATACCACAACACGAATAGAAAAAATCGGACAATTCATTAAGAAATCACTCGGAAATTTGGTGATTAGAAGACTGCTGCTAAGATTTACTTAGATTTACAGGTAATTTTAACTTTCACCAAAATAAGTGTTCAGAACTTACTTGAGAGAAATCTTTTAGTTTCAAATATTTATCTATGACTCGGGAAGAACTTTATTTTAAAATGATTTTGCGGAGCACAGCACGTTACGGTAGCAAAAAGCATGGACTTTAACAATTCCAGGAAGAATTTTAGAATTTGAAACGTCGCGCTAGAGAAGGATACCAGAATTTAAGTGCACAGATAAAGTACGAAATTGAAATGTGGAAATGATGGGCGAGGAGAGAAGATTGTGGAAGACTTTTACAGAAAAAAGAGACAGGACGGTTTGTCACATTTTAAGACATGCGGGATTGGTTAATTTGTTAGTGGAGGGAACAGTCGAAAATAAGATCTGTAGAGGAAGACAGAGATTAAAATATATTAAGCAGGGACGTCGTAAGTTGGAAGGGGTATGTTGATATAAAGAGGTTTGCGCAATATAGGAAGGGATGGAAGGCGACATAAAGTCAGTCTATGTTTGATGACAGTAAAACAAAAGTGTAACCGAATTCCTTGCTTGTCAAAATGACGGGTAGATCCTTGAATAACAAAGTCGACGAGAAACTTTTCACTAAACTTTTATTTCGTCGAAACACTCAGAGAAACATATAGGAACAAGTCGTCACACTTCTTGCCGAAGATTTATAGCACATTAATACACAAATGACGCGGCAGTTCTGCGAGCGAGATTGTCCGCTCGCAATCCCCGGAACTCAAACAGGCGCCACAGAACATTCTCCGCCGAATTCAAGAGCCTGACAATACTTTCTGGAGCGCTGGCAATCACTCCAAATCGTACAAGAGCAATAACAGCACATACAACAATACTTACAATCATGCAGAGACATTTTCCAACGAAGTTGTGGAATATTTACAAGCCTTTAAATATAAAACTGACAAATTTAAAGAATTCTTAACATTAAAAATCCGATTAATAAAGATTATAGGGTTCGGGCCCAACGCCAGGGACCTAAGAAGGAAATGTGCTATCGGTCTGAAATTTGGTACACCCGTTCCTAAAGACATATTATTTCATAAAATGTTGTCTTTAAAATTATAGACCACGTAATGTAGAAGTAATTCGGCACTGAATTTAACATTACAGATATAGCATACCTTTCAGTAGCAGGTATGTCGCTATATTTCAGACGTCGAATTCGGCCAGAAATTTTGTTCGTAACGTTTCTTGACATTCATCACCAAATAAGATATTGCCAGGAAAATCGAGAAATACAGATTTGTAGGAATAATGTAAGATACTATCCCGCAAACAACATCAGTGACGTTATTATATGCCGCAACCAACAATTGAACATTGCTGCGATTGTAACACACGTTGTTCATCTGAGAAATATGATTGCCAATGTAACCTAAAAAAAAAACTTAGATAACTGGCTTTCTTTTGGTACGAATCAAAAATTCGTATGCGTCATTGCCATGGATGTATAATTTTACAGCTTGGTCTAGAATGTACTTTTACGTGAACGCCGAGTATAGTTAGTGAGCAGAAACATGGGCCCATAACAATCAAGACGTTGGCAGCAATGAGGATATTAACATCTTATCTCACTATCTTTGCAATACTTAACCGATACAAATATAAACATGCCTGTGCAATATGCCTGCCAGACTGAATGTATCGTTTCATTACCTGTGTCGTTACTTCTTCAATATGTTTTATAAGGATGTGGAATGCAGTTTTCTTTGCAAGAATAAATCGTAAGATACATCTGCAATGGACAGAAAAACAGGTAATAACACATATTTATTGGGTTATAACTTATGACGATCTACCCATATTTCATACGTTTGACGCTTCACATACAACGTTTTATGAAATAATAAATCTTTAGGAACGTGTGTAGTAAATTTCAGACCGTTAGCACATTTCCTTCTTGGGACCCTGGCGTTGCGTCCCATTATAGCTTACACAACATTCTTAACCACAAGATTTAATTAATATTTCAGTTACTGCAATGTTTTATATCAATTACAGCCCATCTAATATAGCGGTTCCCATGGTTCATCTTATCACGCCCATCCTGCGGCCACAATTTTACATATATAAAAAAAATACCAGTGCTGTTCCCAATTGAGTTTGTTATCAAACGTTATGCCAAAATATTCAAGCCTTCAAGAAACAATTCTGACCTAACCCTATAAATCATAATTAACCATTAGTTTTTTTATCTGTGTGCCTAATAAGCTGACACTTCTTGGCATTTATCTTGATTCCAAGCCTCGCATTCGGGAGGACGCCGGTTCGAATCCCCGTCCGGGCATCCAGTTTTGAGTTTTCCATGGTTTCGCCAAATCACTCCAGGTGAATGCCAGGATCCTTCCTTCAAAAAGGCCATGGCTGAATTCCTTCCAGTTCCATGTCCCCATTCCTATCCCGCCTCTAATGACCTCGACGTCAATGAGGCGTAAAGCCATAAGTAAAAAAAAAGTCTTCTTTCAAAGCTGACCTTCCCATTTAGATATTCTGTCCAGGTCACTGTGACCTGGGATGACGAACCTATGCTGTTTACTACATACGTTGTGAATGTGCCCGTGCTAACATCCGACAAATCCAACGGTATGCCGAGTAACAACAAATTTTTGCCCTGGTAGGCGAACACATTGTCCAATGGGGACATAAATTTAAATTCGAAGATACAAGAATTTTTGCGCGTGCTAGAGATTCTTGTGTCAGTGCTACGCGAGGCTTGAGATATAGTGCGACGCCAATGGACATTTGATGACTGGAAACGAGTGGTTTGGAGTGATGTATCGCCCTAACACTATGTCAGTCCGATGGTAGGGTTTGGGTTTGGTGAATACCCGATGAACCTTACCTGCCATCCCGTGTAGAGCCAGTACGGAGGACGTGGTGTTATGATATAAGGGTGTTTTTTGCGGTTGAGGAGTGGTTCCCTTATTGCTCTAACTGCGGAATGATTTGAACATATTTTAAACCATTCTGTACTACGTACGATACATGACCAGTTCAGAGACAATGATTATTTGTATCAGCATAACAAAGCACACTGTCATAAAGCTGTTTCCCTGAGGCAGTCGTTTGTGGACAGTAACATTCTCGAAATGGACCGGCGTGCACAAAGTCCATACCTGAACACAATGCAGCACCTTTGGGAGGACTTGGAACGTCGACTTCGTTGCAGACACAGTCCATCATCACTACCTTCTAAATAACGGTTCGTTGTAGACTCTAGAGAACGAACCATCTGAATGTACAGATATATAAATAAATTTTTTTAAAATCACTACCTTCTCTGGTTTCAACTCTTAAGGAAGAAAGTTGGCAGGTTTCTCGTGGTTTATTATATATGAAGAAATATTTAGTCCAGATACCTTTCAGATTTTAACTGCTTTCATTTCTCGTAAAACATCAGATTCCAAAGATACTGGCTACACATATAAACACAAGCTCCAGCGATTACACTCAATACTGCTTTCAAAGACAATACTGCCATACACCATCATTGTGCTGAATTACAAGACTCTCTGCAAACATAAAACTTGTACTACTGTTGGCGTAAAACTGTTTCCAAAACTCGTCTCTGCCGATCGCTTATATATGTTTCATAGTAAATTCCAGAATATTACAAGGGCTTCTGGCAGATGTTTCTCGAACTCTAACAATGCTTAAACAATTGTAAACATATTTAAAAAAATCAAAATCAATTACAATCATTACGAAATACACAGAACTATCCACGTAGATCAGTTTAAACTGTCGTAAATTGCCCTCTATGCATCGTAGCTCACCTTAATACTTGGAATTACAAACATTTAATCAAATTTTCTTGCATAGGTCTGTTCTTGAACATATTAAATAGCTTTTACATATTTTTTTCACTAAACAAAGTCCATTTACCCCCATTTACAATAAATTGCAAGACAAACATACAAAATCATATTTACTCAACCCCTAGCTCGCTACAAATCTATAGACCCTATATATATATATATAAAGATGAATGTATGTATGTATGTATGTTTGTTTGTTTGTTCTTCATACAAATCCACAGTTTTCATCCGATATCGATGAAACTTTCCATACTTATTCTTTGAAACATGGAGAAAAATACTGTCTACATTTGGTTGAAAAATTATCTGTATAAATAATACACGTTGTCTCATAATTTCGAAATATTACTGAACGGCGATAGACAGACGCGTTGGATATTGACGTCTCTATATTGTTTTTCCGTGTACCGGTCAGGCAGCTCAGTGGTTCAAGCGCTTGCTTGCTAATGTTTGGGTCGTGGTCTCCGGTTCAAATCTCCGTGGAGGCTAAGATTTTTAAAAATTGTTTTTGATCGTAAGAGTCACGCCTGGGCCGTAGGTTATTCGGATTGAATGTTAAACTGTAGATATCACAAAGTTAGGGGTGCAATGCGAGGCAAATCGCAGGTAGTCTTGCAATGCTGTAGGTGTACACTTTCTTACGTTATATTGATCCCTCAGGGGTGATTCGCAGTCAGTGGGTGTGTGATCTGCAGTAATAATACTATAAATACGGAAGTAAGTCTCTGTCTTTTGTTACGTTTTGACGACTAAATGCCTATACCGATATTGACTGAATTTGACAAGAAAATCTGTAGGGAGGGCACTGGACATGTTTTTTCGGTATGATTAACAATTGTAGTCACGAAATTTTGAGAACTTATCGAATAGTGATATAGAGACTGATATGTGTGTTAGTCTGTAATATTACGTCGCTTGCTCAAGCTATGATTCTCGCGCATTATGTTAGTGTAAAATTTGTTAATAAAATTCGTTTAGGTAAAAAACGTATAGATGGGACGTCGATTTTCGCTGTCCCATTACTTTGTGTCTGCTTAAATGTTTGTGGCACCAGTTTATTTTGCCTTCTTTTTCGATATGCCTTGCGGGCGTAAACTGGCCTAAGTTGTAGCTCTAGCAGAGCACGAGCAGCTAAAGTTATTAGAACCCAAGAATCGGATGCTCATGCTGGAGAAAGAAGAAAAGACCAAGCAAAAATAAAGCTGCCCTTAGTTATCTTGGTTGTCCGGATGGATTTGCGTCAATTTAGTGAAACGTGACGTTTCAGCCACCATTCTGTATCTTTCTTCAGAGAACTACCATGACTGCAATCGCTGCCGCCTAGCGTCAAGCTTCAAAAAATTGACGTGGTTTCACCCGAACAACAAAGACAACGACCGCCGAAGTCTGCGCAACCACATTAAGACACTACACTGAAAGTCTCCCCAGCAGAGTTAAAGCCGCGGCAAAGGGAGGGCCACCCCATATTACTGTCCAGTATCAGGGAAGATGTTACGAATAAAGTCGAAGTACAGTTTCAAATAGGCTTTGGGATACTTTTGTTCGGATAATGTATGTCTGATCGATTCTAAATCGATGTTAGTGTCGCGTTGAATGATTTACGGTGTGGATATCTTGTGAGGAATGTCGGTGTCCAGTTCTTACCATTGTTCCGCAAGAATTCTGTAGCCAATTAATGCATGTTTTATGTCAGTGGTCGGACAGGAGCTATAAGCCCTGCTAAGAATGTTGACGGCTTTAATTTACAAGGCGAAACTGGTTCCACCGTCAAGCCGCGACAGCTGGGAAAAACAGACTCACCTCTCGCGAGAAAATTTAGAAACCAGCAAATAAACAGAAGTGAAACGACTTCAGAGCATACAGAGAACGTAGAACTCGTATAGGAGAATGGCGATTGGATCGAACTTATCTGTGAACGGGATATACAGCTGTACGAGATTACGGAGGAAGCTTACAGAACTTAAGAAGCTGGGAAGCGATGGAAAAGTAACGAGAAACTAGATCTGGCAGGTTATGGTTCCTTCAGCATTGAAGCCCACAAATAGACTAACTTCTCTTTGTCCGATAGACAAAATTAACAAATAGTTTTGCTTTTACTTTCCTCTGGATAATGAAAGGGCCAAGAAACACTGTCTCCGAAGATAAGGAAAGAGCTAAAGTAGGATATTTAATTTAATTTCGATGGAACGCACGCCCTGATGGGAATTTCCCACACACCCATTTTCCCCTTTCCCTGCACCCACCTAGTTTTTCCATCTACAAATTTCAGCTTTAAAGTGTTTCACCGTTTTTGGTAAATCATTCATCAGTTCTCTTGGTAACTTATTCAAATATCGTAGGGTTCATCCTTTGTGTAGACACGAAATTCAGTAAACACATTCGAGCAGAAAGAGAGTTTCTTAATGGTATCTTGGAAGCCGACAATTCCAGTTGAAATACGACGCTAAAGTAGTGAAAGACGTATTAATCCCAACCTTCATGTTTCCGTGACACTAGGTTACAATTGAATAACATAGACAGCTTTTTTTGCTTTGGGTTTACAACTCGTCAACGTCGAGGTCATTAAAGGCGGGAGGAGATTGGTGACAAGGGGCGGCAAGGAATTCTGTCATGACCTCTAAGAGGAACCATCTCGGAATTCGCCTGCAATGATTTGGAGAAAATAAGGAAAACCGAAATCTGGATGCCCGGACGGGGATTCGAACCTGCGTGCTCCCGAATGCGAGGCCGGTGAATTACCCCTCACCCACCACGCTCGGTCCCATCATCTGGTCTCTGCTACAAAGTTCTGAACACCATACAGGTTGTATGATCTTGGTCCTCCGGGTGGCGCCGCGTCGATATATTTAAACCTAACGTTTCTGCCATCGTGCTGTGGCCTTCTTCAGAGGGATACAGGTTCAACTGCTGAATGTTTTTGGTAACACTTCGAGAGTTACTGACTTGTGAGTATGTTCCAGGCTCGTTCGAAATGAACCGTGGTCGCCGACTACCCAAGCTTAAAGAACACCTACAATTTTACTTGCAATCCTAAACAGGGAGCACACTGGTAACCTTCACATGAACAAAGCGAAACTAGGCTACAATTTATGAGCCTATAAAAATTCCTGCCTATCGATACTTTTTTATTTTTTCTTCGAGCTTAACGGTTCAACGACATTGGGATCATTAAGGCCAGGGAAGGGTGAGGGAAGGAATTCGTTCCCCCCTCCCCTTTTATGTCTTCACGTATCGTCAACGTCGAAGTCATTAGAGGTGGGATGGGAATCGGGACAAGCAACGGGAAGGAATTCGGCCATAGCTTTTTGAAGGAAGCATTCCGGCATTCGCCTGGAGTGATTTGGGGAAACCATGGAAACGAAACTCCGGATGCCCTAGCGGGGAGAAGGAATTCGGTTATATTCTTTTGAAGAATACATCCTGGCATTCGCCTGGAGTGATTTCTGGAAAGCATAGAAAACTGAAATTTGGATGGGCGCACGGGGATTCGAACACACGCTTTCGAATGCCAGGACCGAGCGTTACCACCTTCCCTACCAGGTTTGGTACATTTTAAGTACTACTGAGTCGCCCTGGTCTCGCATTCAGAAGGACGCCGGTTCGAATCTCCGTCCCAGTATCTAGATTTGGGTTTTCCATGGTTTCCATTAACCATTTCAGGCTAATGCCAGGATGCCTACTTCAGGAGGTCATGGCCGAGTTCCTTCCCGTTCCTTGTCTCCAGTCTGAACCCGCCTCTAATGACCTCGACGAAATCGGAGTCGTCAGTTCAGTCTTTGTACAGTTTATCAAGAAACACGCAGTGCTTGCAGCACAAATGGTGATTGTTTTTCTTAAAATCTGACATCTCATAAAAAATGAATGCTAAACGTCGTACTTTACACGTGTAGTGTATAGAACCGGCTAACTCGTCTTTATGTGGTGAGACAGCGCCGTTTGGAGGTTGCTGATAATGAATGTCCCCTTGACATGATGCATGCACAGTAGTAGTAGTAAATCCCCGGACTTACAGTGTGGACGGGCGAGCTCCTATAATGGATCGGCCCTCCGTTCCGCCGCCACAATGGTTAACAGTCATAAATGGGCGCAGATTGGTCCGCTGACAGGCGTACAAGTCTTCAAGAGGTCCGAGGGAGGGGGGGGAGGAGAGGTCGCCGTGGGAGGTGCTCCAGACCTGACGCAGTGAATCATAAAGACCCTCTGTCTCCCCACAATTAACACGCGAAATGAGTGCCACAGTTACTGGGCCTTAATAATTACACATTTCTGCGCCCGTAGTCCACTGATTCAATCATTCCGAGGTTGGTTGGGCAGCGGTAGTGCTCGAGCCCTGCATTAGGGAGGACGCGGGTTTGAATCCCCGTTCGACCATCCACATTTCGGTTTTCTATGGTTTCCCGAAGTCGCTCTAGGCGATTGCAGAGATGGTTCCATCAATAGACCATAGCAAATCCATTACGGTCCATGCTCCTTGGGATGGGCAAATGAAAAAATATATCGATAAATATCATGTCGATATTTATGTATCGATATGTATCGAGAGAAAAATATCGATATGCATCAAGAGAAAAATCTCGACTTGTCGATATGCTGATATTTTTGCCCAAGGCCAGTAATTTTCTGAAAATATTCCAAAAATACATCAAAATATATAAGAAAATTCGTAAAATTAAAGAGAAATGCGGAAATTATAGAAACTTTTATTAATTTATCCATTTTTACAGTCAATCAAATTGAGTATTCATCTGATGTAGACATTAAAAGAACTCTCTGTTCTATATGTTCCCCCGTCAATCTACTCCTGTTGTCCTGTGCCGCCAAATTAACTGCAGAAGCCACTCTTTCGAATGACACAGGCTTGGCATATCACATACTTCGTCAACGCATTAACTTTTATTCATCAATGAAAAACTAACTGATAAAGAAGCTGTAAATTTACGTCAATCCTAATTTCGTAATGCTTAATCAATATTCTTCAACTTGATTTAAAATAATCTAATCGATAACATTCAAATATGTTGACGAAAAATGGCGTTGATGCTGACGTAAACCTTTTAAAATTTAATATCTTTTTTAACCTGTTAGCTATGTGATGAGAAACTGTTACATTACGACAAATTCACTTTTTTAAGACGCCTTCAAATCAGATATGTACTTATATTTATAAAATATATGTGCCACACATGACACTGGATACTGATTTGTGTTCGTACAGAATTAATACTTAAAATTGACACTCCAAATAAAATATCGATTTTTAATATTAAGAGAATAAAAATATTGAAGATAAATATCGATTATTACATGTAAAAATGTTGACATTTCGGTACATCTATATATTTTGCCCATTTTCTTTGGAAAAAAAAACTGAATTTCGTATCCATAATGATATGTAACGAAAAAATATTGGCGTAATAATGTATATTGTACTTCCTTTAGCGATCACGTAAGACATATTGTACCAGAGACAAACTGTTTATCTGTCTAGCAAAGACAATCTATGTCTACCACATTAGTAATCTAACGCATTTCACATGATAACTTACCTGTTACGATGTAAATTAATGATGATTACGTTTGATTCACGTATTCCGTTTACTTTATGGTACTGCGGTACAGAAAACTAATAACAAAATAAAATGGAATCCTTAGTTTTTTCAGATTTTTGCGAAAGGAGTGAGCGTCTGAAAGTGCATAATGATCCGTGGCTCACAATTTCCCATATATAAACGTTTTTAATTGCTTGCTCCTTCCCATGGTACATATAAGTCATTAACTATTTTCGCAGATTTTGACTCGTAATATTAGTTCTAAAAATTTGAAAACCCCGTCCAAATTGCTGTCATAGTTTTTGCGCGGCTCCCGTTCAAATAAAGAGACACACGTAGCTTGCTTACAGACTTATAACAGTATAGATAGATGTTGTAGGTTCTATCGTAGGTTCTCCTAAGTTTTTGCATGCGAATTTTCTGTGCTATTTTCTCTCCTCCTGTGGGTGCTACAATTTCTCCCAAATACTTGAAGAACAGGACGCTCTCAATTTGTCCATATTTAGTGATAAAATTTTGAGCACAGAGTTTTGAGCAGATGAACTTGTTTTTTTGGAAGGATATTTGTAAGAATACTGTAACAGCCCTAATACCTGAATTTTGAATAATATTGTACTGTGTGAAATATTTGTAGTGAGCCAAAGTTTGCTTGAAAGTGATTTGATATGTTTATTTTGTAAATTCTTGTAAATAAGTGTATATAGACTTTGTTTTAGGTAAGAAAATTATTTAAAGACGATTTAATATGTTTAATAACCGAATGGTGCAAGAGTATTTCTTAAAAGTTTGTATTTCCATGTATTACTGTAATTTACGATGTCTACAGGACGATTTTCTACCGTTTGAAAGGATTTCTGTAAATAATTTTGTATTCAAGTATCTCTAATTACCATTTCCAATCATTTTGTAATGTTATTAATTAATTTTGTATCAATTCCGATTGTTTTTAATATGTTTGATTGTTTGAGTGATTGTTAATGATCGAGAAATATCGGGCGGATGCCTTTGAAGAATTCTCGTAATTTCGATAGACTCTATATAAACAGATCGCCTGGACAGAGAAGTCAGTTTTGCATTAAGTATAAATTCAGTGTTACAGAGACATTCATGCAAGTATTCAGTAAGTCAGTATTGCATCTTTGGATTGTAACAACTATGCTTGTGAATGTCGCAGACTTGTTTTGATTTGTTCAAAATAAACGAACATCTCAACATAACCTTGTTTTTGGTGGACTTTATTAATTAATTAATGCAGTAATTAACCCACCAAAGAACCTTAACAATACTCTTTCAGCACTTTCTTTGAGAGTTTCTACCTTTTTAATTGCTGTGATCTCCTCATCTGCTAGTAAGGCTAGGCAGGAAATTTTAATATCATTGTTGGGTCGTCCGAATTGTATGGTTTCCAGCAGTTCTGGTATTTAAGTTCTTTCTCCCATCCTCGGATGACTTTGACCAGAACAAGGTTGAAGAGTATCGGGGACAGACCATCACCCTATCGAACGGCGGTATTGACCTGAAACGGTTCGGACATCTCGCCCATGAATTTCACTTTTGAGGTTGTGCCGGTGTTTGTCTAATGAGGTTTAGGGGTTTTTGGATCGAGGCCTTGCTCTTCGACGATGTTGAAGAGCGATTGCCAGCCGATTGAAACACATGCCTTTTTTAAATCTACACACACATATATATATATATATATATATATATGTGTGTGTGTGTGTGAGAGAGAGAGAGAGAGAGAGAGAGAGAGAGGGAGGGAGAGAGAGAGAGAGAGAGAGGGAGGGAGAGAGAGAGAGAGAGAGAAAGAGGGAGGGAGAGAGAGAGAGAAAAATGTGTAATTTCTGAGGCTGAGCTTGGGTAATATCCAAGCATTCGTGGAAGCGATTGTGAAAAACCACCTAAGAACCGGAATGAGGACAGCTGGTACGAGGGTTCGAGGACTCGGACCAGGTCCCGTTGTACCTCCTCTGACCATTGTGGTGGCGCCTCAGCGTGTGAGCAACACTGGTGGGTTACATTGTTGTATCGCGTAATTGAGTTATCGTAGGTTGTCACAAGGTTATGAGCCGAGGCGATCTCTAAATTCAGTGTTTCGGTGACCGGAGTTCCACCCTCGCGTGGGTTGTGATACCCCTGAGGCGGTGGTCGGGTTCAATGACCCCGCCACACACCGCGCTCGCTCATTATCTCACGTAAACGGCTCTTCCCAGAAACCACTGTACCGTGATCATAAAATCCTGTCGCCACGACTACATGGAAGCGGACTTCATCATGTGATCCCCCACAGCATCGGCCCTACTGAACGAACTCTAGATGTTTGACTCAAAAAGGGAGTGTCGATAAACTACGTGCCTCCATTTTGGCCAGCCCTGAACCACCCCCCACGTAGCCTGACGTGGCGTTTGCCTCGACACCCCCCTTCTCCCCCGTGTGGCACGTATTTAGTCCAGGCCATTTTTACTGTTTACTCTTAACAGACTATCGTTGAAATTATCGCCTATGTGATGAACACAACTGGTATTTGCGATATGCATACAACGCAGAGTGGAAGCCAGTAAGTGTCATGGTGGTAGTTTGGAGAATGTGTACAGTGACCGTTAGGGCCGATAACGAGCCGAAATTTGTATTTATTAATGATTATGCTTCAGTAATTACAGTCGTAAGATGAAATCTGTGTTGACGTGTTGTGAAGGAAAAAAATAACTCAGTTCTGCAAAAGTAATAAATCTATACGCCTAAGAGTTATTTTATAAATTATTAGTAACTTTAGTTCCGTTATTTAAAGTGCATCTTATCAACTTTATTACGTAAATAAATGGTTAACAGTTTAGATGTAAATTTTAAATGAAAAATCCGTCTTTTAGCAACTGGTTTTTTTTTTAATTATCTCTCAGACGCGTTTCGCCTCCTCTGAATGGGGCATCATCAGTGACTGTGAATGTATACATGTGTTGTTAATACAAAGTTTACAAACATTACTATATACAATTAAATATTTACAAGGTACATTCTACTTACGAATTTTTGGTTATGACAATTACATGTTGATCAGGAACAGCTCTCCTTGCATGTTTTGTGTAGCTCGATTTGGTGTTGGTTTTCTCATCACTCCTATTCCACTTTTGAGGTCACTATTGTAATGTGTTTCCACAAAATCGGGCTACACAAAACATGCAAGGAGAGCTGTTCCTGATCAACATGTAATTGTCATAACCAAAAATTCGTAAGTAGAATGTACCTTGTAAATATTTAATTGTATATAGTAATGTTTGTAAACTTTGTATTAACAACACATGTATACATTCACAGTTACTGATGATGCCCTATTCAGAGGAGGCGAAACGCGTCTGAGAGATAATAAAAAACCAGTTGCTAAAAGGCGGATTTTTCATTTAAAATTTATTGTTAAGCAACTGCGGAAAGATGGCCAATAAAACATGTAGTTTAGATGTGTTCGCGACTCGCCCAAAACACGCTGTTCCAACTCTGAAATGTGAATGGTAGAAAAAGGTGTGATGCCAGAAGGCAGATATGAGATAAAAGTATTAAAAACTGTAAGTAGAAACTCTAAGTGATAGTGTTAAATGGAAAATAAGGAATAGGATTAAGAAATATTAATTATGGTAGATTTTATTTAAGAATTTTAGCAGATGGATGCAGCGGCCATTACTGAACCAATGTAAAGCCGAGAGATCAGTCACCCTTTTTCCCGCCCTTACGCTGGCGCGGAAGGAAGTGCGACCTGTCACCGTCTCCTAGGAGAGGTAGTAGGCCTATCTGTGAAACTCTGTGCTTTCTCCCATTTGGCAGAGATTGTGTACACGCCAACTTGGAAGCCAGAAGTCAATGTCGGTAGTGCTCCTTTCAGAAGGACATCAGCCCACCCCGAGTACAGTTAGCCGGGGAGTATATAAGACCCCATGGATACAATAATGTTCTAGTTTCGCTTCGCGTGGTTGCACGTGGTGATTGCCTGCATAATGTTAGTCCATTTTACATAACTCTCTCTTTCTCTCTCTCTGTGCCTCTGCCGATTAATCACTCTCGCTACAAGTTATAAGTGTAGTAAGTATAGAACATTGAAAAGGAAGTTTATCATTGCCTTCCAGACACTATAATCACATAAGGATTTGCTGATATTAATCGTAGTTACAGGAAAATCTATCATGAACTTGCTTGATTAAATATGTGTACCTATTTCGAGTGTGGACCTTTGTAGACAAATTGGTAAACAGAGCAGAATATAACTTTATTTTGTGTGGTACTCACTTGTAATTAATTGTTCCTGTCCCCTACTAAATTTTCATTGAGAAATGGTTTATTAAAATTTGAATGCAGACAATCTTCAGCAAAGATAGAGAGATAGAAATATTAAAGTTACAAAAGCTCGTATTTTGTCAAATACTAGCAGGATTATTAACTCATTAATAAAATGGCCATAATTGGCTACCTCTGCCAGGATCTTATTGATTAATATGGTCACAACATGAACGAGCTTACCCTGTATCAGGCACGGGACACCATCACTGTGCCGCAACCAACTAGAGTCAACCAGGCGGACAAAACAATCTCCTAGATCACTGACAAACCGAGTATAGATCTTAGTCAGGACGTACCAAGCGTGGTGGGTGAGCGGTTAACGCTCTGGCCTAGGGTTCGAATTCCCGTCCGGGCATCCCGATTTAGGTTTTCCATGTTTTCCCCAAATCACTCCAGGTAAATCCCGGGATGCTTCCTACAAAAGGGCATGGCCGAATTCCATCCCGTTCCCGGTCCGGAATCCCATCCCGCCTCTAATGACCTCGACGTAGACTAGGCGTAAAGCCATTTTTTATTTATTTTTTTGCTGTCATCAGTCATTCGACTGTTTTGATGCAATACTCCAGCCTTCCTATCTTGTGCTAATCTTCATCTCACCCCTTACAGCCCACGTCCAAAATTATCTGCTTCATATATTCTAATCTCTGTCTTCCTCTACAGTTCTTACCTTCGACTGTTCCCTCCACTAACAAATTAACCAATCCAGCATGTCTCAAAATATGACCAACCAGCCTGTCTTTCTGTAAGCTTCTTCCACAAACTTCTTTCCTCACCAATCATTTCCAAAACTCGTTCATTTCGTACTTTGTCTGTCCACTTAATTTTCAGCATTCTTCTGTAGCACCACGATTGAAATGCTTCAATTTTCTTTCTTTCTGATATTCCCAAAGTCCATGCTTCGCTACCATAAAATGTTGTGCTCCTAACACAGATTATTAAAAAGTTCTTTCTAATTCCTAGATCAATATTTGAAACTAAAAGATTTATCTTTTTCATGAAGGCTCTTTTTGCTTGCGCTATTCTGCTTTTAACATGATTCCTGCTTCGGCCATCGGTTGTAGTTTTGCTTCACAAGTAGCAGAATTCAGTTACTTCTCGTATTAAATCAGATCCTATTTTTATGTATAATCTACTTTAATTGGTATCATTTCTGCTACATTTAATCACTTTTGTCTTGCTTTGATTTATATTCAGTCCAAAATCTTCCTTCAGTATTATGTTTATGCCGTTTAATAGCTTCTCAGTATCCTCCGCCTGTTCTGCTAACAATACAATGTCTTCAGCAAATCGTGGCACACTGATTTTTTTCTCCTCGAACAGTTATGCCACATGAACATTTTTGTTTTACTTCCTTTATTGCGTCCTCTACATACAGATACAAGTTGAATATTAATGGGGATGGACTACAACCTTGTCTCACACCGTTAAAGCCACAAGTTGTTTAACAGACGGGTTCTATCGAGTCGCGGCTGCACTCTTCTTGTTTTGCTTTCGGTTCTGAGTTAATTGCTGTTCGCGACGACGGGTGGCGTGTTGGCACCAACAGCCGCGAAAAATCGCCGCCCGCCCGACCGCATCGGCCACGGCTGCTCGCTAGACGTTTACGAGTCGTCCTTTTATTTGACGCTTGTCGGCTGACTCATATTTTCGGAGCACCGCTGACTCCGGCTCGTCCAGTACGGCACATGCAAACCAGTTCCCGGGGTGGTGATTTAGCACGTCTCCGCGTCTAATTCATTGGTCACGACCGAGCGGTCCTCGCCGGCATTAAACAAACACGATTGCGGGCTCCGTCGCCCGGTCCAACTATTCTTTACGGTCCCCGGAGCACCGCGCCGACACACCAGTGTGGACACGATCAATTTCCCGCTCTCAACTAGCGTGATAACTTCTTCTGCGATCGACACAACGGGTCATACGGCGGTTCTCACTACAAACCACTTGCCATCCGATCTCCCTCCGACCAGTGACCACCATTTTATTGCTCACTCTGCCAAAAGCCTTTGAAAGATCTAGTGCTACCCCATCTTTTTGGCTTTTCTTGTCCATTTGGTCCGAAATATCTTTCATATATCCTACTAAGTGATATTCACATGAATATCCTTGCCTATAGCTATTTTGTCAATTTGAATGCCACTTATGCTCATTAGTAGGTATACATGGAATCTGTCTGTGTGATTTTTCAGCTCCTGATTTAAATGGTGATATTCACCAACAACTTGTCTCCATTCATTTATTGGATGTGAACTGAACTCTCCGTTACTACCTGTAGAAAGTAGCCACTACTTTGAGGTTACCGATTGACCATCATTATCACTCTCGTTATCACTTCCAAGAACGATTGCAGGCTGCATAAAGTAAATGATCATCAAGATAAACACAAAATCGAAACAATTCAAACAATGCGGCTCATACGAGGGTTTGCAAAACTCTGATAGACGATAGCTCCTTCACCTAGATATCGATCGCTACATCTATCTTCATCGGATCGAGGTTGGTGGATGAGCGGTAACGCTCTGGCCTCGCATTCTGGAGGTCGTGGGTTCGAATCTCCGTCCGGGCACCCACATTTGAGTTTTCGTGGTTTCCTCCTGACTAATGCGGGGATGCTTCTTACAAAACGCCATGGCTGAATTCTTTCCCGTTCGTTGTTCCCAGTCCTTTCCCGTCTCTAATGACCTCGACGTCGACAAGACGTAAAGCTACAACTAAAAAACAACAACAACAACAAAAAAACAACAACTAAACAAAAAATCATCAAAACAAAAACAACAAAAAATAACAAAGCAAAAACAACAACAAAACAAAAACAACTACAAACAAAACAACAAAAAAAAACAAAAAATAAAGAGCAACAACAGCAAAAAGCAACAACACCACAAACAACAATAACAAGCGCAAAAAAAACAAGAAAGGACAACAACAACGGCAAAAAACAACAAACAAACAACCAAACAACAACAAACAACCATCTTCGTCGCAACCGCGATCTGCTCAGACTACCTGCGTGATGCGGGGTGGGCATTGAACCGCGGTGGCGGGCGACCCGTCAGCTGCGTCCAGCTGGCCGTAACGACGTTTGACGGGCAGCTACACGGGCCAGCGGACAGGGCGTGGCGGCGGCTCGTAAACACGGCGTGGGCGGCAGATGGTCCAGGCTGATAGCCGACCAGCTGTCTCACCAAAACAAGGAATCCGCCCGCCTCTACTTTCCCTACTAGGTAAAATCCCTTGACCACTCTCCTGCTCCGTCAACTGTTTCCTCTCTCAGACGTTTCGACACAAACCTGGTGAACTTTTCACCTTCTAAGTCTACAATAAACTTTTATTTTGCAATAATGCCAGCCAGCCCTATTTTCAATTTACTAGCGCCACCTGTCTAATACTATATGTACAGGGTGATTATAATTAAAGTTTAAGTTTCAGAACGCTCTAAAAAACGAACCACTGATTAGAATGACGTCAAAATTGAACGGCGTATTATTGATGAAGGGGGAAAGAACATGAATGCAAGATGGCGCTCCTCCGCACATAGCAAATCGAGTGAAGCAGCTGTTGAGGCGGCATTTGGGAAATGCTAGAATTATCAGTCGTCATTTCCCTATAGTCTGGCCGGCCAGACCACCTGGTCTTAATCCGTGTTATTTCTGGCTGTGGGGTTATCTGAGAGATGTTGTGTTCAGTACTCCGATTGCCAACGTAGCTGAATTGAAGACACATTGCGCAGCACATTCTGAACTTGACCCCGGTGACACTTCGATCGGTTGTATAACATGCTGTTTCCCGATTTAATCTTGTTGCACACAACAGTGGACAGCATATTGAACATGTTTTGCGCCAGTCTCGCGAAACTTAAAAACCGATTGGATGGATGCTTTTTATGCGGCTTTTGGCCTCAGGACAATTAAAAACCGATTGGATGGATGATTTTTTTGGTTCATGTTCTTTCCCCCTTCTTCAATAATACGCCGTTCAATTTTGACGTCATTCTAATTAGTGATTCGTTTTATAGAGCGTTTTGAAACTTAAACTTAATTATAATCACCCTATATTTCTGGAGCAGAAAATTCCTTCGCACCTCTACATTGCGACCGAGCGTGGTGGGTGAGTGGTAACTCTCTGGCCTCGCATTGGGGAGGACGCCGGTTCGAATCCCCGTCTGGGCATCAAGATTTGGGTTTTCCATGGTTTCCTTATATCACTCCAGGCGAATGCATGATGCTTCCTTCAAAAGGCTATAGCCGAATTCCTTCCCGTTCCTTGTTCCTAATCCCATCCCGCCTCTGATGACCTTAGCCGCCGACGAGACGTAAAGCCGTAAGTAAAAAATCAAGTGTTTTTGGTGCAGTAATTATAATTTCTTCGTAACAATAGTTCCTATAATTTTTGGCTCATGAATTAATTAACACAGTGTTCTAACTTCAAAACTAAACGAGCAGCAGCTTAAATGTGACAGAGATTAGATGGGCGTTCATAACAATCTGTAAATTCCCGTAGAGTGGAAATGTTAGAAAACAATTTCATTCTTCGTGGGCTGACCTGCTTATTAAAGTCTAATCAGGAAAGCTCAAATGTTTTCGATAGTCCATAGTGTAAAATACGTGTGAATATAACATAAACGCAAAGTTAGGTTAACCAGAATTTGTTCACCGAATCTGGGGACGCTTTCGACATTTGTCCTAAAGACACGTTGCACTGTTGTAAGTGACATGGTTAAAGGTTGGGTTAACATTGTAATATATCTTGGATTTTAAATGACATGGTACCCGATGTTAGATCCAACTTGTTACCAGTGGTATTTCTCAGAGGAATGAATGTTGCCATCCGCCGCAATTAGAAAATAGCTTGGCTTCAAAACAGAAGTAACTAAAACTGACAAAATTCAAATATATAAATTGATCATTTATGAACCGCACAATAATAAAAGAGAACTTAACATATAGCGGTAACATCAAAATTAAAACCTTGTGGAGCTACGGAATAAAATATAACAATAGCTAGTTGTAGCACAAAACTACATATTCTCAGTGCTGAACTTAATTAATTTTTCTTAATTTTAATTTAATCGCAATGGAGCACATGCTCCCATGGCAATTTCCCTACACCCCCATCTTCCCCTATCCTGCACCCACCTACATTTGCCGTCTACAAAGTTTAACTTTAAATTCTTTCAATGTTTTCGGTAAATTATTAATCATTTCTCTTGGTTACTTATGCCAATCCCTGATACCCTCACCTAAAAAAGAGAATCTTCCCACACCCTTGTGCCTGAAATCAAGTGCCAGCTTGTGGTCATGGTCATCTTTTCCCTTCCATGCACAACTTTTCATACCTACTACAATATCTTTCCATGCCTCATCGCCAGTATACGCCCTGTACACTCCCATGACCCTCCTCATCCTCCTCCTGTCTTGCAATGAATCCCATTCCAGCTCCTTTATCATATCCGTCACTGATTGCATACTGCGATAATTTACAGAAACTCCAGACAGGATCACAGAAAAAGTTGCTGCACACGGGAAGTAGACATGGTTTCCAAAGATGCTAGCTTCAAGATGCAGCATCTTTACAATTTTTTTTGTTTCTGGGTACATACATGGGAAGAAGTGTGCTCCGCATTTCTTTCTTTGAAGGAATGCATAACCAATATATGGATTATTAAAAATTTTCACGTGATTAAAAAAACTCTATCAGAGGACAACGGTAAATATCTGAGGACATTGCGGGGATGAAATCTGTCCGAGAACAGAAAGCTAAATACGGGGACTGTCCCCGGTAAACTAGGTCATCTGGTAGCTCTACATAAAGTTGAACTAGTTATTGGTACGGTACAAACTCTTACCTTCTTGTTCAACATAGGATGACTCAAAGGTGACTTTACAACTTTGGAATGATCTGGAAATTCATACAGATAATTTACAGAATCGGTAGGTGTTTGATTTTGTAGCACACAACCTCAAGTTTCACATAAAAGTATCAAGGATCATCATGGTTCGATATGACTACCATTTTTCATACGGCAAATATTCCACCGGTAGTCAGTTTCTTCCCACATTGGTTGCAGCAAATCCGGCATAACTTGTGCAACGGCAGCGTATATCCAATTTTTCAGGTTGGCCAAATTGTTTAGTAGGGGAGGAGCATACCCAAGATTTTTGATGAAACTCCACCGCAAGAAATCCAGTGGTGTCGAATCCGGGGAGCGAGGTGGCCATGTGATTGGCCCTTCATGGTTAATCCACTGACCACAACCCATCTCAACAAAGGTCTTGTGCCAAGTGTAAAGTGTAGGCCTGGTTGGAGGTTCTTTTGCGTATTAGGTGCGAAATTTACAATGAACAAAATCCATAAAATGGCGCAGTGTCGAAAACTATTTTTTGTTAATAAGCATCATTACTCACTAGATGGCAGATAAAATCTCAGCTACTAACGTCGTGTGGTTTCATCGTTATTGTCGATTGAAGCAGGCAAGTGTAATTCATTGAGAAAAATGGACGAAATCAGCGTTTTGAGCGGTGATTAAATACTTTTATTTGCAAGGCTTAGAACCGAAAGAGATCAACATCTGCTCCTGCGTTTACAATTGGGTAAATGAGTTTAAACATGGCCGAACATCGACACGAGATGAACAACGCTCGGGACGTCCAGTAGAAGTTACTACTCCTGAAATCACTGTCTAAATCAGGGCCGGTTTAAGGCTACCGCAAGAACCGCAGTCGCGGGGGGGCCCAAGCTTGAGGGGGCCCCGCTCCGATCCCCTTCAAAATTTGTCCTTACTTAACGAACAATTTTCCTGCTAAAATAAATAATCTACAAATTCATAATGTTAACAAGCTGCGTTCACAATAGACTTTTCCGAAGCGTGGAGTTCCAGGAGAAGTCCTTCATGAGATTCAGTTTTGAGAACGCCGTATCTGATGTAATTACAATAGGCCTATATATTAACCTGTTTCAGCAATTTATGTAATTTCGTTCGAATACACTCATTCATCTTTTGACGTTTCATATAAAAAGTTATTTAATTAAAATGTGTATGCCTGCTCACATGTCTCCAGCCCCAAAAACCTATATGTACTAGCAAAGAAAGGCAAGAAAAGAAATGTCGTATACAAATAGTGTATATAAATATAATAGCTATAAAACTGAATACAAAAACAATTTCATTTAACACAATGGGCAGCCGGACTTAACCAGAAATGAAAGTGACAGTAGTTGGGAGATCCATATGAGATGCATTGATAAAACACCAAAGACTCGGAGAAGTTGGTCCTATTCAGCTAATACTCAATAAACTGCTGGCCCGTTTGTACACAGATTTAGAGAAACCTCAGTCCGTCTCTTTAATGCTGTTTGAGCTTTACACACAGATTATATATATAGATATATATACGTGTGTGTGTGTATAAAGTCACGAAAATTATCAAAAGAGTAGGCAAAAGTACATCTAGAAAAGAAATAGGGGGGCCCAAAATCAAACTTCGCAAGGAGCCCTGAAATTCCTTAAGCCGGTCCTGCGTATTAGGTCCGAAATTTACAATGAAAAGTTGTTGAAAAATTCGCTTCATGAAACCAAAACACACAGCGAGCAGGCTCCGCACCAGTGAAAATAGCCATTTTAACTGTGCACTACGCTGGCGCTTCTGTGGCGGAATGGTGTATTGTTGCACTATGTGCATCAAACTTGAGGTCACTTCCTGCAAAATGACACATCCACCGATACTGTAAGTTATCTCAACAAATGTCTATATGATTCCAAAGTTGTAAAGTGATTTTTATCTCACCCTGTATAGAAAATCGGCAGCGTTTGTGCATCCGATATGAACAGCGCACGGACCGCATTGTCCGCGGGGTTCGACCTGTTGGCAATCGAGCGCCGACCGTGGCCGATTGCAGAACAAATCGCGCTGACAGCGAGTCGCCATGGCAGTAATGGCGGTCTGTCTCGCATTGTGTAGGTTGGGCAGAATGTCGCCGTAAGTTACCCGACCGCGACAATAGGACAGCCACTGTAGGGAACGAACGCGCCCACGGCAACTACTATGTGGGGCCGTTCAAACACTCGCTCTTTGTTTCGAATACACATTAAACCAAGTGTTTCGGATCTACTATTTATAAGATATCAGAAGTCAAAAGCGCGTCTCATAGCCCGACTACATCCAGGGTCGGCTTAAGGAATTTCGGGGCCCCCTGCGAAGTTTGATTTTGGGTCCCCATATTTATTTTGTAGATGTACTTTTGCTTAGACTTTTGACAACTTTCGTCACTTCACACACACACACACACACACACATATATATGTATATATATATGTGTGTGTGTGTATGTGTGTGTGTGTATGTGTGTGTGTGTGTGTGTGTAGAGCTCAAATAACGATTTAAGAGATGGACTGAGGTTTCTCTAAATCTGTGTACAAACGGGCCATCAGTTTATTGAGTATTAGCTGAACAGAACCAACTTGGCCGAGTCTTTGATATTTTATCAATGCATCTCCCAACTGCTGTCACTTTCAATTCTGGCTAATCCCTGCTGCCCATTGTGTCAAATGAAATTGTTTTTGTATTCAGTTTTATAGCTATTATATTTATAATACACTTTTTGTATACGACATTTCTTTTATTGCCCTTCTTTGCTAGTACATAATAGGTTTTTGTGGCTGGAGACACGTGAGCAGGCATACATATTTTAATTCAATAACTTTTTATATGAAACGTCAAAAGATGAATGAGTTTATTTGAACGAAAATACATAAATTTCTGAAACAGGTTGAGAGCAATACACGCCTTTAAATATATATAGGCCTATTGTAATTACATCAGATACGACTTTCTCAAAACTGAATCTGATGAAGGACTTCTCGTGGGACTCCACGACTCGGAAGCGTCTATTGTGAACACAGCTTGTTAACATTCGAAATTTGTAGATTATTTATTTTAGCAGAAAAAAAATATGTTCGTTAAGTAAAGATAAATTTTGAAGGGGATGGTGGCGGGGCCCCCTCAAGGTTGGGGCCCCCCGCGACTGCGGTTCTTACGGTAGCCTTAAACCGGCCCTGACTACATCTACCTCGGTGAAGATGGTAAGAGTTTCTTATTGTAATTCAGATATAATCAGTCAAACCAAAATGACAGCAATCCAACTCAAGATTCATTTTACCGGCAGTGAAGGCAAGGTATGAAAACTTTCCATCTTTTGGTTGATAAAAAAAGGGAACTACCTTTTTGTTTTCTCAGTAGTCTTCGTCTTCTTTCGTTTCACCCTCTTTGGGGTACGAAGAATCAGTCACTTCCTTGAATGCTGTTCCTTCCTTTGCGTCCAGTATTTCGTCATCCTCTCGGACCTCCTTTTTCTCTCCTCTTTCGAGATAATGGGTTTTGACTTTATTTTAGATTTTTCTTGGAACCTTATCTTTTCATCTTTAAATCTTATCTGCGCTGTTCAATGAAGTAATGACTTTTCTGTAATTTTTAATTCTTTTACGTCTTTTCCAATTTCTGTGAATCAATTTGGCTTAGTTATGCGGTTCTGGAAAAAATAAAAAATTTGTTCGGTTAGTCTACCAGAGTTCATTCTGAGAAGATGTCCGTAGTAATTTAGTCTCCTTTTGCGCATAGTATCTGAGAGTTTTCCATTTTTTTTTATATATATTTTTTTTAGAGTTTTATTCTTGATGTATACTATTTTATTATCTTGAAATTTTGTTCCTATGATTTTTCTTGAAATTTTTATTTCTTTTAATTCCAGTTTTCTCAGTCCGTTATCGTACACTTTTATTTTTCTACTAATCGCAGTAATCTAGTTCTGTACTTCGTAATCCACAAAACTGTGTTTGGCATAGTGTGCTTTTAACCAAAACCGTTCTTTCTTCTTTGCCGTATTTTCGGTTCGTCTGCCTTTGCTTTTTCTTCATCGTTCACCTGGTCAAATTTGGAGTTTAGTTTGTTACGTCTAGTATTTTATACCTTCTGCCAGATCGTACTACCTGCTGACGGGGAAAGTAGATTGTTGCCACCTGTTTGTGGAACGTGTGTGTGGTAAGACTGTTTGGTGTTTGTGAGATGTGTAGTTCATGAGGCGGAGATTGGAACCGTCCAGGCATACACCTCGACGACTGCGAAAAACCGCCTGAAAGCTGCAGTCAGGACGGCCTGGGCTGTGCCGCGCCTCTAGGACTAAGCCACTCTGGAGGGTCTTCGTCTTCTTCTTCTTCCTGTCCGGTATTAGGCCTGGTGGCCTGTTACGGTCTCAATCCCTCTTCTTGGTGGTCTCCCCACATCTCTCCTGCCTCTGGGATGGTATTTGAGAATTTTCCGTGGGATCAGGTCCGTCTTCATCCTCAGTACATGTTCTGTCCAAGATGTTCTGTAATTTTGTACAGTTTGGAGAATTGGTTTTACTTTGAGTTCTTTAAGGACTTCATCAGATCTCTCTCGTAATGTGTAGCCAGCTGTTCTCCTCATGAATCGCATCTCAGCCGCCGTTAGTCTCCGTTCATCACCTTTGCGTAGTGTCCAGGCCTCGCTGCCATACAGTAGTGTAGGTTTAGCCAGGGTGTTATATAGCCTGATTCTTGTGTGCCGTTGAACTAGAGATGGTCTGAAAATGTTACTTATTATTCCTGTAACTTTCGTGATTTTTTGTTGCATATCGGTTTCAAGGTTGTAGCTGAGGTTGTAACCTAGGAATTTAAATTCTTCTATTTGTTCTATGGGCGTGTTATCTATTGAGATTTTGGTTCTTTTGTGGTTTTTTCCAACAAAGGCCATAACCTTGATTTTATTGAGGGAAATCTCCATGCTGTATTCTTTTGCTGTCATATGGAGGTTACCGATCTCTGCAGGTCATCTTCTGACTCAGCAAAAAGCACTTGGTCATCTGCAAACAGTAATGTATCCATGTTGGTCTGTCTGTCTATTATTATTCTACCATGAGGTTTTTGTCTCCAGTTACTAATGATTTTGTTTATATATATGCTGAATAAAAGTGGTGATAGGTAACATCCTTGTCTCACTCCTCGATTGATGGGTTTCCATTCCGACAGCTGTTGTCCGGTTCTGACTGCGATTATATTGTGGAGGGTCATTCTTTCATTTATGTATTCCAATCAGAAAAAAAGAAAAATTAATGTAGACGCCTTACTTCTGTGAGCGTATTTTGAAATTAATGATAAAATGCAGGGTGATTCAAAATGTTTGTCGGGGTTTCATGAATTTTTTACCGGCTGTGTACTAAACATACAAGTATTATCTTTACATGCATGAATAGACAAACTCTCAAAGTTTTGTTTTGTAGCAGCCGCTAATCTTGTAGTTACGTTTTGTTCCGCCAGATGCCAGTATTTGCAATATGGCAGCTAACGCTATAGAGAAGGCTTTTTGCACTCTAGATTTTCACGTGTGTCAGTCAGTTACCGTTGTCAAACGGCTCTTTAGGAAAAAAATTTATGAAGGATGAACCTTCAGACAATTCCATTCGGAGGTGGTATGCGCAGTTCGTGAAGAAGGGCTGCTTATACAAAGGGAAAAGCAGTGGGCGTCCTTCCGTGTCGGAAGTCGACGTGAACCGCGTCAGAGAAGCTTATCAACGTAGCCCGCGCAAATCAAGAAGAGGCAGCAGAGAACTGAACATTCCGCAAACCACAGTTTGGCGCGTGCTACGAAAACGCCTAAAAATAGAAGCCTATCGCTTAGGGCTGCTTCAGGCTTTAACACCTGACGACCATCGCAAACGTCTCACGTTTCGCAACATTATGCAAGAAAAAATGGAAGAAGATGGGTTTTGTAAAAAACTCATTTTTAGTGATGAAGCGAACTTTCACTTGTGCGGGAAAGTTAACAAGCATAATGTGCGGATTTGGGGGACAGAAAATCCCAGTGCTTTTATTGAACACCAGCGTGATTCTCCAAAAGTGTGTGTGTTCGCTGCTGTTTCCAAGGCGAAAGTGTACGGCCCGTTCTTCTTCAATGAACAGACAGTAACAGGACTAACTTACCTCGATATGGTCTCTGAGTGGTTGCTGCCTCAGCTGAAAGAGGTGGATGGTTTCATATTCCAACAAGATGGTGCTCCACCTGATTTCCATCGGGAGGTCAGAACATTTCTCAACGAACAATTGCCGCAGCGATGGATAGGACGCGGAGCCGACAGTGACTAAATGCTCATGGCTTGGCCACCTCGTTCACCAGATTTAACCCCATGTGATTTTTTCTGTGGGGTTACGTCAAGGATCAAGTTTATCTTCCTCCTCTACCTGCGACTATACCGCAACTGAGACAACGGATCAGGGCCGCCTTTCTAAACATTTCTGATGACATGCTGCGTCGCGTGTGGGATAAAATGGACTATCGCATAGATGTGTGCAGAGTGACACAGGGCGCACATATCGAACATTTGTAATGGATGTAAAAAAACTTGATGAGTTTCTTTACACATCAAAATAAGATTCAAATTCGTATCTCAATTGTGCTAAGTGTAGGAATTTTTTTAAACCCCGACAATCATTTTGAATCACCCTATATAATTGAAAATATTTACCTTAAATGTAGCGTTTCCTTAAGCCAAAGAGTGTCATCTTTGCATCCACACCCATTAGTAGGTCACGAATTCTAGTTCAACAACCGGAAATAGAATAATTATCCTTCTTATATTTAATATCTTGCCTCCTTCATCCTTTCAATATTGATTGAATTTAACAGCAATCAGCGTATTTATTAATGTGCTTTACAAACTTTTTTTCTTTTTTCTTCTTCTTGTTTTGGCATCCGAGGCCATACAGTGGTTATGTGTGATCCTGTGCTTTCAGTTTCTTCCGGTATGCATTTTCGAACCGGTTATACACACAACAGGACTGACATGATATTCACAGGCACAACACTTAGACACCCATGCCCGCGGCCGGACTCGAACCAGCGACCTTCGGCACACGGAGTTAATACTGTAGTCCCTACGGTACCGAAACCGGGCTTTACAAACTTCGAACTTTTATATAACACACTTTGGAATGTATTCCGGTCAAAGCCGGATATTACACAATATTAACGATCATTTTACAATAAGTAACTTTTCATTTTTCAAGTCTTGCAGTGTCTAATCTCTCACATTAAGAAAAATTCTCCATCCTTCACATCAGCTTCCATTGTTGATTTCCGTACCTGTCGTCTTGATTGCGGTTTTTAGGCGGTTCCGCCAATCTACTAGGCGAATGCTGGAACTGTCTTCAATATCCATATCATAAACTACACACTTCACAAACAAAAAATACACTTATCACTGTGGGTTCAAGTTATATTTTTTTCCTGCCTTCTTTATGACCTATAATACTGAGTTTAACGTCTCTCATTGTATTTAGATGTATATTATATAGCATATAAATGCATGTTCAGGCCATTTTCTAGGTTTGGTCATATTACAATAATATATAACTATGGTCATATTTTGAAGAAAAATCTGGTAATTTTTAATAGCACCGGGAATTCAGTAGAACTTATAGATCGTAAGAAATTAAGATAATTATTCGCATAACTGTACTCCTATTATAAATTGGAGAAAAATACAAACAATTGTCACTGAACTGATCAGAATTCACCAGTCAAGAATTAAAGTTATACATTATTGTTACTCTCTAAACTTTAATGCCTTTTAATCTGGACAATGCAGTAGCAGCATGCCTGTGTCGAACCCGGTCAGTCAATGTCTCATTGTCACCAATACTTTTAAAAATAATCCTGTCAGTGTTAAAGTTGCAGTGGATCAGTGAGTTCTGAAAGTGCGAAGTTATGGAGGTACGTAAGGGTGCGTCTGTTAATTACATGAGGTGTTTTTCCGAAATTCCGGACCCTCCCTCCCCCTTTCTGGTGTGATTTGGTGCTAATCGACCTCCTAGGTTTTTGAGACCTTTTTTTTACTCTCATGCTCCCAAGGGCGGTTATAACCCAACTGAGGTCGATTTTCACGTCGTTTCTAGACTAAATACCCCCCTAAAGTCGACATTCGTATCATTTATAGACTTTTTTTTAGCTCTATTATCGTTCCATAATTTCAAAACCTCACGTGATATTTCACCTGACTGCCCCCCCCCCTTATTTCACCTGGCGTAATTAATTAACGCCCCGTAAAGGAATTTGGAGAGTAGTGTTTTAGTACAGGCGAAAGGGTTCTTTTGTGTAAATTATGTGAAATTAAAGTGATTTATAAATTAATTTCGCAATGGTGCATTTTGTTCACTGAATCAAATTATGCTGTCTCCATGAAAACGACACTCGTAGATGAAATAAATGAGTATATATTAATGTATGGCAAATTTAAATGTTTGGTCACATTTTGTTATTTTTAGGTCACATTTGCCCGTTTTTAAGGCCATGTTTGCATGAATATTTCTCTATTTTTTGGTCATAAAGACCCGAACCTTACTTATCAAGTTATCACACACAAAGCATAGTTACATGTTCCGAAACCATATGGCAACACAACGTAGTGTAAATGCTCCGGATCTGACGAATCCGGTTCTGTCTCGGGTCGGGTACTTGTCCTGCCACATGGCTGCACAAAGGACGCCTGTGCATAGGTTCTGGTGTCTTGTGGTCCGTTAGGACCGAAACGGAAAAAAATTATACGAACGGAAATATTGTAAACAGACCCATATTCCAGGCAACCACCTCGCATTATTTGAGCAGTGTCGTGATTGTGGCGTAGGAAGCACCCAGCCAGACACCCTGATGTTGCCGCGCCAGTGGTCGACTGGTCGAGAGTCGATCCTTGACAGATCGCGCTGGCGCTCACCAAAGTGGGTCCGACGCGCCGTCAAGGCGGGTCGATTGTTTTCGACCGCGCGGTCGATAGCGCCTTGTCATTCCGGTCGATTTTTTTTTTTTTTTTTGCCTTGTCGGCCGCTTCAATCGCCTCGCGCCTCGGGCCGCTCCTCGTTATCTGACGCCAAATTGATTTTTTTCTCCCTTGTCGGTCCTTTCTCTGGATCAGTGTGGTAAATTAGAAACATGGTCTAAGACCGCAGACTGATCCAATCAGCTGCTCCGGCCTCCGATCAGTTTAAATTGTTGGGAAAGCGGTTCCCAACCTGCGTCTGGCGCCACCTCGAGACTGCCTAGCTCAGTCAGGAGAGAGACAGAAGACTATATGTTTAATTTAATTGCTATGGAGCGCATCCTCTGGAGGCAATTTCAAGACACACTCATTTTATCTCTTCTTATTAATTTTTATCCTACACCAGGGCCGGCGTTAGGGGGGGGGGGGTTAAGCGGGTCAAATGTACCCGGGCCCGCCGTGTGATGGGGGGCCCCGATCACCGGCTGCTAGGGCCCCCAGACCTCGAAGCCAAGAATTCGCCCATTGTCGCCCGGCTAGTTTGTAGAGCTAAAAAAACAGATCACCAATTTTACCCCGGGCCCGAAATTCCTAGCGCCGGCCCTGTCCTACATTCTTTGAGTTTGATTTCCCCTCCCACCTATTTTTACCCTTTAAAAATTTAAATTTTAGATTCTTTCAGGTCTTTTTTTTTTAATAAAAGAAAACAATTCAACACTTACCTTGAAAGTATATACGATCTCTCATTAACTTACCAACAGAAAAATAATGGCACTGCCATATGTCTGAAATCGAGTGCCAGCTTGTTGTCACGATCATCTGTTTGCTCCTGCGTAATTCCAAGAACTGATATCCTTGTTTAATCTTGTCCAGCTGTGTCTGGTAGAGATTTGAAGGTCCGGATAGAATATCGTTTTTACCCTTGTGTTTAAATTTTCTGCTGCAGCATACTCGGTGATGGTATAAGGTGCTGAAGCAGAAAGTACACAGATGAATATGTAAAGAAATATCAAGAAGAGAAATAGATTTGGCTTAGTACGAAAGAAGATTGTTGCGAAAAAGAGTTATACAAGAAATAATAAAGTTTTCCTGTGTTGATGGTTTATTTAAATCCGTGCCGTATGCAACTGTATTTCTACTTCTACATCTACATCTACATATATACTCTGCAATTCACAAAATTGTGGGTGGCAGAGGGTGCTCAGCACCAAAGCTAATCTCTTTGCTGTGCATTCCAATCCCTAATGGTACGAGGGAAAAAAAGAATTCATATAAGAATCAGTCCGGCACCTTATTTCTCTAATTTTATCTTTCGTATCCTTCCGACTCAAGTAGGTTGGTGGAAGAAGTATTTCACTACACTCATGAGTGAAAATTGGAGTACGCATGTTTTCCAATAAGTTTAAACGAAACGTGCGTCGTCTATCTACCAGAGACTCCCAGTTTAGTCTACTAATAAGTTCTGTGACGCTTTCATAAGGACTGTAGCAAGCGGTCACGAATCGAACGGCATATCTAAATTCTTTTCTTTCTTTCTTTTTTTTCACTTATTGCTTTACGCCTTGTCGACGTCGAAATATTTAGAGGCGGGACGGGACTGCGGACAAGGAACGGGAAGGAATTCGGCCATGGCCTTTTGAAGGAAGCATCCCGACATTTGCCTAGAGTGATTTGGAGAAACCACGGAAAACCCAAATCTGGATGCCTGGGCTGGGATTCGAACACGCGTCCTCACGAATGCTGGACGCATCGTATTTCGTACCAGAAATTAACTCACATTCTCTCTTCACACTCTGACCCAATTATTTTAATTTCGATAAATCCCGTATTACCAAGACTATTACAATTTTGAGTATAACAAATAGCAACGCACAGACACGATTTTGATTTCGAATGACTCTAGTTTCAGGCTGAAACTATGAGTTGGACGATGTCTGTGCCGGGATTGTTCGATAGATTTTGAAGTATCAACAGAGTTTCGAGTTTTGAAAAGCCGGAAGTTGCTTTTTTTTTGCTTATGGCTTTACGCCTAGTTGACGTCATTGTTTAATTTAATTACGATGGAGCGCACGCTCCGGTGGCAATTTCCGTACACACCATTTTATCCCTGTCTTGTACCAGCCTACTTTTACCTTCTTCAAATTTCAACTTTAAATTCTTTCAGTGTTTTTGGTAATTTATTCCAGTTTCCGACCCCGTTACCTACGAAAGAAAATCTTCCCACACTCTTGTGACTGAAATCGAGTTCCAGCTTGTGGTCACGGTTCTTATTCCCCATTTTCCTTCCATGCACTACTCGTCATTCTTACACCAATATCTTTCACTCCTCATAACCAATATTATAGGTGGGAAAGGAATGGGACCAAGGAATGGGAAGGAATTTGCCATTGACCTTTCAAAGGAACTACCCCGCCATTCGCCTGGGGTGATTTGGGGAAACCATGGAAATGGGAAATCTGGAGGCCAGAGCGTCACCGCTCACCCACCACTCTCGGTCGGAGTTCGAAGTAACGGCTCCGTACGCCGACCCGTTGACAAGCGTTCAGCCATCTTGTTTTATGTGGCTGCAGTAATGAGGCAGTGCGGTGCGTTTATCTGTCGTCACCCCGGTCGTAATTGGCCAGGTGCCTCCACAAATAATTAGCTTCCACTCCAAGTAATAAAAAAAGTGCCTCTAGTTATAACTGCTCGTCGCTAGTTACCCTATTGGCTGTAACTGCTAGGTGTCAGAAAATAGCGAAAACATTGCGAGTACGTGGACAGATTTTACCTGTCATTTACTGGTTTGTCTCCTATTTTGTTTTTTGCCTAATCACTGGTGCGTGATATGAAATAATTACTAACGTACCTGGTCGCAACGCAACTCACGACATGACCTTGCAAGGAACGGCGAGGAGAAAAAAATCGAGTAAGAAAGAAAAAATGAGTAGAGGCTGTTGGCATAAAGAAATGAGTTGACGGAAACAAGCGCAAAAAATTCAAATTGTGGACCAATATCATCAAGAAATCTCACATCAGAAAAAAAAGTAGTAAACAGTTTTTGTAAATTTTCCAGAAAAAGAGAAACCTTTTAGTTTCTAATATTGATCTAGGAATTAGAAAGAACTTTTTAAAACTCTATGTGTGGAGCACAGCACTTTACGGTAGCGAAACATGGACTTTAGGAATACCGGAAAGAAAGAAAC